>JAWWNH010000192.1:0-424031 GCA_034641385.1 Darevskia mixta
AGTCTCAGCATTGCCCTTGTAAAATTCAGCAGTGAGGAGGATGGGGGGGGGGCAAAGCTAGAATCCATTGGGTCTGCCTCTTGTCGGCGCCCCCTACTGTTGCTCTCCCAGCTTTCTACCCTACCTTAAAAAGAGCACCAGTCACCACCAGGTCCCACCCAGAGAGTGGAGATTCCCCACCTCAGCTCTGCAATGATGGGGCATGGACTTTTCAGTGGTGACACCGCTTTTTGAAATATTCCCTCCAGGAAGCTAGCTCAGGACAAACCACAATATCGCTTGGGCACCAAGATCTTTTTTATTCCCCCCCTCATTATTATTTTGATTTATATGCCACTCCTTCCCCCCCCCCCCCAATGTAAAAAAGCTGTTGTTGTCTTTCAGTCAACATGATCTAATCAAAATCCTCAGCAGATTCAGCTCATTTCCCCCCTCCCAATTATTTTTTAAAAATCAGCAACTGATCTACAAAACCAGCAACTTAGCTTGTGGAAAGACAATTAGAGAAACAAATTTTTTCAAGCTTTCCAACCAAAAAATAATAATAATAAAAATCCATATTATTATTATTTAATCTGAAAGAGGAGAAGGGGGCGGAGAGTCCACAACAAGCTTTAAATACAGTACAGCATGCAGAAAGAATCCAATATCAAGCCTGACTGAAGAAGTTGATTAAATTAGTTCAATTTAAAAGCCTAAACAAACCCTGAAGGTGGCTCCTTTGTATAGTGCTAAATCATTTACTACCCAAGAACGGAACGGGCGCAAAATATTCATTCATTAAATCTTCCATAAATTTCCACTCAATATTTGGCTGCAGCCACAATATTACTTAGAAGTCATTACATGCCGTTCATTTAGCTCCTGCTGTTTGGGCGACGTCCAGGCATCTCATACCACTTCTTCCTTTGCTCGCAAATTATTTGGAAGTTGTTGCAAAGGGGAGTCAAATTTCTTTCGATCAAGCAGGGCTGGGGGGTCAGAGCTCGGCGACAGAGCATCTGCCTTGCACGCAGAACAGGGTGGATAAAAATCAACGATTTTTTAAAAAAAAATCAGATATTTTTTTTAATTTAAAATCGGATTTTTTTTTTTAATTGGATTTTTAAAATAAAATGCTTTTGGAGGAAAAATCTTTCTAAATATAGTCTTCTATTTAAGTTACATTGTAGTCCAAAGGCTATTCATCAGGAAATAAGGATTTGTTTTAAGTTTATCAGGTGTGCTAAAACTCAGTCTAAGTTTTTTTAAAAAAAATGTTTAACCACATCAGTTAACAAACATGGATACATATGCTATCATGTTATTGTTTTAGTTAAATAAATTGTTTAAATGGTTATTAAGGAAATGATTATTTTTCTCCTTCCAATAAAGTACAGCAGAAAAGTTGTCCAAATATAAACAGTTAACTTATTAAACCTCACCATAATTTCATAATTATCTGTCTATGTATTTCTAGTAGTATAACCAAATCAGTAATTTTTGATATAACAGTAAAAACTACTCTGAAAATTTATTATTCCCAAAATGAAACCTTCATATGGTTGTAAATATTAAGATTATACCAGCAAGAATGAGTCTTTCTGTAAAAAAAAACATTTAAATCAAGTCTTACTGACTAGTGATTTAAATCAAGCCTTACTGACTAGGTGATTTAAATCGTGATTTAAATCATGATTTAAATCAATTTGATTTAAATCAAATCCACCCTGACGCAGAAACGTCCCCCAATTCGATCCCCGGCATCTCCAGGCAGGACTGGGGAAAACTCCCCGTCTGAAACCTTGGAGAGCCACTGCCAGTCAGAGTTGCCAATACCGAGGTAGATAGACCCATGGTCTTAACTGGTAGAAAGAAGCTTCCTATGTTCCTGTGGTTGTTTACCAAAAAGCTCGTGAGCTATGGCAAGCACATGCCCAGGGCCGGCTCTATCACTGGGCAAAGTGAGGCAGCTTTCATTCCAGTTGGATTCTGTATGCACCCTAGCTATCAAGGCGAGTGGCCAGGGATGATGGGAACTGTAGTCCAAAAGGTGCTGGAGACCCAAGTTTGGGGAAACTTTGGTCTGCACGGTTAAACTCACATATACGGTGAGAACCAGGAAGAGCAGACAACAAGACATGCCTCATTGAGAAATGGAGATTCCCCCCCCCCCCAGTGTACTAGAGTAATAAGGTACAGGATAATGTAAGCCCATTTGTGTCACTTGGAACCTGCTGGTATTAATTCATTAGGTTTGATTTGGGTGTGGAGATTTGTTCCTACATCTTTAGTTCTTCTGCTTTTGTTTTGCATTATTTGGCAACTGTCATCATCATCATCATCATCATCATCATCATCCATCATAATTTATTATTTTTACCCTGCCCATCTGGCCGAGTTTCCTCAGCCACTCTGGGCGGTTTCCAGTCAAATGTTAAAACAATACAGCATTAAATATTAAAAACTTCCCTAAACAGGGCTGCCTTCAGATGTCTTTTAAAAATAGGATAGCTGCTTATTTCCTTGACATCTGCTGGAAGGGCATTCCACAGGGCGGGCGCCACTACCGAGAAGGCCCTCTGTCTGGTTCCCTGTAACACCTCGCTTCTCGCAATGAGGGAACCGCCAGAAGGCCCTCGGTGCTGGATCTCAGTGTCCGGCTGAATACCTTCAGGTATACCTTCAGGTATACAGAACTGTCATTATGCTTTGCTATAAAATATACAGAGGAAAAACATGCTTATCTTGCAGGTTAATAGCCTTCTTAAATTGTGACGCTCAGAACTGGACACAGTATTCCAGGTGGGGTCTGACCAAGACAGAATAGAGTGGTCCACAGTGGCTGCCAGAGATTCCTAAAGCGGGGGAGCGGTAGGAGGGCGCATTCCCGGCCCTATCTGGAAATGCCAGGAATTGAACCTGGGACCTTTCTGCCTCCCCTGCAGCACCTGGGTTTTGGACTCCAACTCTCATCAACCCCAGCCAAAACACCTGATGGGATTCCAAAAGATCTAGGCTGCAGGAGGCTATGATCGACAGTAAGGTAAAGGTAAAGGGACCCCTGACCATTAGGTCCAGTCGCGGACGACTCTGGGGTTGCGGCGCTCATCTCGCTTTATTGGCCGAGGGAGCCGGCGTACAGCTTCCAGGTCATGTGGCCAGCATGACAAAGCCGCTTCTGGCGAACCAGAGCAGCGCACGGAAACGGCGTTTACCTTCCCGCTGCAGTGGTACCTATTTATCTACTTGCACTTTGACGTGCTTTCGAACTGCTAGGTTGGCAGGAGCTGGGACCGAGCAACGGGAGCTCACTCCGTCGCAGAAGAAGAAGAAGAAGAAGAAGAAGAATTTGGATTTGATATCCCGCTTTATCATTACCCGAAGGAGTCTCAAAGCGGCTAACATTCTCCCCTTCCCTTCCTCCCCCACAACAAACACTCTGTGAGGTGAGTGGGGCTGAGAGACTTCAGAGAAATGTGACTAGCCCAAGGTCACCCAGCAGCTGCATGTGAAGGAGCGGAGATGCAAACCGGTTCACCAGATTACGAGTCCACCGCTCTTAACCACACCACCACACTGGCTCTCTCTCGCAGGGATTCGAACCGCTGACCTTCCGATCGGCAAGCCCTAGGCTCTGTGGTTTAGACCACAGCGCTACCCCGCGTCCCTATGATAGACGGTACTCCGAGGTTATTGAGCAAATATTGTGTCGGGCAACGCACCACATCAACATAAACTAGGCACAACTCAGCATCTCCACAAAGCCTCCAGCTGCAAACCAGTCATTACAGCACTCAATAAAAACTCTTCCCTTTTGACCCAAGCGGATCATGATTCACTTGCCTCTGCGAATCCTTCTCCCCTCCTTGGCAAAAATGAATTACAAACCACACTGTAAAAGCAGAGTTGGGGGGGGGGGGGCGGCTAATTCACACGCACATCCATACTATCTCCATGTGAATTTCCCGGATTCACGGCTAGCTCAATTTTCAGATTCGTTTTCTTTTCCAGTACGTCCGTATGTGCTCGCATGAGATAAGGTTCAGGAAAGGAGGGCAGAAGTCGACCTGAGAGCTCGCGCACGGCTGCCGTCGAAAGATTGCTACCTGCACAGCTATTTATCTTTATTTATTCATTCCATTTCCATCCTGTCTTTCCTCCCGAAGCAGGGCAGGGAGGGAAACACAACCATAATAAAACAGTTTTAAAAACATTGCAATTTTTTTTGGGGGGGGGGGGGTAAACATTATTTGGCTGGAGAAATGGATGAAAGAATTCGGCTAAGCTTAATTTTGAAGGACAGCTGAGTTTTGGTTGACATATAGTTTCTGAAAGTGCAGATTTGACAGAGCCGCCGACTGCACTGGCTACCGATTAGTTTCCGGCCCAATTCAAAGTGCTGGTTTTGACCTATAAAGTCTTAAATGACTCAGGACCCGCAATACCTCAAGGACCGCCTCTTTCCATATGGACCTACCCGGACCCTGAGGTCATCTTCTGAGGCCCTCCTTTGTATGCCTCCTCCTCAAGAGGTTCGAAGAGTGGCAACACGAGAACAGGGCCTTCTCTGCAGTGGCTCCCCACCTGTGGAATGCTCTCCCCAGGGAAGTTCTCCTGGAGCCTTCATTATACACCTTTAGGCGCCAGGCAAAAAAAATCCTTTTTAGCCAGGCCTTTGGTTGACCTGATCAAACACCCCATACCCTTTAAAACACGGCTCTTTTGTGGGGGAGGGAGGGGCGATATTGGGTTATTGTTTTTATTTTTATTTTATATATTGTGATCTTTTTTGTGAATGGCCCTGAGACCTCTGGGTATAGGGCGGTATATAAATTCAATGAATGAATCAATCAATCAATCAATCAATCAAATTTCTCCTCCACCTCTACAGCAATCCTGAGCTATGGCCTTTTAAAAAGGTAAAGGGACCCCTGACCATTAGGTCCAGTCACGGACAACTCTGGGTTGCGGCGCTTATCCTCGTTTTACTGGCCGAGGGAACCGGCGTACAGCTTCCGGGTCATGTGGCCAGCATGACTAAGCTGCTTCTGGCGAACCAGAGCAGCGCACGGAAACGCCGTTTACCTTCCCGCCGGAGCGGTACCCTATATACCTACTTGCACTTTGACGTGCTTTCGAACTGCTAGGTTGGCAGGAGCTGGGACCGAGCAACGGAGTTCACCCCGTCACGGGGATTCAAACCCGCCGACCTTCCGATCGGCAAGCCCTAGGCTCTGTGGTTTAAACCACAGCGCCACCCGCGTCCCTATGGCCCCTTCTACACTGAAGTTATTTTTGTGGTGGCAGATCGTTTCAGCCAGACGTAGCTTGCCAGTGATCACAATCTGCAGGTAGAACAGAGACACAACGCATCCCTGGAATACTAAGCAGAAGGTCTTGGCCAACTTCGCCATGTCAAGATGCTAGACTTACCATTGGGAGGCATCAGAACTTTGTTGTTCTGGGTGCACCAACCCACAGGGTGGAGATCAGCTGTCATCACGTCGCACCAGAAATCAGCTCTGCGGTCGTCTTCGTAGCCGCAGTAACGCAGCAGCAAGAGCTGCCCGCATGTGGTGATGATGGTCGCCACCCAGTAGGTCTCTGGATTGTGTTTGTTGGCTCACCTCTAGCTTCATGCCGGGTTGGAAACTGCTCTGGAGGCTGACTTCCACCACCTTTCCCAAAAGGAGAAAGAAACAGGGTTGCTTTGGCATAAGGAACAGGAAGGAAGCAAGATCCATAGAATCATAGAATCATAGAGTTGGAAGAGACCACAAGGGCCATCCAGTCCAACCCCCTGCCAAGCAGGAACACCATCAGAGCATTCCTGACAGGTGGCTGTCAAGCCTCTGCTTAAAGACCTCCAAAGAAGGAGACTCACCACCACACTCCCTGGCAGCAAATTCCACTGTTAAACAGCTCTTACTGTCAGGAAGTTCTTCCTAATGTTTAGGTGGAATCTTCTTTCTTGTAGCTTGAATCCATTGCTCTGTGTCCGCTTCTCTGGAGCAGCAGAAAACAACCTTTCTCCCTCCTCTATATGACATCCTTTTATATATTTGAACATGGCTATCATATCACCCCTTAACCTTCTCTTCTCCAGGCTAAACATACCCAGCTCCCTATAGCCGTTCCTCATAAGGCATCGTTTCCAGCCTTTGACCATTTTGGTTGCCCTCCTCTGGACACGTTCCAGCTTGTCAGTATCCTTCTTGAACTATGGTGCCCAGAACTGGACACAGTATTCCAGGTGGGGTCTGACCAGAGCGGAATACAGTGGTACTATTACTTCCCTTGATCTAGATGCTATACACCTATTGATGCAGCCCAGAATTGCATTGGCTTTTTTAGCTGCTGCATCACACTGTTGACTCCGATTTTCTCTAGAAAAAGCCTTCCCAAATGTGCAGGTCTAAATGCAAAATACCCACGTGCTTAAAGGAAGTGTGAGGGGCAGCACAAGATCCTGTCTCTTCCAAGTATTCATCCCAGTTGAAATCAACGTCTTCGGAATTTGAACTTTCATCTGCTTAATAAAAAACAAAAACACATATGTTATGTGTTTCAAGGCAGCAATGAGGTCTCATGTTGTATAGGTTATGTGAGAAAATGAAGAATGAACGAATAGGCTCATCAGAAGCATATTTGAATAGCTTTGCTTAGTTGTCCTTTCAATGGCTTTCCTTGCCTCTCTAATACGTTTAGTGGCACAACTTCAGCTGTTTATCAGCTCCGGAACTTAGTCAACTCTGTCTACTCCACGAAAAGGTGGGATTCTGTTAGGGTAGCCTTTTCTACATCATCAAAAAAATAGGGAATGCATCAGCACAGGAAAGAAAGGACAAAGGCACAAAGATCTGCATAAATTTTGTGTGTGCTAATGTACATGTATAGATTCATTTTTTAAAAAATCTACAATTTAAATCAACATAAGAGTCTGCTGGATCAGGCCAATGGCCCATCTAGTTCCAGCATCCTGTTCTCGCAGTGCGCAACCAGATGCCTGTGGGAAACCCGCAAGCAGGATTCGAACACAAGAGCCCTCTCCCCTCCTGCGGCTTCCAGCGACTGGTATTCAGAAGTGTGGAGGCAGAGCACACTAGCAGCCTGAGATGGTCCTCCTCCTCCATGAGGATGTCTCTAAAGCCGTCTATGCTGGTGACCATTCCCTGCCTCCAGTGGGAGGGAGAATCCAATAGTTTATTGCACTGCGAGAAGTACTTTCAAAATGCGCTATGTCTCACCGGTGGTTGGGGGAAGGGCAGTGACCATGTGGCCTCCTTCCCAGGAGCTGAGCATCGATGAGCAACTTCACATACCCCACTTTCCTTAACATTTTTTGAGAACTTTTAAAATAATAATAATAATTGCAAACTGATGCAGGGAAGCGAATTTAAAATTGGGAAATCCCTGTGTATTAGCTGTATTTATTTATATCCCAGCTCTCTTCCAATTGCTCAGGGCAGTGCGTTGCTGTTCTCCCCTAGTTTGTCACCAATCACAACATCCCTGTGAGGTAGGCTAGGCCAAGAGTTCGGGATTGGCTCGAGGTTGCCCAGCGACCTTCACAGCTGAGTAGGGACTTGAATCTAGCCACGCACGCTCCTTGCCAACACTTGTCTTAACTGCTACAGTACACCGGCTTGTAAAGCTGTCTTAAAAGGTAAAGGTAAAGGGGACCCCTGACCGTTAGGTCCGGTCCACGGACGACTCTGGGGTTGCAGGCGCTCATCTCGCTTTACTGGCCGAGGGAGCCGGCGTACAGCTTCCGGGTCATGTGGCCAGCATGGACTAAGCCGCTTCTGGCGAACCAGAGCAGTGCACAGAAACGCCGTTTACCTTCCCGCCGGAGCGGTAACTATTTATCTACTTGCCCTTTGACGTGCTTTCGAACTGCTAGGTTGGCAGGAGCTGGGACCGAGCAACGGGAGCTCACCCCGTGGCGGGGATTCGAACCGCCGACCTTCTGATCGGCAAGACCTAGGCTCTGTGGTTTAGACCACAGCGCCACCCAACATTTGTCTTAACTGCTACAGTACACTGGCTTGTAACGTTGTCTTAGCCACACACACAAAAAGTCCACCTGAATCAAACTGGTCCGCATCCCCGTTGGCTAGGTCTGTATTTCCGTCCAAGGAGAGGCGCCGAGTCTCTGTCATGCTGAAGATCACAGACCCTCTTGTCTCCATTGCTCAGAGAAAGGATTCTCTGAGCCCTAATTCATCATCACGGAGCACAGTCTTCCTGTAGCGAGGAAAAAAAGACCTTTCAGTTATCAATCTACATTTCCCTCCTCCTGCTCTCTTTCACATCACCCGGCCCTTGGAGCAAAATATATATCTCCAAATATACTTGGAGCAAACCCACCAAAATTAATGGTCCTAACTTAGTCATCATGCCCATTAACCTCAATGAAACTACTCGGAGTACCACTAACATTGGCTTTAGTGATGAATTACCCTGAAGGCTTCTAGGTAATTTGTGGTAGAAGATGGTGAGGATGGGGGGGGGGGGCAGACCTTTCTCACTCAGAAACACGTTCTGATTTCGCAGATTCTTAGAATCATAGAATTGCAGAGTTGGAAGGGATCCAGTCCAATCCCGTCCAATCAAGTGTCCAGTCCTAGTCATGTGATCCAGGGCCCACTAATTTTGGCTGGCCTTGGCCAAACATGTGGGGCTGCCCGGTTCCTTGCCGCCGCCTGAAAAGTGGAGTTTTGATCCTAACTTCGTACCATTTCTCTGAAATTGAAACAACATCCCGGCCCCCAAAAATGCTGGGGCAAAGCCCAGGTGGTACCCGGGGCGGAATTTTTTTTGTCACCCCCCACCACTTTCATTTTAAAAAAATATAAATAAATAAAAAGTGTCACCCCCCTCTGATGTTGCCACTTTGCGAGGTGTGGGTATTTTGTGTGTGTGTGTCCATTATCTCTTTTTTTTCAATAAAGTTAAATAATAATAATAATAATAATAATAATAATGTAAAAAATTAAAATAAATAAAATTAAAAAGTGTCACTCCCCCTCTGATGGTGCCACTTTGTGATGTGTGGGGGGTTGTGTGTGTGTGTCTATTATCTCTTTTTTCAATGAAGTTAAAATTAAAAAAAAAAATTAAAAAATTTTTTTTAAAGTGTCACCCCCCTCTGGGGTGGAACCCGGGGCGGACCGCCCCCCCACTCCCCCTTGCTACGCCCCTGTGCTGGGGGAGGTGGAGAGAGAAATAAACTGTGCAGATTGCCGCCACTAATGGCGATCCCCGCCTGCGAGAAACTGATGGGAGAATTTCTCCTCCCCTGAAGAAATTCAGTGGGGCAGCCGCTCTTGATTTCTGTCAGCAAAAAAAATGTGGAGACACATAATTCCCAGAGGCTGTTTGCACAAGTCTATCGTTCATATCGTCCCTTGACAATGCAGCTGTGGTATGATGGCCATGGGGGCATGACAAACTGTCTCCTGCCCTCTCCCAACATTCCCAGACAGCCATCATCCCATGCAGGGGTCCCAGGCTCACCAGGTTGGGGGTCCCTCGTGCTTCCAGCTATAAGTGCAAGCCCCAGCCCTCCTCTGAAGTTTGGAAGCTCCTCTGATGTGAGGTTTCTATGACTGTTGTTGTCAAAGGCATAGCTGTCAACCCTCCCTTTTCTTGCAGGAAACTCCCTTATTCCAATGCCGTTTCCCGCTGCTATCCCGGATTGTTGATATCCCTTAAATTTCCTGGATTTCAAAGGAAGCAGCTCCTCTCCCTCCCTGCCGGCCAGGGAGGCTCCTCAGCTGCGTTGCTCGGCTGCCAATAAGGAGTCTGAGACCGACTGGGGGCGGAGCTTGCATGCCTTGTGCAGCCAGACCCTCACGCCCAACCAGACACCCAGCCTGCCTGCCGTTTACGCACTTGCTCTTTCGCTCACACCGTTCGCAGCGCAGCCTCTGGAGCGCAGGGTGGCGAGGCTACTTGGTGCCATTGCACCACCCTCGCGGCATCCCTTATTTTCAAATCCGAAAGTTGACAGCTATGGTCAAAGGTTATATAATATTTCGAAACTGCGCTAACATAAACGCCAAGTAATGAAACACGCTGAAAACAGCCTACGACTCTGCATTTTCAATGGACTCGAACCAAGGCTTCAAGTTACAAGAAAGGAGATGGCGACTAAACATCAGGAAGATGCTCTTTCTGAAAGTAAGAGCTGTTCAACAGGGGAATGGTCCTCCTCGGGAGGTTGTGGGCTCTCCTTCGTTGGAGGTTTTTAAGCAGAAATTGAATGGCCATCTGTAAACGCAATTTGGGCAAGTTTTTGAGCCGAGAATAGATGATAATGATTTCTAGACTGCCCTTCAACTGAGGATCACAGGGTGGTTTACAATAAAGGTAAAGGTAAAGGGACCCCTGACCGTTAGGTCCAGTCGCGGACGACTCTGGGGTTGTGGTGCTCATCTCGCTTTACTGGCCGAGGGAGCCGGCATACAGCTTCCGGGTCATGTGGCCAGCATGACAAAGCCGCTTCTGGAGAACCAGAGCAGTGCATGGAAATTTACCTTCCTGCCAGAGCGGTACCTATTTATCTACTTGCACTTTGACGTGCTTTCGAACTGCTAGGTTGGCAGGAACAGGGACCGAGCAACGGGAGCTCACCCCGTCGCGGGGATTCGAACCGCCGACCTTCTGATCAGCAAGCCCTAGGCTCTGTGGTTTAGACCACAGCGCCACCCGCATCCCTGGTTTATTGTTTTATCACTCGATTGGGAGCTGCCCAGAGTGGCTGGGCAAACTCAGCCAGATGGGCGGGGTACAAATAAATTATTATTATTATTATTATTATTATTATTATTATTATTATTATTATTATTATTATTATTTACAATATAAAACCACAAAAATTCATAACATAGTAATAAAATATAAACATTCACATACACGCCACACATTTTAAAAGGCCATGGATTATTTAATTAGCCGACGGCCCGAGAGAAAAGGTTTTTGAGAGCAATGCAGGATCCGTAAGGAAAATCATGTTCCGCTATGTGTTTCAGTCCAGGAGATACAAATTAATTTGGATAAAAAGGCCGGCCAAACGAAACACAGTTGGTGGAGCATGAGATTCTTACTCTCAGGGTCGTGGGTTCGAGTCCCGCATTGGGCAGAAAGATTCCTGCATTGCAGGGGGTTGGACTAGATGACCCTCGTGGTCCCTTCCAGCTCTAAGATTCTATGATTCCAATGCATTTGCTGTTCTAATGCATCCCAAAGAAGACCTGTTTTTCCATGAATTCATTGAGCCAAATTACTTGCACCCTCCCAGAGCAGGTTTAACGATCAGAGTTTTTAAAAGCAATGTATATGCATCCATCTGCCAAGGATGTAGCAGATTTCCTGCATTGGCTAGGTGTCTTTTTGGTCCCATTCAAAGCTTAAAGGTAAATGTAAAGGGACCCCTGACCATTAGGTCCAGTCGTGTCCGACTCTGGGGTTGCGGCGCTCATCTCGCTTTATTGGCCGAGAGCCGGAGTACAGCTTCCGGGTCATGTGGCCAGCATGACAAAGCCGCTTCTGGCGAACCAGAGCAGCGCACGGAAACGCTGTTTACCTTCCCCCCGGAGTGATACCTATTTATCTACTTGCACTTTGACGTGCTTTCAAACTGCTAGGTTGGCAGGAGCAGGGACCGAGCAACGGGAGCTCACCCCGTCGCAGGGATTCGAACCGCCGACCTTCTGATCAGCAAGCCCTAGACTCTGTGGTTTAACCCACAGCGCCACCTGGGTCCCTAATTCAAAGCTTAGGATTCTTTAAACCCCAAGAAACCATAGTTGACTTCTGTTAACCGCTAGCTATTTTGGCTCCAGTTAAAAACCACTCCTTCTACCTGCAAAATGAAGTTTGGAATGTAGCACACGTTATGAAGGCCGTCACTCAGGTTTAAGGAGTCTTTAATCAACCGTATGAATTTTGTTTGATTCATCGAGGGGTTCAATTTGCATACATTTCCATGCAGGTGAAAACAATAGTTTCAAAGCAAGGAGCGTGGTTGCTTTCTAAGGAAAGTGATGCCTTAGAATGGGCTGTTCCATGTAAAAAAGGGGGAGGCAGAGATGCCTCTTTTAAAATGGGGACTTCCTAAAACTGTATAATCAGCTGAAAGGATGCCCATAATTAATCATGTTTGTGATTCACGAAACCAATTAATAGATTAAGCATTGCAGCGTATTACAAAATATTGTGCCCGTTCGGGGGGGGGGGGATGAGTTCCTGTTGTCCTCTTCCCCCCTCCCCTTCCACTTTCTTAAGAACCGCCTGAAAGAACTTGAAAGAATCCTTTTCCACCCCTAACATTCCTGCGCTGTCCTTTTCTAGTTTTAAATTTAATATCTGCGAGCATTTGAAGTGGTAAAGCACTATAAATCTTTACTGAAAACTCATGTGCTTTTAACAGAAAATAAAAGAAGGCGTGGGGTGGTTCGGAAATTTTAGACTCTGGACTTACGGGCGGGCTTATGCGAACACCCCCCCCCAAAAAACACTTGTAGACATTAAGAAGAGTTACTTCAACATGTGGTTAAGTCAGCCCTGTGTTGGGGGGGGGGCTTCTGCTCCGACCCCCTGCAATGCAGGAACCTTTTTGCCCAGGGTAGGACTCAAACTCACAACTCTGAGATTGAGAGTCTCATGCTCTACCGACAGAGTTATCCCTCCTTACCCAGCGGAATTAGGTCCCCGGAGATCCCTGCAGAGGTTATGTTCAGCCCAAAGGACCCAAAATATACCATTCTACACCAGAGGCGTAGCAAGCCCAGGTGGTACCCGGGGCGGAATTTTTTTTGTCACCCCCCACCACTTTAATTTTTTAAAAAAAGTAAAAAAAATTAAAAAGTGTCACCCCCCTCTGATGGTGCCACTTTGCGAGGTGTGGGAGTTTTGTGTGTGTGTGTCTATTATCTCTTTTTTTTTCAATAAAGTTAAAATAATAAAATAATAATAATAATAATAATAATAATAATTAAAAAAAAATAAAAATAAAAAGTGTCACCCCCCTCTGATGGTGCCACTTTGTGAGGTGTGGGGGTTTTGTGTGTGTGTGTCTATTATCTCTTTTTTTTCAATAAAGTTAAAATAAAAAATAATAATAATAAAATGATAAAAATTTAAAAAAAAATTAAAAAAATTAAAAAGTGTCACCCCCCTCTGATGGTGCCACTTTGTGAGGTGTGGGGGGGTTGTGTGTGTGTGTGTCTATTGTCTCTTTTTTCCAATGAAGTTAAAATTAAAAAAAAAATTAATTAAAATAAATTATTATTTTTTTAAAAGTGTCACCCCCCTCTGGGGTGGAACCCGGGGCGACCCGCCCCCCCGCCCCCTTGCTACGCCCCTGTTCTACACCCATGTGAGCTGTCCTCGCTGGAATCAGCAGCAACACCCGGGTAGAAAGCCCTTTTGCACAACAGATACAATTCCCATCCGCCTTCCCAGAAAGCTTTTTTCTGCAATGACTTGCAGCTATTTAATCAGCCACACGTTCAGACCAAGTTTGCTTTGAAAATTGGACTGCTGCAAGCCCTTTCTGGGCACTCCAATAGAAACAGTATTCTATCCTCTGTCCTCCTTTGGCTATGACGAGATTCGAACACAGAGCCTCGGCGTGAGATGGTCAAGGCTTTGAGGTCTTGGAAAGAGGAGAGTGTGGACTTGCTGACACAGGTGGTCCCAGCCTGACTCCTCCACCCGACTTTCACAGATTCTCTTTTGTCAACATTATCCTTTCTGGGATGAATTTCCCCTCCAGGCTCCCCTTCCAGCCACCATCCTGACTCGAGGATGCTGTGAGGAGTCAACTACATAAATTTAAAGGTGCTGTGAGCCCAAAGGACCCACCCAGAGAAGAGGCTGCCCACTGTGTCTCTGCGATGAGTTACAGTTCTGAACTTGCTTGCTTCCAAAAACCAGCTGCTTTGAGAGGTGGGCGGATTCTGCTACCTTACTGTATTAGGTGTGACTGTCACTCTGGGTGCTGAGACATAGCCAGATTTACTTCCCTCCCGGATGAGTCTGCCCAACGCATCTCTGCATGAGTTGCTGCTCCAGCCTTTCCTCCTTACAACAGAGGCCTCTGGTACGTCTGCATTTGAGGCGATTGAATCACTCACCCCTGAGATTCATGTAAAATCCCTAGTGATGAGGGTTCATAGGATTGTAGAGTTGGAAGGGACTAGTTGGAAGGGACTTCCAAGGGTCATCTAGTCCAACCCCCTGCAATGCAGGAATCTCAACATGCAGTCCCATGGGTGTAGCCAGGATTTATGTTGGGAGGGGGGCAGGACACCCACCTGTCCTGTTCCAGAACCGAGCTACTTGCGTCGCTAGAATATGCATCCAAGTGACAACAGGGAGCATTTCCATTTCAAATACCCTATATACTCGAGTATAAGCCTAGTTTTTCAGCACATTTTTTGTGCTGAAAAAGCCGCCCTCGGCTTGTACTCGAGTGAGGCAGGCAGTGGCTCCTATGAAGCTTTCCCAGGTTTTTTGTGGTAAAATTGGGTGCCTCGGCTTATATTTGGGTCGGCTTATACTTGAGTATATACGGTATTCTGATTATTTCTAAACAAAATAAAATAAAAAAATTCCTTCCAGTAGCACCTTAGAGACCAACTAAGTTTGTTCTTGGTATGAGCTTTCGTGTGCATGCACACTACCTTTAACTGATTATTTCTAGTTACAGGTAGATAACCGTGTTGGTCTGTCATAGTCAAAACAAAATAAAAAAATTCCTTCCAGTAGCACCTTAAAGGTAAAGGGACCCCTGACCATTAGGTCCAGTCGTGTCCGACTCTGGGGTTGCAGCGCTCATCTCGCTTTATTGGCCGAGAGCCGGCGTACAGTTTCCGGGTCATGTGGCCAGCATGACTAAGCCGCTTCTGGCGAACCAGAGCAGCGCACGGAAACGCCGTTTACCTTCCCGCCAGAGCGGTACCTATTTATCTACTTGCACTTTGACGTGCTTTCGAACTGCTAGGTGGGCAGGAGCTGGGACCGAGCAACGGGAGCTCACCCCGTTGCAGGGATTCAAACCGCCGACCTTCTGATCAGCAAGCCCTAGGATCTGTGGTTTAACCCACAGCGCCACCTGGGTCCCTAAGTAGCACCTTAGAGACCAACTAAGTTTGTTCTTGGTATGAGCTTTTGTGTGCATGCACACTTCTTCAGATACCTTATTATTTCTATTTATAGTTAAGTATCTTAAATTATTTACTTGATCTCCCCCCTACACCCATGCACAGTTTCCCATCCAATTTGAAACCAGACCAGACCCTGCTTAGTTTTGCAAAGGTGCTAGCAGTTTTATTGCTGCACCACTATGGGGGGGGGGGGCGGCTGAGAATCTCAACATTTTCACAATATAGAAGGCGAACCTTTTTGCAAACAAGAGTGATGCCTTAAGGCCACTTTTAAGTTTGTTTTTAAAAAAAATATCATTTTTTATTCGTTTTCAAGTTTATACAATAATAACATTCACATACTTTTTCACATCTTATACCTTTTCGGCTTCTATAGCCTTGACCTCCTTCAGACCTTCCAAGTGACCTTCTAATATATATACCTTAATTTATATTTCTTATTTCTACCATTGCTTTATTATATCTCTCTCTATCTTAATCACTGTAAGTTCATATTTAACAACAATATTTCTTCCTTGATCTACAAAGCCTCTTGTAGTCCTACTAACGTATTCAATTGAGTACTTTCCTTTAAGTAGTCTGTAAATTTAGTCCAGTCTTTGATGAACTTCTGGTCCCGCTGTTCTCGGATTCTCCCCATCATTTTGTCCAGTTCTGGACAAAAGGCCACTTTTAAGTTTGAAGGGGCTGTGACAGGGAAGCCGCTATCCAAGTCCTGGGAAACAACTGGCTAAGGAGGATTTTTATTTTTAAGGGAAAGACCTGCACATCTGGTGCAGATGTGGTGTGCCTCCAACAGCAGATGGCTGCAAAGGGTGACCTCTGCCGGGGTTTGCAATCCAATCCCGCAGGCGGCAGATCCACTTACACAGAAAAGGCTCCCCTGGCTTGTCACTGGTGGGAATTTGCAAGAGAAGAAACACAGAAAGAGTTCTTCCAAAAAAACAAAAAACGTTCCAGCAACACGACTGAAAATCGACTCCCCCTTAGCCTCACTGTTGGCGGGTGATCAATCTGCGAGATTATATATATATATATATATATATATATATATATATGTCCTAGTGCACGAGTCACCCCCTCCCCCAACTTTTTAATTTTATTTTTGCGAAGTGACTCAAAACTTGACTTTGGAAAAAGTTCCCAACCCTCGTTCTCTAGCAAAGGCAACAGCCAACAGCGAGAAATTCCGCCCTGCTTTTAAAGCAGACTGCCTCCCACCAGCGCCTTTTAGAATTATAATTTTAAAAATGCACTTTCTTTTCTGCCACGCAGAGAGGGCGGGGCTCTCTTGCGAGGCGCACCTTGCGCCGATCCAGGAGGGGGGGCCCCTCGCGCAGCACCGCGCAACTTCAGCCGCGCGGCGGTTTTCCTTTTTCCTCCTCGCCCGTCTCTCCTCCCAGCGCAGACATGCTTCCTCGGAAACAAGTCTCAGTTCAATGGGGTCTACCCGCGAGTAAGAGAGTGCATAGGATCGGATTGCGGGGTTGTTGTTTTTTTAAGTAGTTGCATTCTTTTTACGTCTTCCACAAACATTTACGTATGCAAGCCTTCTTTACGTAAGGTAACTCGGGAGTAAAGGCCACTAAACGCAATGGGCTTGCTTCTAAGGACATTCACACAGGATCGTACATTGCATGCTTTGCTTCGGAGTCAGCCCCGCAAATCCTCGATACCGAGCCAACATGCGCAGTAGGATCAGACGCAGTTAAAAAGCAGGGAAACGCGCGTAGCGTTGCAACTCTGCTCAGAGTAACCCAACTACAAGGCTGCTATACTACGCGATGCGCGCGCGTGCGCGCGCGCACACACAAACACACCGCTTAAAGGCAACGCAGGTTGCAATCCTGCAAACACACCCGGGAGCAAGCCTTTCCGAGCGCAGAGGCTCGACCTTCCAGAAAACGTGGCTTGCGTTTTTTTGGAGAGCAAAATTTGGGGGAGCGGGCACCTGCTTTCCACGCAGGAGGTTGCATCCCCGATATCTCCAGGTAAAGGCTGGGAATATATGACAGCCCGGAGCCCGGATTGGCTTAGTGCAAGGCAGTTTCCTATCTTCCTATTTGGAAAGGACTGTAATGGCTGGTACCCATTGAAACTGATAGGGCAGAAGGCAGGGAGCCCGACAGCAGGGGGCGCCAGAGCCAATGACATGCTGAGCCCACTCGCGCTAATTTTGTCTTCTTCCCTGCGGAGTTCTGCTCTATCTATCTATCTAGCTAGCTAGCTAGCTATTTATTTAGGAGCTCAATATGGTGCACATGGTCCTCCCCCGTTCATCCTCACAACAACCCCGTGAGGTAGGTCTGGCTGGGAGATGGGTGACTGGCCCAAGGTCACCCAAGGAGCTTCATGGCTGAGTGGGAATTCGAACCCTGGTCTCCCAGGTCCCAGTCCAATTCTCTAACCATTAGGAGACACTGCCTCTCATCGCAAAACTGGCAGCGGCTCCTTGGCAGAGCAGCTGCTCAGCGTGCAGAAGGTCCTGGGTTCAGTCTCCGGCATCTCCATGCCTCTCTGCCAGTCAGAGTAGACAGTGCTGGCTGAGATGGACCCAATGGTTAGACTTGGTTAAAAAGCAACTTTCAAGCTCCTTCGACTCCAGACGCTTTTTGCATCTTGACGATGGGATCAGACTAGCACAGTTCGGAGGAGCCAAGCAAGACTTTCTCCAGAACATCTTCATAAAAAGCACAGCCTGCTGTTTTTCCGCAAGAGTAAGAGACCGACCATTCCGTGATTCGATGGCTATCTTGGCTGCCCTCCCCCCCCCCCCAGAAATCCAGCCCCGCTTCGGATCCAAAGTCCACACCATCACCGCCCGCTTCCTCCCTGCATCCTCACCCAGCGCCCCTCGCCGCAGACTTTGGTCTCTGTCGATCGTTAACGCGCTTTCCCGCAGATAAGATCTCAAATGGAGAAATTGGGCAGGATCCTGCCACGTCTACTTAGAATCCAATAATTGTAGAGCTGGAAGGGCTCCCCAAGGGTCATCTAGCCCAACCCCCCCTGCAAGGCAGGTATCTCAACTAAAGCATCCACAACGGGGGCCATCCTACAGCTTAATACAGAGTCAGACCTGCAGTCCAACCTCTACTTAAAAACCTCCAAGGAAGGAGAGTCCATCACCTCTAGTGGGAGACCGTTCCACTGGCGAACAGCTCTTACAGTCAGAAAAGTCTTCCTGGTGTTTAGTCGGGGGAATCTCCTTTCTTGTAAAGTTAAAAAAAAAAAAGCATCTCCCTTACTTGGAAGTAAATCCCAACTTGTTGTGCAGGGCTTCACCCCCCTGCAGCCGCTGCCGGTCAGTGCCCATACTACTGAGATAGTTGGACCCAATGGGCACTGACCGGCAGGGACAAACGAGCCCGAAACCAAAAGCAGGTGCAGAACTGTACTCAGCCCAAGCTTGCGATCATTTTACTCGGGAGCAAGCGCCGCAGGATACAAAGGGGGGGGGGGCGCTTCTGAGGCAGCCAGGATCGGGCCGTCTGCCTAGTTGCAGCGACACTTGCCTGCAGTTGGATCCGGTGTAGCTTACTCCGAAGTAAACCCTACCGCGCGAGGCGGGACCAAGGGTGCAATCCTTAGTTTTGAGTGCTCATGTATAGGATTGCGTTGCGCTGCACGGCTCTAACCGCCCCCCCCCCAGCAGATCGCGACAAAACCAGCAGGTTAAGAGAACTCGGGCTGCCGGCGTCTTTAGGATCGCAGCCGGAACTAGCTCTATCCTAGCCGGATCCTAAACATGCTTACTCAAGATCCCCAGAGATTTCCACAGGATTTACGTCCAAGTAATGTGCCTACATAGGATGGCGTAGATTACACTGGAACACACGCATTTCTCCGCCTTCCTGTACTCCACTTTAGGGGTGGGGGGGACGTGTTTATTTTCAGTTTGTAGAGAAGCCTGAAACCCGCCATGTTGAAAATGACAAACCTCTTTAAATACCCATTTATACCGCAGTTACATAAAGGGAACTAAATCAATGAAGGGAGGGAGGGGCCGGGAATTAGTTTGGGGCGATTTTATACACATATGTAATAATCTGTATTCCATTGATCCGTCTCAGTTTCCCGTCCCTCCCTCCCCCGCTCCATGAAACTGACTCAAAAATTGTATTTTGTTTTTCTTTTTTCTTTCTTTCAGTAAATTCTAAGCCGAGATCACATTAGATTTTTTTTATGAGATAAGCATGTCCCCCCCCCAAAAAAAAAAAAAAAAAGAGAGAGAGGACCAGCCTTCGGTTAATCTGGCGCGTTTCCAAATAGCAACTGGAGTATCCACGCGATGACATTAAACACGAGCCGCGCATTCCGCTCATCTCAACTCGCTAGGGCACAGATCCAAAAACGTGCCTTGCAAAAGAAAAAAGAACACCTCAACACAGAGAAAAATGCGCGCCCGCGTGCGCGCACACACACACACCCAACAGCAGACCCGATGCATCTTTACGCAGAAGTAGGTCCAATTGCATGCAATGGATCGGACCACCCTAGAAAAAACCCGTGCATATTGGATCGCAACACCTCCCCAAAGAAATGCACTCCCAGCGTGATGTCATCCAGAATCAAGCGCGGGTTTAGGCGCGCCTAGAACTCTATGCATAGGATCGGGCGCACAACAACCCGCCACATACGTAGGAGAACCCTGAACTTGGAAGGGCTAATTTCCGAGTTAACGTGCATGGGATAGCACGGCCCGCCTGGAACCTCAGGCAGGAGGAAAGACGAGAGAGACACTTTTACTACTTCCGAGTAAGCGTGCACAGGATCGGGCTGCACATTCGAAGCAGGGACGACGGAGTTCTAGCAGAAAGGAGAGATTACAAAACACACATCCCCCCCCCCAAAAAAAAAACCACTTTGCAATAACTTGCTTTTTAGGGGGGTCCTTGTCAGAAACGCACCAGCTTTTTCTGCGCAAAGCAGGACGCGTGTTAATAAACCTGCCCCCCAAAAAAGAGGGGCGAGGAGGAAGAGAGAGAAACCGCCCCCCCCAAAAAACCCCACCGCGATCGGTCCATCCTTCTCCGTAAGAAAAAGGGGGGGAGAGAGAGGGGGGAACCCACCTTCCGTTAGATGCAGCCCCGGGTAGGTCCGCGCGCCGCTGCGCGGGGCCGCGCCTTACCTGCGCGAAGTTTCCCTCCCCCGCGATCCCTCCCCCGCGTCGAAGGGGCGCAGCCCCCGCCACTCCAGCCAGCGCGATCCGCGCCCGCCTCGCTCGCTGCCGCCGCCGCCGCTGCTCCACACTCCTTCCAATATGGCATCCGCTCAATGCGCATGCCTCGCACTCGCTTGTGCTTGGCGTGTGTGTGTGAGCGTGTGCGAGTGTGCGCGCCGTCTCCTTCGCTGACCTTTTTTTTTTCCTTTTCTTTTTTTAAATCCCCCGGCACAGTTGCCAAACACACGCGCACCATGTGCCCACAGCCTCCAGAACCCGTGCAAATCTCCCCCCCCCCGCGGAGTGGGAGATGGGTCTTACTCCCGAGTAAGCGTGACAGCTTTGCACGCCCGAAGGACTTGCGCTTCGGTTCGCGGTCAGGGATGGAAGTCCCGTCCTGTTGCGGGTTTAGTCGGGACTCGGGACGCCTTCCAAGGAGTTTAATATTGAACCCATTTCCCAGCTGTGTGCAGGCACGAATAATAGGGGCGGAATCCCTAAAAGCAGATTTACAGCACAATTTTAAAGGGGGGTTGCAGTCTGAGGCTGGGAGAAAGCCTCACTTAATTATTTTATTTTATTTTAAAGGTTTAGATGCCAAGCCTTGGCTATTAAGGCTGCAGTCCTAAACCCGCTTACCTGGGAGTAAGGTGCTCCACAGAATTCAATAGGATTTACTTCTGAGTTGGCATGCTTAGGATTGCGCGGTGACTCTCTGAAAGTGCCATCTGATGTTGTTGTCTTCATAGAATCATAGAACTGCAGAGTTGGAAGGGACCATGAGGGTCATCTAGTCCAACCCCCTGCAAATCAGGAATCTTTTGCCCAACATATGGCTTGAACCCACAACCCTGAGATTAAGTCCCATGCTCTACAGACTGAGCTGTCTTATGTTAATTACATTAGTTATTGTATTAGTTATTATTGTTATTATTAATATTATTATTACTACTACTACTTTGCAGTTGTTGGTGACCTGGTAAAAAAATTCTGTGTGGCAACTAATCCATATATTTAACCACAGGGTTGTATTAATCCCTGTTGTCCTGAGGGGGGGGGCACTTAAAAATGAATAAATCTAAGTTAAAGGTAAAGGGACCCCTGACCGTTAGGTCCAGTCACAGACGACTCTGGGGTTGCGGCGCTCATCTCGCTCTATAGACCGAGGGAGCCGGCGTACAGCTTCCAGGTCATGTGGCCAGCATGACTAAGCCGCTTCTGGCGAACCAGAGCAGCTCACGGAAACGCCGTTTACCTTCCCGCCGGAGCGATACCTATTTATCTACTTGCACTTTGATGTGCTTTCAAACTGCTAGGTTGACAGGAGCAGGGACCAAGCAACGGGAGCGCACCCCGTAGCGGGGATTCGAACCGCCGACCTTCTGATCGGCAAGCCCTAGGCTCTGTGGTTTAACCCA
Organism: Darevskia mixta; assembly: GCA_034641385.1. Classification (NCBI taxonomy): domain Eukaryota; kingdom Metazoa; phylum Chordata; class Lepidosauria; order Squamata; family Lacertidae; genus Darevskia; species Darevskia mixta. The sequence goes on from JAWWNH010000192.1 coordinate 21,741, forward strand.
CAGCGCCACCCGCGTCCCACAAAAAAAAATCTAAATTAGGCATGTCCAATAACTTCAAGGGGTCTCTGCGCTAAGTAGGTCCAGCGTTGGAAACAACCCATAATAATTAAACACAATGTTTTGCTCGGGTGTAAAATTTTGTTTTCAAGTGAGACTGCTTATGGGTTTACTGCTTGGTAAATACAACATTTTTAGAAACAAGTCAACCACAAACATACACAAACACGCAGACCCTCATGTGAGGGGTATTGAGACTTACTTCTGAGGAGTCATGTATGATTTTGCACTGTCACATTTTCAGTGACTAATTTGAATGCCATGATGAGAATGACTCCTGATTAAGCAGGCAAAGGACTGGGCTGGGAGTGAATAGTGCTCAGAGTTGGGCCTGTCAGAGCTCAATTTTACACTTACCGGGTATTTACTGAGAAGCCAAAATTCTGTTCAATGGGACTTTGTCACTCACTCCTCACTTGGAGGGGGGTCGGAGGATTGCATTTTTTAAAAAACCGGAAAGCAAGTTCAGTTACTGAATTCTGCAGAGTAATAAGGTTGGGGTGCACACACCCAAGAGATTTCAGTTTTTAGAAAAACACTTTTAGGACTGATAAATAGAAAAATTTCAATGTTGGCACAGAATGGACCAACCACGTCGCTAGGACATTTGAGAGTGCGTATAACATACGTACACTTAGTGTGTGTGAATTTCTGAGAAGCATGCGTGCAAATAAGTATTTAACTCTTCCCTTCCCGTTCATTCTTTCTTTTGGAGCGTGGCAATTCCACTGTTTGCACATCGCTTTTAAACCGAAAATCTTCTTTAGTGCTTTGGCAAAAAGTCAGGAAGGCATTTCGGCCGGTCAGTAAACAAGCAGGCATGAGAGCAAGCAAACAACCCCAAAAGGCTCACGCCTCTTCCAGTGCGATCACAGGATAACTCATGGATAAGAATAGAATATCTGGATGAAGGGGCAGAATTGTGAATAAGCTCAGGGGCTCCCATTAAGTTCTATGGGACAAAGTTAGGGGGTGCTCAGTTAAGGGTCCAAGCCTAATCTCTCAACTCCTCTAACCCAGCAGGCAGGAAACTGCTTATCACAGGAAAATGATTGCAAGGAGTTGGTTATCGCTGGCAAGAAAGACCACGTTTGGCACTGCTGAGAAAGCTGTGTTGCCTCTTCTTCACCTATTTTCTGTTGACCACTGCCTTGTGCTTAGTAAGATTAGAGCAGCCCAGCCCTTGTTTTATCTCAGTTGCTCCTGTGGTTTCTTCCCACCCACCCCGCAGCAGCTGCAGGGTGTCTCCAGAGACATTTCCCAGCTTTCTGTGGACTCACAAGAATCTAGAAGCACCCTGAAGGTTATCTAGAGACCTGCGGTGGAGCACAGGAAATTGTCTTACATGGAATCTGACCTTTGGATCCATCTATCTCAGTAATGTCTACACTGACCGGCAGCAGCCCTCCAGGATTTCGGCAGGGGACATTCCCAGCCCTGCCTGCAGGTGCCAGGGATTCAGCCTGGGGTCTTGGCAAAGCTGATGTTCTTCCACAGAGCTATGGTCATTTCCCCAAAGGATGAAGCTGTTGAGATGCTGCTGCTTCCTTAGACTGTGTTGGCCCACTGGTCCACATCTGGGCCAGGATTGTCTAATTCGAGAGTGTGTGTGTCCCCCTCCCCCGATGTTGCTGGGCTCTGATCATCCCTGATCTTTGTCCATGCTGGTTGGACCTGATGGGAGACATCTGGAGAGCCAACCTCGGAGGGGGTCAAGAGGGGTCTTCCACAGCCTCACCACTGAGATTCTTTGGATTAGCAATATTTCGAATTGAACCTCCATGTTTTGAGTGCATTTGTACGCACGCTGAGCTGTGGTTTCTACATCCATCATAAACTACATCTTGTTTGGAATAATCTTTTACAGTATTAGAATGGGGAAAAGGGGATAAATGTTAATCTATCGGTAAATAAAAATGTTAATCTAAATAAAAACAAAAATAGAAGAACGAGACAGAGAGAAAGAGAGAGAGAGAGAGAGAGAGAGAGAGAAGATAAAGGGGGAAAGGGAAGACAAAGAGAGAAGAAATAATGAAAGAGAGACAAAGTCCTGACCATACCATTACCAGAAGTAATGCACCGTATATACTCGAGTATAAGCCGACCCGAATATAAGCCGAGGCACCCAATTTTACCACAAAAAACCTGGGAAAGCTTCATAGGAGCCACTGCCTTCCTTACTCGAGTATAAGCCGAGGGTGGCTTTTTCAGCACAAAAAATGTCCTGAAAAACTAGGCTTATACTCGAGTATATAGGGTATTTAGCATACAGGTGTTATCCCCCCCCCCAACTCTCCTACCCTGCTATAAAGAACAATCAGAATAATGAACTTGGAAGCTTCTGGATCCAGCACCAGTTGATCAACACATTATTACTGTCAATCATTGAGCTTGGAAAATAATAATAATAATAATAATAATAATAATAATAATAATAATAATAATAATAATAATTTATTATTTATACCCCACCCACCTGGCTGGGTTTCCCCAGCCACTCTGGCTGGCTTCCAACAGAATATTAAAATACAATAATCTATTAAACATTAAAAGCTTTCCTAAACAGGGCTGCCTTCAGATGTCTTCTAAAAGTCTGGTAGTTGTTTTTCTCTTTGACATCTGGTGGGAGGGCGTTCCACAGGGCGGGTGCCACTGCCGAGAAGGCCCGCTGCTTAGTTCCCTGTAGCTTTGCTTCTCGCAGTGAAGGAACCGCCAGAAGACCCTCTGTGCTGAACCTCAGTGTCCGGGCTGAACGGTGGGGGTGGAGACGCTCCTTCAGGTATACTGGACCGAGGCCGTTTAGGGCTTTAAAGGTCCGCACCAACACTTTGAATTGTGCTCGGAAACGTCCTGGGAACCAATGTAGGTCTTTCTTTCTTTCTTTCTTTTTTAGAAATTATATTTATTAGGTTTTCAACATAACAAAGAAAAACACAACATCCACAACACAGATTCCCCAGCCCCCCCACGAATACAAACGAAAAAACAATACCTACCTAATTTTCTTAATCATATATCTCTAACAGTGTCTATCGACTTCCTCCTATCTCTCCTTTAGCGTTTCATTTTAATAATTCAATTTAGCAATTTCTATTCATCTTCTAATATCTTTCTTATTTCTTGAATATTCCAAAGATTTTAAACTACAATTTCAATATTTCTTTTCCTAATCATACTTCCATATTCATCTTCATATATACCATATCCTTATCTTATACTCTATCTTATTTCTAACTTATCATATAATTTTTACTTTTCCATATTCATATCTAATCTGCAAACTGATCTAACTACTCAACAATAACAGACCTTTATAACTAAATTTTAAGATATGTCTTCACATAATCCCTGAATTTCTTCCAATCTTTTTCCACCGCTTCTTCCCTCTGGTCGCGGACTCTCGCCGTCAGTTCTGCAAGTTCCATATAGTCCATCATCTTCATCTGCCATTCTTCCACTGTTGGTAAGTCTTTTGTCTTCCAATATTTTGCGATCAAGATTCTAGCTGCTGTTGTGGCATACATAAAGAAAGTGTGTTCCTCTTTTGGTAATTCGTGGTGGATCATTCCCAGAAGGAAGGCCTCTGGTTTCTTAACAAATGTGTTTTTAAGCACTCTCTTCATCTCATTATAGATCGTCTCCCAGAAGACCTTAATTCTAGGGCACGTCCACCACATATGATAAAACGTTCCTTCTGCTTTTTCACACTTCCAACATTTATTGTCTTGCAAATGATAGATTTTAGCCAGCTTGACTGGGGTTAGATACCATCTATATATCATTTTCATTATATTTTCTCTTAACAAGTTACAAGCAGTAAAATTAATACCTCTTCTCCATAGTCTCTCCCAGTCAGCCATCATTATGTTATGTCCTACATCTTTAGCCCAGTCTATCATTGCAGATTTTACCAGTTCATCTTGTGTATGCCACTCTAACAGCAGATTGTACATCCTAGACAAATTTTTTATTTTTGGTTCCAGCAGCTCTGTCTCCAATCTTGATTTTTCTGTCTGAAAACCAAGTTTCTTATCTAATTTGAAGGTTTCATTAATTTGATGATATTGTAACCAGTCCGTTATCTCTCCTTTCAATTGTTCGTAGGATTTCAACCTGACACTGTCTCCTTCCTGTATTATTATATCTCTATACTTGGGCCAATTGCCCTCCATATTAATTCTTTTATAGGCCTTGGCCTCCAAAGGTGAAATCCAATTGGGCGTTTTCTTTTCCAACAAGTCCTTGTATTTGTACCAGACTCTATACAAAGATTTTCTTATTATATGAGACTTAAAACTTTTGTTAGCCTTGACTTTGTCATACCACAAATATGCATGCCAACCAAACAAGTTATCACTTCCTTCCAGATCTAATACATCAGTATTCTCTAATAGAAACCAGTCCTTCAACCAGCAGAAGGCAGCCAATGTAGGTCTTTCAAGACCGGTGTTATGTGGTCTCGGCGGCCGCTCCCAGTCACCAGTCTAGCTGCCACATTCTGGATTAGTGGGGCAGCGGAGAATATGCTTCTGGAGTTACCTTCTTGGTGGAAGACAAAAGGTTGAGATGCATCGTAGGGGCGGATCTGTGCCTGATATAAATACAATTCTGTCTTTGTGGGTGTAAACTTCATCCAGCCCTCAGCACTCTGAGAAATGGAACCCATTTACCATATTAGGTCAAACTTTCAAATAACAGCCACACAATTTAGGACTAGCAAGCATTTATTGACCTGGAGGGGTGTGATGTAGACACCTTGCTAGAGCTAGAGAGACAGAGAAAAGGTCAATTTCAACTTTTGCAGCCTTAAGTTCATTGTTCCACATACCCATATCAGTATGATTTTTATTTTTATTTTTAAAAAAGAAAAGTTTGCAGGAAAATTCCATTACCATTTTGCACGCAATTTTGCCAAATGTACATAAATCTGCAAAGCAATGTTTCCTGATAGAAAGCATTTTTGCATGTTCTTTTCATTCACACGGGTGTTTTTATTCTCACTTTGCCCTAGCGTGTGCAATTTTGGACAAATTACTTGGCCAAAGGGTGTTGCGAAACTTTGAGAAGTGCAAATTTCAAACGATGGCTAGGTTTCAGTTTGTGTACTGCTTTGGAAAATGTGAATTAGGTAGGTTGGTCTTTGAATTTGAACTGAATCAAATTTCTCTCCAATTTTTAGCTGTCGCATATTTTGGGTCAGTAGCTTAAGAGTTCCACGATGGATGAAACCAGGAGGGATCTAAACTGCACCAAGGCAGAATTTATTGATTGTCCCTTTTGCTGAAGTTTGGCTTTTGCGACAGCAGGTTAACTGGGCTCCCTGTTTGCGCCCTAGCTACACTGGAAGCTTTCGTCCATGGAAATTGGATCGGTGCCACTTGTGGCCTTCCCCTTTTTGCGCAACCTTCGAAAAACTCATGTTTAAGCCGTCACTGTAGCGAAGAGAGATTAGATGTGCTGGTCAAACACTGACATCGCAGCACCACCTGCTGGGGAATAATATCTGCTTTAGAGTGGAAATGGATGCAACTTCACATCCTTTTTGTACTCTGTTACCAATCTCTAGGGACGCGGGTGGCACTGTGGGTTAAACCACAGAGCCTAGGGCTTGCCGATCAGAAGGTTGGCAGTTCGAATCCCCGCGATGGGGTGAGCTCCCGTTGCTTGGTCCCTGCTCCTGCCAACCTAGCAGTTCGAAAGCACGTCAAAGTGCAAGTAGATCAATAGGTACTGCTGCAGCGGGAAGGTAAATGGCGTTTCCGTGTGCTGCTCTGGTTCGCCAGAAGCAGCTTTGTCATGCTGGCCACATGACCCAGAAGCTGTATGCCGGCTCCCTCGGCCAATAATGCGAGATGAGCGCCGCAACCCCAGAGTCGGTCAACGACTGGACCTAATGGTCAGGGGTCCCTTTACCTTACCAATCTCTAAGGCAGATTTCCAACCTGAGGCTCACATTTCTTTCTGGGCCACCTTACTGGGGCCACATACCAATGGTGGGCAGAGCCAGAGCTAAAGGTGGGTGACGCAACAAATGGAAACTTTACCTTTGAGCAGTTGCCTGGGGTCTACACACACTCCAATGCCTCTCTTTCAGTGGCGTAGCAGCGTTTGCTGGTGCCCGGGGTGGTGCAGATTCATGGCTGGCAGGGGTGGGCCACAGAAGATGAATGGAGCCTGGCAGGCCAGGCCAGCCCTTGCAACCAGAGCTAAGCGGGGCCGTGCTTATGCCACCTGCCCTCCCGCACCCTTATCTCAGAGCCTCCAGATGTAGAGGGAGTGCTCCTTAAGACGTCTCAAGACCAAGTACTGCGTAATTTAACCCATTGTTCACATTGCACCAACATAGCAAAGGGCAGGATGGCGACCATGAAATTCAGCCCAGGTGCTCCTCTTACCCAAGGGTCAGCAAACTTTTTCAGCAGGGGGCCAGTCCACTGTCCCTCAGACCATGTGGTGGGCCAGACTATATTTTGAAGAAAAAAATGAACGAATTCCTATGCCCCACAAATAACCCAGAGATGCAGTTTAAATAAAAGGACACTTTCTACTTATGTAAAAACACGCTGATTCCTGGACCGTCCACGGACCAGATTGAGAAGGCGATTGGGCCGCATCCGGCCCCCGGCCTGAGGTTGCCTACCCCTGCTCTTACCCATCGAGAGCCCCTTCTGCCTAGGGCGTGCGCACCTTGTTTGGGGAAGCTGGCAGCCTCAGAAGTTTCAGGAGACCAGCTGGTCCCAGAATCATAGAATTGGAAGGGATCCCAAGGGTCATCTAGTCCAGCCCCCTGCAATGCAGGAATCTTTTTGACCAACATGGGGGCTCGAACCCACAACCCTGAGGTCAGGAGTCTCATGCTCTACCAACTGAGCTATTTTCTTGTTGTGTTGTTCATCCTTACAACAAGCCTTGGGGTTTGAACCACAAGAGTCCCTCACTGCTATTGCTATGGCGTTGGGAATATTTCATTCCATAAGCTTGGAACAGAAGGGTGAGGAGTGGGCTTCCTATTGTTAGCTCACACTGCCTCTCAACTGAGTTGCATTGCTGGTTCCTAAGCAACCTAGATAGCAGCAGAGCGACTGGGCACTTCATACATTTTTCCTTTACAGATTCCATCACTTGTTCTTTGTTTATTCTTCCTCTCTCTGTATTTATACCCCACCTTCCCTCCAAGAGCTCTAGGCGGCGTTCGTGGTTCTCCTCCCTCCCAATAGCTCAGTTGGTAGAGCATGAGACTCTTAATCTCAGGGCTGTGGGTTTGATTCCCACACTGGGCAAAAAGATCCTTGCCTGGAGATGGAAAGAAGATAAAGTCCCTACCAGAGAGGAATGGCAAATTAAATTAAATAAAATTAAAATGAAATGAAATGGCAAAATTGACCGGAAAGCTCAGGAACCAAGAAGACCAAAACTTCAACAAAGAATGGGGGGAAAGTATAAGTTATCTTGGAGACCATTGTAAACAGATGGAAACACTAGCAGGATTGCAATAACACTTGCATGTAGTAAGAACTATGGAGATAGGTAAAGGTAAAGGGACCCCTGACCATTAGGTCCAGTCGTGTCCGACTCTGGGGTTGCAGCGCTCATCTCGCTTTATTGGCCGAGGGAGCCGGCGTACAGCTTCTGGGTCATGTGGCCAGCATGACTAAGCCGCTTCTGGCGAACCAGAGCAGCACATGGAAACGCCGTTTACCTTCCCGCCAGAGCGGTTCCTATTTATCTACTTGCACTTTGACGTGCTTTCGAACTGCTAGGTTGGCAGGAGCAGGGACTGAGCAATGGGAGCTCACCCCGTAGCAGGGATTCGAACCGCCGACCTTCTGATCAGCAAGCCCTAGGCTCTGTGGTTTAACCCACAGTACCACCTGGTTCCCAAAGATGGATTATTGAAAAAGATGCAGAAGAGAAGGTTTGATGACGGGATCCATGGAGGGGAAGGTGGGAAATTCAGAGATTCAGAGGAATCTTTTAATAGTGGGTGTATGTTATATTTTTATAAGTTTATACTTGTAAAATAAAATACAAATATTTCCAAAAAAGAAAAGAAAAAGATCTCTGCTTGACCCTATAACTCTAGGATTCCTCACAACAACCCTGCAAGGTAGTGGGGAACCTCAGGCCTGGATGTGGCCCTCTAAGTCACTCCATCCGGCCCTTGGAATCTGCCCAGCATGCGCTGGCCCTGCCTGAGTGTTTTTGCCTTGAAGTCTGGCAATGCGCCTTGCTTGCCTGAATAGAGGCTGGAGAAAAAAGCTGTGTGAGTCTGCCCAGAAACCGGCCTAGCATCCCCTCAGCCCAAACCCAAATATCTGTGCCGCAGCCACTGCCAAGAAACCTCAGTGCTAAGATGAGAGGGAAATAGCTTTTAACTCTCTGGCAAAGGTCCAAGAGAGTGAAAGGTCCAAGCTGTGCCTGTGGAATATTTCGCATGTTGTGCTAATCAGAATGCTTAACCTGAACTGATGAAGCTATATAGCGAAACCTGTGAGTAATCCGGAGGACAGGTCTTCTTCGTCCTTCTCATGTGCCACTTGTGTTGATTTCGGCTGGATGGTGATGTTGCAAGACTCATAATAATATGCTTCATCTACTATTACATCCATGAGATTTTTGCTTTGAACCGTTGAAGAATTCTACTATCTACTCACCATCAACCAATTGTGAACGTTTTGTTGGCACCAAGATTTTGTTGCTATACCCAACCTGTTGCTGAATGGTTCAGTCACGTGAACATTATACATTCTGTTATATCACACATATATGGCTTGTTAATCATGTGGCTTTATTGAAAGACTATTAGTTTTTCAGAAGAGGATTCCAATAAATCTTTTATTATAGTTTCAGCCATTGTGTGGTGGTTTTGGTTGTTAAAGGTCCAAGTGGCCAACAGGTACCCGGAATGATATTTCTCCTTCGGCAAAGGAAATCCTGTATTTCACGGGCCGAGATGGGATTGTTTTGACACGTGAACAGGTGAGAATGTAAGCCAGATGTCTGCTTGGAGTTAAAGTATGATGGATCTGTCGAGAGACCAAAAGGAAACCTCTGTCGCTGTGCGAAGTAAGAAGATGTCTGTGGCTTAGAGACAAGGGCATCCGAAAAGCTGTTGCTGCAGGAGTGCAGGAAAAAAATGGGAACGTTTCTAGTTGTTGTTGTTGTTCAGTCATTCAGTCGTGTCCGACTCTTCGTGACCCCATAGACCAGAGCATGCCAGGCACTCCTGTCTTCCACTGCCTCCCGTAGTTTGGTCAGACTCATGTTGGTAGCTTTGAGAACACTGTCCAACCATCTCGTTCTCTGTCGTCCCCTTCTCCTTGTGCCCTCCATCTTTTCCAACATCAGGGTCTTTTCCAGGGAGTCTTCTCTTCTCATGAGGTAGCCAAAGTACTGGAGCCTCAAGTTCAGGATCTGTCCTTCTAGTGAGCACTCAGGGCTGATTTCTTTAAGAATGGATAGATTTGATCTTCTTGCAGTCCATGGGACTCTCAAGAGTCTCCTCCAGCACCAGAATTCAAAAGCATCGATTCTTCGGCGATCAGCCTTCTTGATGGTCCAGCTTTCACTTCCGTACATTACTACTGGGAAAACCATAGCTTTAACTATACGGACCTTTGTCGGCAAGGTGATGTCTCTGCTTTTTAAGATGCTGTCTAGGTTTGTCACTGCTTTTCTCCCAAGAAGTAGGCGTCTTCTAATTTCGTGACTGCTGTCACCATCTGAAGTGATCATGTAGAAAACCAAATTTAGGGGGCACCCCCTCCAATTTTACATCCTTAACCGGCTTCTTCCTTTTTAGAGTTTTTATCTTTTGTTTATTTCTTTAAAAGCATTTCTAAACTGCTCAATTAAATCAAAAATCTAAGTGGCAAACCAAAATACAGTGGAACCTTGGTTGTCAAACGCTTTGGAAGTCGAATGTTTCGGCTTTCGAACGCCAACAACCCGGAAGTGAATGCTTCCATTTTCGAACACGGCTAGGAAGTCGAACAGCTTCCGAGGCGCGTTTCTCCATTTTTTCTATGGATTTTGCCGACCGGCAATTGGGCCTCAGTTGTCTAATGTTTCGAACGGTCTTCCAGAATGGATTACGTTCGATAACCGAGGTTCCACTGTAAGCAAAACAACAACCCAGTACTGTGGAAACAGGAATCATAACAGGGTCCAATCTCATAGGTCAGGGAAATTTTGTGCAAAACAAAGTGCTTTTGCAAGACATCTGAAGCAACTGATAGGTGAAGCTTCACATATAAAATATTTAGGTAAAGGTAAAGGGACCCCTGAGCGTTAGGTCCAGTCTCAGATGACTCGGGTTGCGGCGCTCATCTCGCTTTACTGGCCGAGGGAGCTGGCATTTGTCCACAGACAGCTTCCGGGTCATGTGGCCAGCATGACTAAGCCGCTTCTGGAGAACCAGAGCAGCGCACGGAAACACCGTTTACCTTCCCGCCGGAGCGGAACCTATTTATCTACTTGCACTTTGACGTGCTTTCGAACTGCTAGGTTGGCAGGAGCAGGGACCGAGCAACGGGAGCTCACCCCGTCGCGGGGATTCGAACCGCCGACCTTCTGATCGGCAAGCCCTAGGCTCTGTGGTTTAACCCACAGCGCCACCCGCGTCCCGCATCCCGTATTTACTTGAGTCTAATGCACCATCGAATCTAACATGCACCTTAATTTTCACAATGTAATTTCCCCCCAAGAGGTGCACACTAGATTCAAGTAAATACTGTAATAGAGCAGGGCCAGCCCAAGACATTTGGTCACCTGAGGGGAGCCACAAAATGGTGCCATCCCCCAGCAGCCAGGGAAGAAGGGGCGAGTGAAGATCTACAAGGGTGGGAGGAGACCAGGTGTCCTCTATTTACCAAGGGGCTGCTGTAGAGTCAGTAAGTAGGATGCACGCCAAGGAGAAGGCAGATCCAGCAAGGACCACCCTGCAACTATTGCTGCCACTGCGGCAGCTGCAGTGGGTGATACATTCCTTGAAGGCCGGATCTGCTGCCCCTGTGGATCCTGCCACCTGAGGCAGTTGCCACGTAGGTGGGCCGGCCCTGTAATAGAGGGAAGGACATTCCACAGTGCAGACCCCGTGGCTGAGAACTCATCTTTTTGGGTCGCCGCTGAATGATGTGATATGTTGCCGTGCATCACAAAGTTCAAAAATCTCCGAGCTGCACCTGAAAATGGTTCCCACAATTGCCACGTGAACTGCTGGGAGTTTGGGTGCCACTCGCCTTGAGTGGAGTTGAGACAGATAAGAGGTAAGGCGCCTCCAGAGCCCCAGACTATCCCTGTATCTCTATCTGTATGCTGACTTCTTTCTCTATCTCTTTGTTGTTTAGACTGATAGGACTTAGGTTGCATCCCATTTACAGCTTCCTCCTCAAACTTCTCTCCTGGATCTCAAGATGAGAAGGGAGAACAAAGGAGCCAGGATGGCTGGCTTGCTCTTCTGTAGACTAGTTAGACTAGAATGAGAAACCTCTTATATCCTTGAAATGTATTTCCTACAATAAACAATTTAATTACCTACAAGCATCTCTCTGTGTGTGTTTGCGATCACAAACAGGTGAAGTCTACTCTTTTAACCAGATGTACCAGCCAAACACTGCACACTTTGAACACTAATAATGGGCACCGATAGGCAATTGAGTCAGTCATCCCACTATGAACTGAACGTAAATTAAGTTCATTTGGGAGTAAAACGTTGAACAATTTCTAAATCATCTTCAGCTTCAAAAATCCTCTCCCCTCATCAGTTGCCTCATCAATGAGGGGAAGGGCACCTACTGCTATGTCCATTCACAGAGAGAGAAGCCCTGGGAGTATCTCCTCTGTTCAGAAGAGAATGGTGGGTGTTCGGTCCTGGCATCCAGTGAAAAGTGTGGCCATGCTTAAGGGCTTGTACTCAGTGCAGGAGAGACAGAGGCCTCAGCTATATTAGCCATGTTGCAATGCCATAACCGCATTATAAACATGCAACACCAGATGGCGCTGTGGAGCACAAAACTTTGTCTATGCGATTTTACATAGAGGTTTTTTTAAAATCTTTTGTTATAACAATTTAATTTATAACTTATTTATAGCGGGTTTTTCCTGTGTGTAGATCCAGCCAGAGTCAGTGCAAGCAGGAACTGAGCAGGAAAAGCAAACCATCCCTTATGCACTGCGGGTTTTGGATGGGATATTTACCGAGACCTTTTGTGGTTGCCCTAGGAGTTCCTGGAGGGTATATTGTCATGTGTGGGCACAGTGTTGGTGACCATTGTCATATACCATGATAAGAATGTAACTGAAGCCTTCACAAGGATCCTGGTTATTTTCCTGCTAAATTGAAAGAATGGTACAGCTAAAGAGGTAGAAAGCATCATACATGGTGACTTAATCTTAATAGAGAAGACCGGGGGGGGGGGCGACTGGGTATTTGCCTTAATGGCTAAACTAATAGTTTATCAGAACAAGAGATAAAAGGCAAGGACAAGACAAGATTGTGGTTTGCTTATCTTGACTATTGCGACTTCAAAATCACAACATGGTTTTAGAAGGTTATGACAAGAAGTTATGCCGGCTGCTGGGGCAGGGGCGAAACTAGGCTTTATTTTACCTGGGTCAAAGACACGGTTTGGCACACACACACCCCACGTGCTTTTGCATACACTAAGGTTGTCATATTCTCAGACATCTGGGCTAGATCTAGACACATCAAAGAAGCGTTTCATTGGAACGCGATGCAAACTTTGTATGAGAAATTGGGTTGGTAAAACGGAACTCCACAGCGCCATCTGGTGTCAAAGTGTTAGAATGCATAAACAACACATATAAAGCGTTCTAGTTACAGGTAGGTAGCCGTGTTGGTCTGCCGTAGTTAAAACAAAATAAAAAAATTCCTTCCAGTAGCACTTTAGAGACCAACTAAGTTTGTTATTGGTATACAAACTTAGTTGGTCTCTAAGGTGCTACTGGAAGGATTTTTTAAATTTTGTTTCGACATATAAAGAGCTTTTTATTTCCCAATGTAGCTGAGTCCCTTGGTTGGCTGCTGTGAGACCAGGATCCTGGACCAGATGTGCCACTGGCCTGATCCAGCAGGCTCGTCTTATGTTCTGAAGTTACAAAATTAACTGGAGGCTTTTATCGTCCAGGCGCTTCTAGGCAGCGTGTTTATTGAGCATTTAGGCCGCCATGTTTGCAGGGAGGTCAGATGTTGTTGTGTCGAAGCAAGCGTGTCTCCAGTGCATTTTCCTGTCCTTTTCTGTACAGAGAAACCACAACTGTGAGACTGAGAGTCTCACTCTCTACCGAATGAGCTACCCTTGGGTCTGAGGTCTTCTACACCAGGGGTCAACAAAACAGAGAGACTAGCAGGCATAGGCAACCTTGGCTCTCCAGATGTTTTGGGACTACAATTCCCATCATCCCTGACCACTGGCCCTGTTAGCTAGGGATCATGGGCACTGGCGTCGCAAGGGGAGACGGAGGGGGCGGTATGCCCCGGGTTCCACGTGGGGAGGGGGTGACAGTTGGGCATGCCCCAACCTGTGCGGGGCCCGCCTGCCGACACCACTGCCGCTCCCGCAGCACCCTTGCAAGCCGCCGCGCCAAAAGCAGCAGCGGCGGGGCACCCCCCCAGCCGCTGCACGCGCAATCGGCGGCTCGGGGGGGGGTGCCGCAACTTCGCGCGTGCACACTCCATCCAAATCGGAACTTCTGCTTTGGCGGCGCCCTTTGGAAGCGCCGTGCCAAAAGCAGCAGCAGCGGCAACCCCCCCGAGCCGCCGCACGCGATCGGCGGCTCGGGGTGGTGGTGCCGCTGCTGCTTTTGGCGCAGCGCTTCCTAAGGGCGCCACCGAAGCAGCTGCGCCCCGGCGACAGAGTGCGCATGCGCGGCATTTCACGCATGCGCACTCTGTTGGGACGTTGCGTCGTGATGTCATGATGCAACGTCACGATGCCCCGCCCCCAGGGGAAGCCTCTGTTCGCCGCCCCGGGTGGCGAGGAGGCTTCCTCCGCCCCTGATCATGGGAGTTGTAGTTCCAAAACATCTGGAGAGCAGCCAAGGTTGCCTATGCCTGGACTAGTGCATGGGCGTAGCCCCCCCAAAATCAATTCAAATCTGAGGTTCTGCACCCCCCCTAACAAAAGCCCCCCCACCCCAAATCCCTGGCTAGCCTATGGACTAGCGGTCTACCTCGCTATAAGGCAGCTCCTTCCTTCGTTCCTATAGCAACTTTTTTAAAATTAAAAAACACCCGTAATTCTTCCCTGCCCATTTATTGTCCCCATTTGATTTTATTGATGGGATGGGCCACGTTCCCAGCGCTGCTTTGCGCACCTTCTCTGGGGATGGAGGGAGAGGCTGGGAGAGCGCAAACCGTCGGGTAAAGCGAGGAAGGTCTTCGGAGCCCCCATCCCAGAAGGTCTTAGGACCCCACCAGCCCAGATGGTCTTAGTGCCCCACCCCTCGGCGTCTAAGGGTCTCCGCAGACCCCTCGCTCCCCCCCCCCGACGGCTCTTTTCCCCCGCGGGGGCGTTGCCCCCTGGTGCCCGGCCCCTTCCCGGGGGGAGCAGCTACAGGAGCCGCCTCCCTCCCCGCTTGAGCCCGCGGCGGAGCCAGCCTTTGTTCGGGGCGGGGGAAGGCGGACGCCTCGTCGGGGAGGCTCCGCCGGCCGGGATGGCTCTGCTGCTGCGCCCTTCCGCGCCTGCCCGCCCGCTGCTGCCCGAGAAGCTGCCGGGAGCCAACGGCACCCAGGCGAAGAGCCGCCCGCACGGCTGCGACAACGGGGCGCTGCTGGACCGCTTCGGGGTGCTGGTGCAGGCGCTGCTGGCCGTGGTGGCCTTCAGCACCCTCATGCGTAAGTGGAGCCCTTGCCTGCCTTCCTTACACCTCCCTCTGACTCTTTCTCGTTTTGCCTTTTCCTGCACAAGACTCAGTGTCGTGGGTTCGAGTCCCTCGTTGGGCAGAAAGGTATATCCTGCCTTGCACGGGGCTGGATTTAGATGCCTCGCATGGTCCGCTCAGACTCTTCAGTTCTATGATTCTGTCTTTTCAGCTTTCTCCCTTTCTTCATTCTCCTTTTTTTCTTTCTCCCCCTTTTCTGTTTCTTTATTCTTCTGTTCTCCGCTTTTTAATTTGTTTTTATTATTAAAGGATTTCTGTAGTTAACAAGGGCGCATGCAACATCTCTGTTTTTAATTCATAGAGTCCTTTCTATGGGTCAGTTGCATTCGGTGTGAAACATTCAGTGTATCTGAAGAAGTGTGCATGCACACGAAAGCTCATACCAAGAACAAACTTAGTTGGTCTCTAAGGTGCTACTGGAAGGATTTTTTTTTTATATTGGTGTCATAGTTATTCTGAGGTTTAGGGTGGGGAGAGAATCTGGGAGGCAGAAGGCAGATAATGATTTTTCATTTTTTGCTTAGTATATGTGCGGAAACCATAGCTGTCAACTTTCGGATTTGAAAATAAGGGATTTTTTCAAACTTTCAGATTTGAAAATAAGGGATGCCGCGAGGGCGGTACAATGGCACCAAGTAGCCTTGCCACCCTGCGCTGCAGAGGCTGCGTGCGAACGGGTGAGCGAAAGAGCGAGCGCATAGACGGCAGGCAGGCTGTCTGTCTGGTTGGGCGTGAGGGTCTGGCTGCACAAGGCATGCAAGCTCCGCCCCCAGTCTGTCTCAGACTCCTTATTGGCAGCCGAGCAACGCAGCTGAGGAGCCTCCCTGGCCGGCAGGGAGGGAGAGGAGCTGCTTCCTTTGAAATCCGGGAAATTTAAGGGATATCAACAATCCGGGATAGCAGCGGGAAACGGCATTGGAATAAGGGAGTTTCCCGCCAAAAAAGGGAGGGTTGACAGCTATGGCGGAAACAAACAAACAGACAAATGAAAAACCTATCCTCTCAGTGCTGACATAAAAACTCCACTTTTTTTCTTTCTTCTCTCTCGTTTATTTTTGCTTTCTGTTCCTCTTCCCTTCTTTTTCTTCTGCTTTCCCCCTCACCTGTCCTGCAAAGGTAGTTAGTTTGTCCAGGGACAGCAGCTGAGTTATTGAGTGTTGCCGGAATCCCAGCCTCCAACAGCAAGGCTCTGCGGATCCTTGCGAAAGGACACTTTCGGTGGAGAAGATGCAGCAAAAGTCAAAAGCCGGATGCACCGAAATCCCATGTGCTCGAGAAGCATCTCTAAGGCAAAGAGAGAAACAGCTGTGTGTTTCTTACTTGTGCACATGCAGGGTGACTGGAGAGGATGATAAGGCTATCAATGGATGCTAGCCGTAAGGACCGTGCTCAGAATCATAGACTGAGAAGGGACCCCCAAGGGTCCTCTAGTCCAACTGTCAGATAATAGGCAACGTTTACGATCCAGGTTTAAGATGAGCTGTGCACATACATGCACTAGCCGTGAGAGCAACTTAATATCCTCACTTTTGGCCCCTTAAAACAGCAACAGCTCTTGCTACTTACAAGTCCAAGCCTTAAACAGAAGCTAAGTTTCTAGGCCTCTTGGCAGACCTGAATATGTGTTCCACCATGGCCCTGAATATGTGTACCTGAATATGTGTTCCACCATGGCCCTCAGTTATTAAAACAGAAGTACAGGGGAGGATGGGCCAGCGGACAGGTAGATTGCAAAGGGTCACTCTGAGGAAGGATAAAGGATGGGGGCAAGAGGAGACCACGTCAAGGAAGGTAGATTGAATGGCCAGGTGTCAGAGTCCAAACATTTCTCCCCACCCAGCAGCCCCTGGGTTATTCCTCGCTCTGCAAGGTGGTCTTTTGCCAGATGCACCAAGTCCATCCTAGATGTTTGTCTTGCCATGTGTTGCTCCCGAGGCTCCGCCACGCAGCTGCTGAGTCTGTTGCCTTGCATTGTTCTACAAAACTCAGCCATCTGGACAAGCGGCGGCGTTGGTGAAGCTAAGAATGCAAAGAGGGGAGGGGGGCTAGCTCATCGGCTGGGTGGGCGAGGGCCCTGCGGGCAAGTCCTGTGTCTGAATATGTCCCTGACGGAGGGCTCTGTTTTGAGCCGGAGATGTGGATAAGCGCAGAAATCCAAATCTCGTATGCGTTTTCCTTTCGTGCATTCTGCAGTCAGAGCCATTAAGTGCTTCTGAGTCCCAATTGCTGGAAACCACAGGAAGAGGAGAGTGCTGTTGTATTTTGATCCTGCTTACCCATCACCTCCTGGCAAATAGAAGGGGAAGAAACGGAGTCAGTGAGAGATTTCACTTTCTTGGGTTCCATGATCACTGCAGATGGTGACAGCAGTCACGAAATTAGAAGACGCCTGCTTGTTGGGAGAAAAGCAATGACAAACCTAGACAGCATCTTAAAAAGCAGAGACATCACCTTGCCGACAAAGGTCCGTATAGTTAAAGCTATGGTTTTCCCAGTCGTGGTGTATGGAAGTGAGAGCTGGACCATAAAGAAGGCTGATCGCCGAAGAATGGATGCTTTTGAATTCTGGTGCTGGAGGAGACTCTTGATTTTTTAAAAAAAAAAGATTTTTATTGGGTTTTCAACAAAAAATTAAACATAAATCATTATTTCTATAACATCATTCCTAATCCTTTTTCAAAAACTCAAAAAACAAACACAACAAACATCTTATTTCCCTTCATTTTTTCAATATCATCTTTGGGGTGGCTTCCTCCCGTCTCCCCCGCTGTGTTTCATTGTAATCCCTTACGTTCTCATAGTAATTTCTTAACATCTTAAAATATCTTTTACAAATCACCTATCGTATTTCTTAATCTATGTCTTATAACTATATCATCTAACATTTATTGTCATCCCTACTGATCATTCTGCAGTCTCTTATGTAATCCAACTTTTATAACATTAAGTCTTTAATTCAAATAATATTTTTAAACTAGTCTTTCAGTTTTTTCCAGTCTTTTTCCACCGCCTCCTCCCTCTGGTCTCGGAGTCTTCCGGTCATTTCGGCTAATTCCATAAAGTCCATCATTTTCATCTGCCAGTCCTCTATTGTAGGTATATGGAGGAGACTCTTGAGAGTCCCATGGACTGTAAGAAGATCAAGCCTATCCATTCTGAAGGAAATCAGCCCTGAGTGCTCACTGGAAGGACAGATCCTGAAGCTGAGACTCCAATACTTTGGCCACCTCATGAGAAGAGAAGACTCCCTGGAAAAGACCCTGATGTTGGGAAAGATGGAGGGCACAAGGAGAAGGGGATGACAGAGGACGAGATGGTTGGACAGTGTTCTCGAAGCTACTAACATGAGTTTGGCCAAACTGCGAGAGGCAGTGGAAGACAGGAGTGCCTGGCGTGCTCTGGTCCATGGGGTCACGAAGAGTCGGACACGACTAAACAACAACAACAATGGGTTTCTCACGGGCATCTGGTTGGCCACTGTGAGAACAGGATGCTGGACCAGATGGGCCACTGGCCTCATCCAGCAGGCTCTCCTTCTGCTCTTAGGAGTGTATTGTGGTTTTGGCTGAGGCACGCAGAGGGATGAAGATGCCCTTTGATGGTTTTCAAAATGTATTTAACATGAAACTTATTTGCTTTCTTCAAAGCAGTTGTGCTGATTGGTCCTGAGCAAAGAGCAAGCAAAATGCAGCCGCAGTCTAAGGGCAGATGCATGGTATACATTCAGAAAACAGTCAGCGCACATTTAAAGCACACGACTTAGAAGCATAGATTCGTAGAGTTGGAGGTGAGCCAAAGTTCAGTCCCCTGCAATTCAGGAATAACAGCTAAAGCATCCACGGCAGATGGCCACCTGACCTCTGCTGAAAAGCCTCCAAGGAAGGAGAGTTCACCACCTCCTGAGTATCATGGGCCAGGAGTCGGCTTCACCTGCTGAACAGCAGCCTGAAGGAGCAGAAGGCCAATTGAATTGTCCCTGGATCAAGTGATTTTTCTTTAAGCTCTTAACCTAGCTCAAGGTTGTCATTTGAACTAGCCAGATGTTTAACTGAGAATCAATCACTTTCAGCCCATCATTTGAGAAAAAAAGACTGTAGAGCCATCTTGCCCAAGACTTTCCATTTTGCCGACTGCACCCTTGGTTTAAGGAGCCGTTTGGCACCTAGCTTGTATATCTAAGTTTCTAATACAGTGGTACCTCGGGTTAAGTACTTAATTCGTTGTGGAGCTCCGTTCCTAACCTGAAGCATACTTAACCTGAAGCACCACTTTAGCTAATGGGACCTCCTGCTGCCGTTGCGCCGCCAGAGCACGATTTCTGTTCTTAGTGGAGTTCTTAACCTGAAGCGTACTTAACCCGAGGTACCACTGTACTGTGTGGCGGCACTTGTAGATCTAGCTCCCTGTCTTAAGCACAGTTTCAGTTACAGGTAGATAGCTGTGTTGGTCTGTCATAATCAAAACAAAATAAAAAAAATTCCTTCCAGTAGCACCTTAGAGACCAACTAAGTTTGTTCTTGGTATGAGCTTTCCATGGAGAGACCTGGTCTGAACAAAGACATTGGATTCTTATCTCATTATACATGACAAGGCTTTTTTAACCTTCTCACCCCTTGCTTTTTCCTGTAAAACTAATTGCAGTCGTTAACAGTCGTCAACAGGTTTACCACAGCTATCAACCTTTCACCACAGTCCCACCACCCCTCTTGAGTAATACCCCTTCCCACCCTCTTACTATATATAAGGGTCTGGTGACTTCTGTTTCAGTGTATCTGAAGAAGTGTGCATGCACACAAAAGCTCATACCAAGAACAAACTTAGTTGGTTTCTAAGGTGCTACTGGAAGGATTTTTAAATTTTTTTATTTTGTTGCAGCTTAGTGTCAATGCACTAAGCAGGCACTGCAGAGTGTACAGTCCTGTCCTACGTGGACTTGTGAATTTGGGTTTGAAATTTCACCTCGGTGGGTGAAACTGAAGCAGAAACAAAGTGCCACCATCTCAGAGTTGCAACTGAAATTAATTTAAATGGTTGACAGAAGGACACCGGGTCCCACGGAGAATAGCAAAGTACACATAGGGCCTCTCCAGATGTCCTTTTTATTGAACATTCATCATGATTTGTGCTCGTGATGTTATGTGGCAGTGATCTACGATACTGCTTTTAATCCCATTCGCACCTGTAGACAATTCAAGGCAGTCACACTGCTTTCTTCGTAATAAGTGTGTGTCCTGTCATTTCCTGCTAAAACCCTGTGACTTTTCATACCACAAATGTTCTGATTAGAGGGGGGGGGGAGGTTTCTGGTCCTGCTTTTGTTGTGCTATAGCGCAAGAGTGCCGCTCCATACAGAAATAATGCAGAAACCATTGCAGAACGGCCAACAGAGGAAATATTGAGGAAACGTTGCAGAACACCCAACAAAGCAGAACACCCCCACCGTTCAGCCCGGACACTGAGATCTAGCGCCGAGGGCCTTCTGGTGGTTCCCTTACTACGAGAAGCAAAGCTACAGGGAACCAGGCAGAGGGCCTTCTCGGTAGTGGCGCCCGCCCTGTGGAACACCCTTCCATCCCATGTCAAAGAGATAAATAACTACCTGACATTTAGAAAACACCTGAAGGCAGCCCTGTTTAGGGAAGTTTTTAATGTGTGACATTTTAATGTATTTTAGTGTTTGTTGGAAGCCGCCCAGAGTGGCTGGGGGGACCCGGCCAGATGGGCGGGGTACAAATAATAAATTATTATTATTATTATTATTATTAAGCAGAACGATGAGTGGAGAGTCTGGTATAAATTAATCACAAATGTGGTTTAATTGCATCAGTGATATGTTGCAGTATGCACACATCCTGTCCCTCCAAAGCAAGGAAAAACTAAGCCTAGTTGGAGTGGCCCAATAGAACAAGGCTAAATAAAACTAAAGGCTTTTTAAAATTTTGCAAGGAAACCACCAAAGGAAACCATCATTCTGCCATTCCTCTGAAAGGAGCTCGGGCCAAACTAATGATTGGACCTGGTACAAGGGTTCTTCCTCTGTTCCTATAAGAACCTGCAAGGAAAACAACAACAACAACAACAACAACAACAACAACAACAAATACCTTCAGAGATGATATTAGAGTTGTCATCCAGCAACATCCTGATTTAAGTTTTTCAGAACCCTCTCAAACGTACACAAGAAATACCACTTGGCTTCTGAAACCATCAAATTTCAACTGTGTGTGTTGTCCTCACGATGCCCTCCGTTGAAGATGCTGATTGCACAGCGGCATCCCAGAATTGCTTTGATGTGCATCTGACGCCCCCCCTCCTCCCATAACTTTTTAGGTCAAGCAAAATGAAGTGGATCCCATGGCCCCCTTAAGCCCCCATAATCTTGGCTGGCGCTCTCCAGTGCAGAGCCATCTCTGAATTAATGCCCTATTAAGCAGTTAATTATTTCTCTCTCATACTCCCTTTTATCTTTTAGTGCAGCCGTTTTACTGCCTGTGATAATTACACCGTCTCTGATAACTCTCTTAAATCTAATGAGGCCTGACAAGACCTGCTCAACAAGGCTGCACATCATTAACTCTCCTCCTTTCAAAGTTGTCATCTTATCACACTCAACAACTGTATTTTGAGCTTCGGCGGCTCGGGGTCCACGATGTGTCATTTTCCAGTAAGAGAGGATCTGTGTTTGTGTGTATGTTATCCTCGGATCTCCTGGCTAGCTAAGAACCAGGTTCATCGCTTCCAGGCTGATAAAACTTATTCACTCTGATTTGCTAGTAGAATGCTGCTTAGTAGGACCTTAAGGTCCTCAAAAAATAATATTTTGGAGGTCCTGAGCCACAAGGATGCTAGGTTGGCCTTAACTAGGGCCAAGGCCTTCTCAGTACTGGCCCCGACTTGGTGGAACGGTCTGTCACAAGAGACCAGGGCCCTGCGCATCTTTCCGCAGGGCCTGCAAGACGGAGCTGTTCCGCCTGGCCTTTGGGTTGGTTTTAGTTTAACCCTGATATTTCATTCCTTTATGGTTTGATTGGTGGGCTCCTTATAAATGAGGCTGCATTTTAAACTTTAAATCGTATTTTAACCTGCATTTTAATTGATTGTTTTGTATGTTCTGTTGTGATTTTATTGGTGTTAGCCGCTCTGAGCCCGGTCTTGGCTGGGAAGGGCGGGGTATAAATAAATTTTATTATTATTATTATTATTATGAAACCGGCTTCCTGTGGCTTCTGCCATAAAACAGGAACAGCCCTGTTTAGAGAAACTTTTAACATTTGATGACTTATTGTGTTTTAATATTTTGCTGGAAGCCACCCAGAGTGGCTGGGAAAACCCAGCCAGATGGGCAGGGTATAAATAATAATAGTAATAATAATAATAATAATAAATAATAATAATAATAATTCTACAGAACCGTCCCCCTGCCCTTTCTACAGCCATTAAAATGTTTGTCTTTCTTTACAGTAAAACGATTCAAGGAACCGAAAGGAGAGAGGCGACCCTGGAGAATATGGTGAGATCACTTTGTTTTTCCTTTAAAAAAAATTAATTGAAAAAAAATCTCCGTATTACAGTATGTTGTAAGTCACTCAGAGACTTTGTTGTGTAATGAGCGACTTAAAAAGTTCAATATATAATAACAATGCGTTGCAAACTCTTTCAAGGTTTTACGATACGTCGAAGCAAGCCATAGGTGCCCTTTTCATCCACTTTGCCAACGTCTTCCTGTCTGACCTGACTGAAGAAGACCCCTGCTCTCTGTGAGTTTGGCTTTGCATGTGAAGGGACCTGGGTGGGTGTTGGGGGCTGGAGTCAGGCTCAGGTCAGCAATAAAGCACCCCGTGTCTGTGACGTTAACTCTCCAAGGAAACCGAAATGGCTCAGGCTTAGTGGTCACCACAACTCTTCCCAGGAGGTCTTGCCCCAATGAGGCAGTTGCAAGGTCCCCACCTTCCCATTACTCCCTAAGACTTCTCCTCCTCCTGGGTCCTTCCCAAGCAATCTCAGACTCCTTTGTCTTTTCTCTCATTGCTCCGCCCTCTTCATTCCTCTTCATGTTCTGGGAGCTGGTCCCAGCAAGAGGAGACTCTCTTGCTTCTTCAGCAGCCTGCCTCCACTCTGCCTCTTGGCCCCCCTCTGAGTCTGGACTGCTCTCTGTCACAGACTCTTCCTGCTCACTTAGCCCTGTTGCCTCTTCAATTTCCGACGCCTCCTCATCCCTGCCTTCTCCCTCTGACCACTCAATGCCGTCCCACCACCGCTTCCTGGGCTCTGAGCCTTCTTCCTTTGGGGGTTCCCCAGCTGGTGCCTCCCAATTCTCCTCTTCGTCCAGCCAGCCCATAGCAGTGGGTCTATCTTCTGGGGCAGCGCATGTTTGGAACCGGGGAACACCCGGAGGAGAGTGATCTCCGCTGAAGTCAGGCTGCAAAGAAAAAGCAATTTGGTTCTGGAAATTCATTCCGATTGTGCAGATGAAATATAACCGATAGAATTCTGCAGGATGGGGTATTTGTTTGTGAAAACAGTACAGATCCAATGATCTCCAGATGGTGGAGGTGACAGGCACCACCCTGGTGTCCAGGCATCTTCACTTAGTCGCAAGTGGCCAATACTGGTAGGTGCAAAATGCGCCTGGCTAATTTTGAACACTGCTCAAGAAGTGGGAGCCAGTGTGGTGTAGTGGTTAAGAGCGGTAGACTCGTAATCTGGTGAACCGGGTTCGCGTCTCCGCTCCTCCACATGCAGCTGCTGGGTGACCTTGGGCTAGTCACACTTCTCTGAAGTCTCTCAGCCCCACTCACCTCACAGAGTGTTTGTTGTGGGGGGAGGAAGGGAAAGGAGAATGTTAGCCGCTTTGAGACTCCTTCAGGTAGTGATAAAGCGGGATATCAAATCCAGATTCTTCTTCTTCTTCTGAACCAGAGGAGGAAGAGGCGGCTAGTGGTCTAGGGAATGGAGAACTGGACTCCATTCCCTCTAGGGAATGGAGAACTGGACCCCTCTGCCGACCTACCCTGGTGGGGCAGGTTGGCAGAGGGGTGTTCCGTCCCCATGACATCGGACACCAGGAAGTGTTTGTGTGGAGACACACCTGGCTCTCCCTCCTGCCAGCAAGGAGCCTCCTTCGAGGGAGACGGCTGAGGGTAAATGGGGGTGCTGAGCTCCCAAGGACATAGATGCCAGAGCAAGTAAACCTCAAGACCCAACCCACTTGAAGGAGTGCTGTTTGCTTGCCCAGTTCCATGCTTACCATGCTAAGAGCTGTGCTAATCCGGTTCTTCGAAAGGACAGTCCAGAGGTTTGTGTGTGTCACATGGTGGAGCAAAAGTTTAGCTTGTGCTTAGCCAGGTATCCATATTTCTTAAGCACCTGTTTCTCCTTGTAACCTGAGCCTCGCGCAGGTACTGATCTGATTTATGCATTAAAGCCAGGGTGGATAAAAATCAATGATTTTTAAAATAATAATAATAATAATAATAATAATAATAATAATAATAAAATGGGTTTTTAAAAATTTAAATTAGATTTTTTTAAATTCAAATCGTATTTTTTAAAATAAAAAGCTTTTGGAGGAAAAATCTTTCTAAAGATAGTTTTCTATTGAAGTTACATTATAGTCCAAAGGCTTTGCATCAGGAAATAAGGATTTGTTTTAAGTTTTTCATGTATGCTAAAACTCAGTCTGGTTTTTTTTAATTGTTTGACCACATCAGTTAACAAACATGGATCTATAATGTTGTTGTTTTAGTTAAATAAATTGTTTAAATTAAAATTGTTATTTTTATTGTTATTTTTCTCCTTCCAATAAAGTATAGCAGAAAAGTTGTCCAAATATAAACAGTTAACTTATTACACCTCACAATAATTTCATAATGATCTGTCTGTGTATTTCTGATAGTATAACCAAATCAGTAATTTTTGATATAACTGTAAAAACTACTCTGAAAATTTATTATTCCCAAAATGAAACCTTCATCTGGTTGTCAATATTAAGATGATACCAGCAAGAATGAGTCTTTCTGTATAAAAATGATTTAAATCAAGTCTTACTGACTAGTGATTTAAATCCTGATTTAAATTGATTTGATTTAAATCAAATGCATCCTGATTAAAGCCTTGGAAGAAACAAAGGTGGGAGTTTTGAGTGGTTTCTGGAGTGTTCACATGGGTTTTTATTTTATTTTATTTATATATTTACCTATATCCCACTCCCCCCCCCCTCATTGGGACTCCAGGCGGCTTACAGATAAAATAAGAACCGCTAAACAACAGTTGTATTTTTTATTACAGCTACCTGATGAATTTCATCCTGGATGCCACTTTGGGGATGCTGCTAATCTGGTTTGGCGTTAAAATGGTGTCCTGGGTTGTGGAGGGTCGGAAATGCATGCATCTTGTCTTCGGGGAATATGGTAAGTCGAGACCAATCTACATCAGAAGGTTGGCGTTTCGAATCCCCGCAAAGGGGTGAGCTCCTGTTTCTCTGTCCCAGCTCCTGCCAACCTAGCAGTTCGAAAGCGTGCCAGTGCAAGTAGATAAATAGATACCACTCCGGCGGGAAGGTAAACGGCGTTTCCCTGCGCTGCTCTGGTTCGCCAGAAGCGGCTTAGTCATGCTGGCCACATGACCTGGAAGCTGTACGCCGGCTCCCTCAGCCAGTAAAGCGAGATGAGCGCCGCAACCCCAGAGTCGTCCGCGGGAAGGTAAATGGCATTTCTGTGCGCTCTGGCTTCCGTCACAGTGTCCCATTGCACCAGAAGCGGTTTACCTGTAGTCCTGCTGGCCACATGACCCGGAAAGCTGTCTGTGGACAAAGGCCTACTCCCTCGGCCTGAAAGCGAGATGAGCGCCACAACCCCATAGTCGCCTTTGACTGGACTTAACTGTCCAGGGGGCCTTTACCTTACCTTTACTGGTTTTGACCCAATAACAAGGGACATGTGCGCAAGTGAAGTTGTCTTTCTGCCCAGAATTATGTGGCAAGATTCAGAGAAGCCGCTTTCATAGATTGGTTACGTTGAAAGGGGTACCATAAGGATCATCTAGTCCAACCTCTTGCGAAAGACACACCCTTAAAATTACAAAAGGTAAAGGTAAAGGGACCCCTGACCATTAGGTCCAGTCATGTCCGACTCTGGGGTTGCGGCGCTCATCTCGCTTTATTGGCCGAGAGCCGGCGTACAGCTTCCGGGTCATGTGGCCAGCATGATTAAGCCGCTTCTGGCAACCAGAGCAGCGCACGGAAACGCTGTTTACCTTCCCGCTGGAGCGGTACCTATTTATCTACTTGCACTTTGATGTGCTTTCGAACTGCTAGGTGGGCAGGAGCAGGGACCGAGCAACGGGAGCTCATCCCGTTGCAGGGATTCGAACTGCCGACATTCTGATCAGCAAGCCCTAGGCTGTGTGGTTTAACCCACAGCGCCACCTGGGTCCCTAAAATTACAAAACACCACTTAATTTTGATCTGTTCTGAAATTGTCTTTTTTTGTGTGGCAGCTTGTCCTTACAGTTCCACTAGGTGGCAGCAGTTCCTACCAAATGCGAATATGTAGGTTTTATTTTATTTGTTTTTTATCTTATATTTTGGAAATGTACACCCAGGTTTTTTTTCCCTTTAAATTTTTTTGGGGTCCCCAAGAGAGTGGGGCCCTAAGCTATAGCTTGTTTATCTTATATGTAAATCCGGCACAGCACCCAATGGCTCTACATTGCTCCATCCTTACTTCAGACATTGTGTTACATCAGCATATCGTGATGTTTCGTTGGAGACATATCACAATGTTGAAAACCAGATGCTGCCCAGCCCTAATCAGTGTTTGTAATACTGCTTTTACTGTTTATGCTGTACCTTGGTTTTTATAATGCTGCTTTTAAAGGTAAAGGGACCCCTGACCATTAGGTCCAGTCACGGACAACTCTGGGGTTGCAGCGCTCATTTCGCTTTACTGGCCGAGGGAGCCGGCGTTTGTCCGCAGACAGCTTCTGGGTCATGTGGCCAGCATGACTAAGCCGCTTCTGGCGAACCAGAGCAGCGCACGGAAACGCCGTTTCCCTTCCCGCCGGAGCGGTACCTATTTATCTACTTGCACTTTGACGTGCTTTCGAACTGCTAGGTTGGCAGGAGCTGGGACCAAGCAATGGGAGCTCACCCTGTCGCGAGGATTTGAACCGCCGACCTTCTGATGGACAAGCCCTAGGCTCTGTGGTTTAGACCACAGTGTCACCCGTGTCCCTTAAAGCTGCTTTTATGCTCTGTTTTTTAATGCATAGGTGGTTTAAAAAGATCAAGCAGTTTTGAAATGCTTTAAAAAAAAATGTTAAAAAGTGTGCACTAAAAACAAAATAAAGCCCTAGCATCTAGCCCCTAAGATTGCAAAGACGGTGGGCTTGTTGAAGACACGTCGGACTGTGCCTGATTAAAATCTCAGGAACCAGAAGAGAAGCTGAGAGCAAAACATTGGCTAGGGCAAATGAGGGTTTCTGATCCCTTTCGAAACTTAAAAATATTTAGTTATTTGCCTCCTTTTCCAGGCAAAGCCAGTCCAGCTGCCTGGGATGGGGGTGGGAGGCAGGGAGCTATAGTTTAGAGGGCGCCCGGTGGACTTAAGACTGTTCTAGCATCTTCCATGATCAGGCTTGTATGTGGGCTGTGGGAAACATGAGTCTTTTGTTTCAGTTGCTGGATTTTGAACCGAGAGCCCGTGCGTGCGTGGGTTGGTTCTGGCCTGTTGTCATGGCGGCGTTCAAACATTTCCATCACAATTCCTATTCCCCCAAGAGCAGCCAAAACGAGTTCTTAACCATTTTTGTTTGGTTTCGACAAGAAATAATTCCCCCTCCCCATCTTCTGCTCTCCCCACCTCCACCCTCTGTGGAGATTTTTGAAGCGTGAGCAATCGAGATAGGGAATCACCTGCCTCCTTTTAAAAATCCAGCGTCGCGAATTTGCTAGCAGGCAAAATGTTCCCTGTCTACAGACCTTCGGAGGCTGATGGGTCACATATCTCTAAAGACTGTGTGTGGAACCATCAAAAGGTTTTTTTTCCAGGCAAGGCAGGGCCTCCTTGGTGGTGGTTTTCTGCTTGTTGAATGCCCCCCCCCGGTGAGGTGCATGTCCCCCCCCCCACCTTATTAACATTGAGGAGAAATTAAAAATATTCTTGCTCACCCAGGTATTGGAAGAACTTCCTGACAGTAAGAGCTGTTCGACAGTGGAATTTGCTGCCAAGGAGTGTGGTAGAGTCTCCTTCTTTGGAGGTCTTTAAGCAGAGGCTTGACAGCCACCTGTCAGGAATGCTTTGATGGTGTTTCCTGCTTGGCAGGGGGTTGGACTGGATGGCCCTTGTGGTCTCTTCCAACTCTATGATTCTATGATTCTATTGGATGGCTAAACAATGTTGTGTGTTGTTCAACTGAGTTTTACTTCGATGCTGAAGATTATAGAATTGTAGAGTCGGAAGGGACCCCTTGGGTCATCTAGTCCAAACCCCTCCAATGCAGAAATCTTTCACCCAACGTGGGGTTCGAACCCACGACCCTGAAATTAAGAGTCTCGTGCTGGGGAGCCAGTGTGGTGTAGTGGTTAAGAGCGGTGGACTCGTAATCTGGTGAACTGGGTTCGCTTCCCCGCTCCTCCACATGCAGCTGCTGGGTGACCTTGGGCTAGTCACACTTCTCTGAAGTCTCTCAGCCCCACTCACCTCACAGAGTGTTTGTTGTGGGGGAGGAAGGGAAAAGAGAATGTGAGCCGCTTTGAGACTCCTTCGGGTAGTGATAAAGCGGGATATCAAATCCAAACTCTTCTTCTTCTATGGTCCCAGGCTCAATCCCCAGTCATCTGAACCCCACTCCCTCCCCATCTCAGCACTGAGCCAACTTCACAGGGCTGTTGTGAAATTAAATTGGAAGAGAGAAACATGTACGCTGCCCTGATCTCTCAGGGCTGGGGGGCAGGGAGAGAAAGGTGAGATCTAAGCGTGTTAAAAAAATATAAAAATTACTTGGATTGAGCTATCTGGACTGTTGTCTTGATTTCAAGTGCTTCTGGGGAAAACCAGCGACCATCTGTCATGGATGCTTTAGCTGCGATATCTGCATTGCTGGGGGTTGGACTAGATGACCCTTGGATCCCTTTGGACTCTATCCTTCTGTGAAGCGCTCTCTGTCCAGCTAAAGCACCGTGGGCAAATGGCCTGCCTGTTTAATTCTGTTGCCTGTACTGCGTGACGCAAGGGCATCATTCATCTTCGACGCCCGGCCTCCTTTGCCAAGATGTCAAGCAAAACTCTCCCCCTTTAAATGCAAGTGACCTTTCAATATTGGCTTTTGTGCTTTGTGCAGAGGAGCAGATGTTCTCTGGGCTTCTTTCCACCACTTTTGCCTTTGCTGTCTTTAATAGCTGCTCGTGCGTCTTCCTTTTTTTTTATAAAAAAAAAATAAACTTTATTTATCATTCACAAAAAATTACAAAATTTCACAAGCAAGAAAAACAAAAACTGACAGGGATAAAGAAAAAAAAAAGAAAAAAAAGAAAATAACAGTTAAAATATGACTTCAAACTGTTTATGCATCGTTTCTCCTTCTTATTATTGGTATTTTGCTATTTCTAATAAAATTAAACATTTTAAATTATAGATCTTCAAGGATAGCATGTTGTTGTTTAGTCGTTTAGTCGTGTCCAACTCTTCATGACCCCATGGACCAGAGCACGCCAGGCACTCATGTTGGTAGCTTCGAGAACACTGTCCCACCATCTCATCCTCTGCTGTCCCCTTCTCCTTGTGCCCTCAACCTTTCCCAACATCAGGGTCTTTTCTAGGGAGTCTTCTCTTCTCATGAGGTGGCCAAAGTATTAGAGCCTCAGCTTCAGGATCTGTCCTTCCAGTGAGCACCCAGGGCTGATTCCCTTAAGAATGGATAGGTTTGATCTTCTTGCAGTCCATGGGACTCTCCAGAGTCTCCTCCAGCACCATAGGATAGCATACAATTGATAAATTACAAGTATTCATTCACTATATAACTTTACTTCTTTCTATCCCCTTGTGTATTTCAGTCTAAGCAAATCACTAGATCTGTTTTTATATCTTCTTTTTTAAAAAATACTCTTTTACATATTTCCACTCCTCTTTTATTCTTTTGTGCTTGGTGCAGAAGAGTAGCTGTTCTCTGGGCTTCGTTCCACGACTTCTGCCTTTGCTGTCTTTAATAGCTGCTCTTGCGTCTTCCCATTTGTACGTGAGTTTGCACAGTTTCACACAAAGACTCAGTAAATCAGGCAGGCTAATGTCTCGGGGCTTCTGCCTGCTCAGGGCCTTGGAATCACGGCGGATTAAAAATAATCCCAGTGTACGCAGCTCATAGCAAAAGCAGCAACGCTCCCTTAGAAGGCAGTCAAATTCCACCATCTCCCGGGAAGAGCGTGTGCACCCTGGAGGGGGACGTTTTGGTGCTAGAGGGCAGTGGAGAAACAAGCTAGGAAAGACAGAAGCTGATATCTGGGACCTGTCTTTGCTGCAGACAGTGGTGGCAATGGGTGCTCAATGGGACTGGTGCTGTGGAGGGTAGGAAGACCAACAGCAGGGGGCGCAAGAGCCAGTGACAGGCAGAGCTGCCTGCCGGAAAGGACCATAGCTCAAGTGGTAGAGCCATAGCTGTCAACTTTCGGATTTGAAAATAAGGGATTTTTCCCAAACTTTCGGATTTGAAAATAAGGGATTTTTCCCAAACTTTCGGATTTGAAAATAAGGGATGCCGCGAGGGCGGTGCAATGGCACCAAGTAGCCTCGCCACCCTGCTCTCCAGAGGCTGCGCGCGAACGGGTGAGCAGAAGAGCGAGCGCGTAGACGGCAGGCAGGCTGGCTGTCTGGTTGGGCGTGAGGGTTTGGCTGCACAAGGCATGCAAGCTCCGCCCCCAGTCGGTCTCAGACTCCTTATTGGCAGCCGAGCAACGCAGCTGAGGAGCCTCCCTGGCCGGCAGGGAGGGAGAGGAGCTGCTTCCTTTGAAATCCGGGAAATTTAAGGGATATCAACAATCCGGGATAGCAGCGGGAAATGGCATTGGAATAAGGGAGTTTCCCACCAAAAAAGGGAGGGTTGACAGCTATGTAGTGGTGGCAATGGGTGCTCAATGGGACTGGTGCTGTGGAGGGTAGGAAGACCAACAGCAGGGGGCGCCAGAGCCAGTGACAGGCAGAGCTTGTCTCTGGAAAGGACCATAGCTCAAGTGGTAAAGCATCTGCTTTGCATGCGCAAGGTCCTGGGTTCAAGTCCTGGCCCTTTCAGGTAGGGCTAGGAATTGCCCCCTGTGTGAAGAGTTGCCCCGCTGCCAGTCAGTGAAGACGATACTGAGCTAGATGCGGTCGGACTTGATATAAGGCCATTTCCTGTGTTAAAACCCTCCCGACTGGTCGTAAGTAAGACGACAGGCAGGTGGGAGCTGGCTGAGAGCAGTCCAAGGTTGGTGGGGCGCACTGCCCACTTTGCCCTCATGAGTCATCTGTCACTGGTTGCCCCGACCCATCAGGCTCCTCTTATGTCATTGCCTATTGAATTGTAGAGTCTGAAGGGACCCCAAGGGTCCTCTAGTCCAGCCCCCTGCAATGCAGGGGAATCTCAGCTAAAGCACCTGTGACAGATGATAGAGATAGATAGATAGATGATAGATAGATAGATAATATTTATTGTCATTGTCCCCTGGCGGGAACAACGAAATTACTCGGTTGCTCTATCCACTCAGATAAGGCACTCTACATAAATTTAAAATAACTACAAAACACTAATTAAAACAGTACAATACTGTTATGTATTAAAGTTCTCACCCTAGGCTACTAGGGGTGTTGTGTATATAGTTTCACTCTCCCTACTGTGACTGCAGTTCTCACTCAGGTCCGCAACATGCAAATAAAGGATTGAGAGTGCCGCTCACGGATTGGGTAGCTAGAGAGAGAGTTGTGACTGTTGCATGTTACTGAGTACTATATAACCAGGCTGGCTGAGCCCTTCAGTTCAGTTCTGTTCCAGCCTGAGAATAAAGAGAGCTGTTTGGAGAATCACTGTGTCGTCTGCTATGTCCACCCACTATTTAATAAATACGATACAATATAACCAGTAAAATAAGATGACTTCAAAGTCCAGACTTTCCATTTAAGGCCGAAATTGCTCTAGAGAAGAAACTGTTCTTGAGACGGCTCGTTCTCGCCTTCATTGTTCTGTATCTCTGTCCCGATGGCAGGAGCTCGAAGAAACGGTGACCAGGATGCGATGGATCTCTTGATATGTCTAGTGCTTTTCTGTGGCACCTGGTGTATAGATTTGTTCTAAAGTGGAGAGTGAGCAGCCAATAATGCTCCCTCCTGTGGCCATCCAACCTCTGCTTAAAAACCTCCAAGGAAGGAGAGCCCACAGCATCCGGAGGGAGACCATTCTACTGTGTTGTATTTTGCATAAACACACCTTTAACGGCTCAAAAAGTGTTTCGCTCACGTTATCCCAGAGATCCTCAGCTTGTTGCCATCTCAGTAAAAGTTGTGCCAAGATTTAGTGCGGACACGGCCACTGGTAGTGGAGCTCCCTCCTTCTCCCTGCCCCCTTGCTACGCCCCTGCCTGAGTGCTAAACAAACCCTTTTCCTGCCTTGCCTCTGTCTCACCCCCCTTCCCACTTGATGCGTGTGCAGCCCTTGGGGAGAGATGATATTTTGGGGGCTGGCTCTTGACTGAAAAACATGCGGTTTCATCTCAGCTTCTTTTTCAGTCTCTGCCAGAAACAGTCTGCTTCCTCGCAGCATAACTAAAGGAACGGGATGGGCTACATTCTTACACGGAACAGCCATTTCAGTTTCAAGCAGCGCTCAGTGCATTTAAATAATAATAATAATAATAATAATAATAATAATAATAATAATAATAATAATAATAGCATAAGATATCTATAAAATACAGACAGCCCTGCTTGGAAATGAGTTGCTGAATCAGTTTCCCCTTCTGTTAACTGCAGAAGAAACTACGGAGCAGTTTGCTGATTGACCCAACTAAAACTCATATGGTTTGCTGTCTAGGGGCCGATAACTCTGTTCGGCTTTCCCAGTATTTTCCAAATTTGTCATTGCGAATGCATGCTTTTGTTCCTGAGTTGGGGGGGCTTGGGCAAGTGGATCTCGAGTGAAGCCCTCCAACAGGCTCTTGGCTGCATTTTTACTGGCAGGTCAAGATGTTTTCAGTACCTAATTTCCAGAGGGGAAGCTGTGATCGCCTGTTGCAGCAGAAGCGGATAAATAATAATGCAGTAACCTTGTGGTGGCTTAAAGCAAGTCCATTGGGGGCAGCAGTTTGTAAACTGAGGCCTGTGAACATCATCCAGGTTTCCCGCAGTGTGTCTGGAAGAATACAATTAAAAACCACGCATCGTCTAGCACAGCAAATTACAGTTGCTACAGTGAGCAGAAGAATTATTAAGTGGTCCGCCAAGACCCTCAGTAATTTTCAAGTGGCCCATGGGGGAACCATAGTATTAGGGTATGTGCTATGAAGAACTCTAGTTTCCTTACACTTGTGGCATAATAAACTGGTTGGTCACTTAAGGTGAATTTTTGTTGCTCCATCAACTTGGATAACAAAACAGTTATCAATAGCATTTTTTCTTGCAGGTCTTACCGTTTTCTGCTTTCGTTGTTGTATCTGTTTTAAGGTACGTGGGTTGGCTGGTGAAATATACTCGGAGTCGAGTGTGGATTTCATGCTCTTTATTCAGCTCATAGTAGCGAGGAATGAAAGTTCCCCCAGAACGTCTGCTTTATATACATTATTTACACAATGGGCCCCACGTGATTGGCTAATTCCAGGATATTCCTGTAGGCCAATCAGGTTGCGGATTCACTTCCCCCTGGAGCTGGATTGGGTGGCTCCTGCGGACCAATCAGACTGCTGCATTCTGAATCCTATTGTTCTAGGACCATTCAGACTGCTGCAATCTGAATCCTATTGTTCTAGGACCATTCAGGCTGCTGCATTCTGAATCCTATTGTTCTAGGACCAATCAGACTGCTGCATTTTGGATCCTATTCAACTCAGTACATAACAGTTGGGTTTTTAAGCCTTTTGTGCATGCCACTTTAGGCATTGCATTTGGAAAAGGAGCCTAGAAAAGGTGCGGTTGAATCATAAATTGCGGGTGTTTTTTGCCTATTTAGTGTGCGTTGCTGTGACGTCTTTCTGTTTTTAAAAATAGACGCTTCGACTATTGGCACTGACCAGGGATGTTTTGTAGAATGTGCTGCGATTCCTTAGGAGTGTCAGAAGCACTTAAAAGTGCAGAACGTAATTCAGCTTCCTGAGGATATTAGCTTTCATTCTTTCCACATATTATACAAACATACAGGAAACAGGATTCTAGCCCTTATGTCTGTGAAGAGAGAGATGAAAGAATATTGGCTCTACAAACACAGATACAAATAAAAACAGAAATACAGACCGGAAAAGTACACAACCAAAGAAGTCAAAGAAATAAAAAGAACGCACCTAAGATTTAAAGGAAAGATCGGGGGGGGGGCAAGGGAATGCATATTTATTCCAAAATATCTGTGGTAAAAAGTTCTTTCTGTCTGTCCGTCTTGACCAGGGGTCAGCAAACTTTTTCAGCAGGGGGCCGGTCCACTGTCCCTCAGTCCTTGTGGGGGGGCGGCGGACTATAAATGAATGAATTCCTATGCCCCACAAATAACCCAGAGATGCATTTTGAATAAAAAAGGCACATTCTACTCATGTAAAAACACGCCGATTCCCGGACCGTCCGCGGGCCGGATTTAGAAGGCGATTGGGCCAGATCCGGCCCCCGGGCCTTAGTTTGCCTACCCATGATCTTGACATATTTTGTCTTAAAATGCAGTGTTTTTTAGATGTATATTGGTCCTTCAAAAAATAAATAACTGACTATTTTGCAAAATGTGCAGAATCCAAAGGGTAATTTGTTCCAGCCCAGTCCAGGAGGTCGTAATTAGGTCAATGTGCTTAAAAAGGCAGCCCAGACAGAATTCTCCATCCCTAGCCAAACACAAAGGCCTTTGGCCAGTCCTGTGGGGTTTTCAATTTCCCTGGAATAACACCCCCCCACTGGCACATCACACAAACAGTTTGGAGATCCCCCTAGATCCCCAAACATCTTACCCTGCACAGGGAAGGGAGGGCAGCAGGACTGGTATTGGGGAAACACAAGCCCAGAGCTCCCCCGGGCATGCAAACTAATTTCCCCCATTTCTTCTGGACCCTATAAATTCTCCTATAAACACTTCATTTGCAACCCTCTTCTTTTTCGCAAGAAAATACTTTGCAGATGTCTTCGTGCCTCTAAATCTTCTTTATTCCCCCCCCCCTCTCTTCCAGTGTTCAGATCTTTGGGGACATCTGTTCTTTGCACTGATGCCGCAGCGAATAACTGACCGTTTTGAGGGGTGCAAAACTTGTTTTATGTGGTTGCAAGCAGTTGGGGAGGGAGAGAGAGGGAGAGAACTTGGTTGTATCTGCACTGCCTTTCCCATCCCAGTTGGCAGTGGCAGGTGGGCAGTTATGTTTTTTTAAAATTTACACAGCACGTCATTTGCACCCGAGCTGGAGGTTGCATCTGGAAATGTTTAGTGGCGTTGGAACAGCTGCGAGATGTTTAAAGGCCCCTGTAGTTTTGTTGTGGGTTTGTCTGTCTTCCTTTTTTTCCTGTTAGCTAACCTTTTCTTCTTTGAGGGTCATTGCGCGCTGGCAGGGAGTAGATTATGAGCTCAAGAGAAGCAGAGTTCAAGTGCAGAAAGGAAACAATCCATTTGTTCTCTCTCCCTGCCATGGAAGGCAAGGGTTTGGGTTTTTTTGCCCAAGACCCTGACATTTTGAGCCTTTGTCTGTGTTTTGTGCAGGGATGCGGGTGGCGCTGTGGGTTAAACCACAGAACGCAACCGGCACCTAGAAGGCTCCGATTCTATGCTGAAATATCAAGTTTATGTTTGGGACTGGTGCGACACTGCTTTATCGCCAGATTAAGCTTTATCATCGTTTGGAACTATCAATTGACTTGTATGGACGGCACCGAACTGTTGCATCCTCACATTGTACCTCCATATACAGTGGTACCTCGACTTACGAAGATAATGCGTAAGTCGAAAACATTCGTAAGTCGAATCCCCATAGGAATGCATTGAGCGAAAAAAATTCGTAAGTCGAAAAAATCCTATTCAAAAATTCGTAAGTCGAAAAAATCCTATTAAAGCGGCCGCGACTTCCTTTCGGAAGTCGAAAAATTCGGTTGCGGTGGCCATTTTTTTTCTTCCGGAAGTCATTCGTAACTCGAAAAATACGTAAGTCGAGTTGCTCATAAGTCGAGGTACCACTGTATGAATTTTCTTACATAATTTGGAGTGTTAGTATGGACATATTGTATGTATATTGATTGATTTGGGCTTATGCTATATCACACATTGGATTTGGTCCATGTGCATGTTTGTGGAGATTATTATTTATAATTTACGTGCTATTACAATTATCATTTATCAGCCGGTTACGTTTGTTGTATGATTCATGCATAGCTGTACGTAACCAGGGTTTGCTGTTGTTGGATATGGTTAAACCTCAGAGCCTAGGGCTTGCTGATCAGAAGGTTGGCGGTTCGAATCCCCACGACGGGGTGAGCTCCCGTTGCTTGGTCCCTGCTCCTGCCAACCTAGCAGTTCGAAAGCACGTCAGAGTGCAAGTAGATAAATAGGTACCGCTCCAGCGGGAAGGTAAACGGCGTTTCCGTGTGCTGCTCTGGTTCGCCAGAAGCGGCTTTGTCATGCTGGCCACATGACCCGGAAGCTGTACGCCGGCTCCCTCGGCCAATAAAGCGAGATGAGCGCCGCAACCCCAGAGTCGGACACAACTGGACCTAATGGTCAGGGGTCCCTTTACCTTAACTGTGTTTTGTGCAATGCCTAAATTATGTTAATTTCATTACATCCTTCAGCGGCCGGGAACCTTTTTTCAGCCTGAGGGCCACATTAACCTTCTGGGCAATGTTCTGAGGGCCACTTGCTAGTAATGGGCGGGGCCAGATACAATAACAATAATATTATTTGAACCCCACTCATCTGACCGGGTTGCCCCAGCCACTCTGGGCAGCTTCCATCACACATAAAACATAATAGAACCTCAAATATTAAGAACTTCCCTATACAGGGCTGCCTTCAGATGTCTTCTAAGGGTTATATCTGACAGGAGGGCGTTCCGCAGAGAGGGTGCCGCTACCGAGAAGGCCCTCTGCCTGGTTCCCTGTAGCTTCTTGAAGCGAGGGAACCGCCAGATGGTCCTCAAAGCTGGACCTCAGTGTCTGGGCTGGACGATGGGGGTGGAGACGCTCCTTCAGGTAGACAGGGCAGAAGCCATTAAGGGCTTTGAAGGTCAGCACCAACACTTTGAATTGTGCTCGGAAACATACAAGGGCATTGGAGGGCACACAGCCTCTCACACAAAACTTGGCACCCACTTGAACCCAAGTCTCCGCCGTGCCGGTCTCCACACCACTGCACTGACTCTCCAGAATTTGCTCTTTGTGCAAAGGGTTGACGTCAGTGGACCACTGGGTTGCTTCTAAATCTTACGTAACTTTTGGATATGTAGTAATCATCTTTCTATCCCCGCAAGAGAACATCTGGATTTTCTTTTGAACAGGGTTGAACGCTTTTCTTCATAACACGATCATTTCAGAATGCCTGAATAAATTCTCATTCCTTGCTGCTTACAATGTCCTCCTCGCTTGCCCTGCCTAGATAATTTAAGGATGGCTGGTTACATGCCAGCAACCCTCACAGCTTCTGGTGTTTCAGATCCTCAAGATATGAGACTCTTCAAGTGCCCTGAATCTCCCTAAGATTTTCATGGTGTCTCTGCCACTTCCTCATTCATCATCTCTATGGGTGCTGCTACGTGCCCTCTGCCTTTGAGCTCTTTGCTCTCCGAATTTCAAGGCTTGCCAGGTTCTGGGAGGGGGGGTCTGGAATGCTTTCTAAAGACACTGTGTCCATCAGCTGTCGCCCCCCCCCCCGGTGCTTCCTCTTCCTCCTCCTCCTCCTCCTCCCATTATTTCCCAGCTATTGGGTGATTAGCTTCCTTGTCAGCTTTGCCGATTCTTTTTATATATAGGCCCACGGACTTGGGGTTCACCTTCATCGTTTCGTTTTCTTCCAGGTGATCCTCCCCAAGCAGTTGCTTGGATTGGGCAATGCACTCTCTACCTGTTGATTATGGTCTTTGAGAAGACGGCAGTTGGCCTTGTCTTGCTCATTCCTGGCTGGATGAAGGTAAGAAAGGCGTATGTTAACTATTCCATAAGAGGAGGCAAAAAAGGCTTGGCCTGAGGGCAGGGAGGGGAACAAGCCGTCCCAAAGCTTTCCCCCAAAGAATCCTGGGAACTATCGTTGGATAAGGGAGCTGCAGTGTTCTGAGTGGTGAAACAAACAATCCCTCTTTCTAGGGAACTCTGGGTATTGTAGGTCTGTAAGGGGATGTAAGCATGGGTGGCGTTGTGGTCTAAACCACAGAGCCTAGGGCTTGCTGATCAGAAGGTCGGTGGTTCGAATCCCCGCAACAGGGTGAGCTCCCGTTATTCGGTCCCAGCTCTTGCCCACCTAGCAGTTCGAAAGCATGTCAAAGTGCAAGTAGATAAATAGGTACCGCTCCGGCGGGAAGGTAAACGGTGTTTCCGTGTGCTGCTCTGGTTCGCCAGAAGTGACTTAGTTGTGCTGGCCACATGACCCGGAAGCTGTACGCCGGCTCCCTCAGCCTATAGAGCGAGATGAGCGCCGCAACCCCAGAGTCGTCTGCGACTGGACCTAACGGTCAGGGGTACCTTTACCTTTACCTAAGGGGAAGAGGGGTCTCCAAACAACTCTCAGCACCCTTCATAAACTACAGTTCCCAGGATTCCCAGCCCTGACTGCTTAAAGTGGTATGATACTGTTTTGAAAGCATAGTGCAGATAGGACCTAAGTCTAGAGATACTTCTTGAGTTAGGTTCAGTGGAGTCGCCCATACTTTTGTGCACAGCTAATGGGTGAATTTGTGATGCATTCCTTTGAGCGACAGACGAGACACCTGAAACCCTGGGTTTGTTTTTAACCTGCGGATCTGCTCGCAAGGAAGGAATAGCTTTTACTTTAAACAGGGAAAACTAACCACCACGAAGGAATCCCTGATTCACACATTCTTGCAAACGCATTCCCAAGTGGGCTGGGGACGGTTGAGTGTGATGCATGGCTGCAGTTTTCAAATCATTGTGAGACGAAAGGAAAATCACGAACAACTTCGGGTTTCTGGATTTCCTCAACCGCTAGGCTTGAAACTCGCCAACTCTGCGCAAAGCCAGTTGTAACGTTTTCAGACTTGGCAAGGGCATATTTGAGAATGTCGTCTCTAGCAAACGTACCCTTTCCTCTCTAGCTAGCGTGGGCAGGGATGATGGGAATTGTAGTCCTACTACATCTCAAGGGGACCACATGGACCAGGCCTTG
The DNA here is from genome assembly GCA_034641385.1 of Darevskia mixta. Taxonomy (NCBI): domain Eukaryota; kingdom Metazoa; phylum Chordata; class Lepidosauria; order Squamata; family Lacertidae; genus Darevskia; species Darevskia mixta. The sequence continues at coordinate 61,221 of JAWWNH010000192.1, forward strand.
TTTAGTAAGCATGCAAGACACATTTAATCTCCTTAAAAGGTGTGTGGTGTTTTGTGCCTTCTCCAGCTTCAAGAGATTCTTCTCAACTACATTCCTGACCCACAGCTGGAGCTGGTGTTGGTGATGCTTGTGGTCCCTTTTATAGTCAACGTGAGTAACTCTGGGAAGAAATCTTGAGCTTTCTGACTGTTTTGAGGCTGCATTCTTGAAGCGGCTCCGGGGGTGGGTGGATTTTCACCCTGTGATAAAATTCCTGATGTGGAGGAAGATCTAGCCTTTGGAAATATGAGGTGGTGACTGGGGGCGGGGGGGGGGGACATAAAAGGGCTCTGAGGAAAGCCAGGTGGACTGGAGGTATGAGTCGGGGAGAAATTTGATTCTGTTATATTTAAAGGCACACATACCTAATTCACACTTTCGGGGGGGGGAGTGTGCTGAGACACAGTCGTCCTTCAGAACTTGCTCTCTTCAAGCATGTAAAAAGGTAAAGGTAAAGGGACCCCTAAGAGGAACCCAGGTGGTGCTGTGGGTTAAACCACAGAGCCTAGGGCTTGCTGATCAGAAGGTCGGCGGTTTGAATCCCCGCGACGGGGTGAGCTCCCGTTGCTCAGTCCCAGCTCCTGCCAACCTAGCAGTTCGAAAGTTCGGACACGACTGGACCTAATGGTCAGGGGTCCCTTTACCTTTAAAGGGACCCCTGACCATTAGGTCCAGTTGCGGATGACTCTGGGGTTGCGGCGCTCATCTCGCTTTATTGGCCAAGGGAGCCGGTGTACAGCTTCTGGGTCATGTGGCCAGCATGACTAAGCCGCTTCTGGCGAACCAGAGCAGCGCACGAAACGCCATTTACCTTCCCGCCGGAGCGGTACCTATTTATCTACTTGCACTTTGACGTGCTTTGGAACTGCTAGGTTGGCAGGAGCAGGGACCGAGCAACGGGAGCCTTCGCGGGGATTCAAACCGCCGACCTTCTGATCGGCCAGCCCTAGGCTCTGTGGTTTAATACCCTGGGTCAAAGTGTGCATTAGAAATGCATAGATCCGTGCAAAACAGTGTAATGGAAGTGCATTATATTGGGTGAAATTGCTTTGCAAAAATACGTCTACTCGGAGTGGTGAGGCAGGCCCCCGCCATGGGCGCTGGTGAGGGGGGCGGCGCAAAATCGGTAAAATATGTCCATAAATATGTTTATAAATAAAAGATATTATTGCCGCATAAGAAAAGGTTTTAAATACAGCAGGCATAGGCAAACTCGGCCCTCCAGAAGTTTTGAGACTACAATTCCCATCATCCCTGACCACTGGTCCTGTTACCTAGGGATGATGGGAGTTGTAGTCCCAAAACAGCTGGAGGGCCGAGTTTGCCTATGCCTGAAATAGAGGGTCTTTATATGATATGCAGGGCCCCCGTTTCCCCCTATTTTTCATGGCGGGGGGGCGCAATCTGCCAGGGGCGCAAGATCACCTAGCTACGGCTCTGCGCCTACTAGGGCAAAATGTGAGGGAGAAATTAGCACTAAATAAATATAAATGTAAACTATATTTATTTATACCCCACCTTTTCCCCTGGCAGGTCTCAAAAGGGGCTTACAGATAAAAGTCCTGGTGCATTTTCGTGCAGACTTAAAAAAAATAAAATTTCCACAAACTGAGATGGAGGACTGAGCTTTAAAGATGAACATGAGAAACAGAGAGAGACTCAAATAGACAGATTTGTCCGTTATTGATTGGCAGCGATGCCATACTGGTTCATGATGACATAGGAAACTCCCCTTATGCTGAGTTGAGACCCTTGGTTGCCCTAGGTCAGTATTGGCTACACTGGCTGGCAACAGCTGTCCAGGAATTTGGACAGGGCTGGAGGTGCCAGGGATCAATACCTTCTGCATATAAAACAGGTTCTCTGCCACAGAGCAATGGCGATTGGCTCTTTCTGAAGCTGGGAAGCTGACGTTGAGATTGGAAGCTCAATGCAGCATTAAAAAGATTTGCCCTTTAATTGTCTGCCCCGGATGAAGAGGAACAAATACCCCTCTCTTTTTGCGCTGAGGCCTGGGGGAAAGAGGTGGGAGGAGACTGGCCAGAACCCACGGATTCCGTAATCCAGAGACCTCTTGGCAAGGCAACAAAACCAGAAAGTTGCATTCTCAAATTCTCTTCAATAAGAAGCAAGAGTTTGGAAAATAACAGGCATTTCGCATGCCTGCAAAAATCTAAAGGATATATAATACAAGCGCAAGTGGCGATGAAGGTATCTGGTTTAAGGATGCTGGCTTTTTTGCATATCTGACAGAGCAGAATTATTTTTAAAGGAGCTATAAAAACATGCTAGTAAAAAAAACTGGAAGCTGCTATCTGCAACCCAGTTTGTTCTATCAAATGACAAATTGTACGGTGGTTGTTGTTTTTTAAAAAAGAAAACGTAGAGCATTTATGGGAAATCTTTTCATCTGCTGTTAAAATTGGCAGAGCAGTAGGAAGCCATCAGCCGGGGAGGGGCATAGAAAGATTTGGCACGTAGTGTTACTATGAGAGCTCATTATACATTAATTTCTTGCTATCATTTATTAGCTGCTTTTCCAAACTGAGGCAGTCATTATTTTGCAACGAAGCATTTTGGGATGGTGCTGTGGGTTAAACCACAGAGCCTAGGGCTTGCTGATCAGAAGGTTGGCGGTCCGAATCTCCGCAACGGTGTGATCTCCTGTTGCTCAGTCCCTTCTCCTGCCAACCTAGCAGTTCGAAAGGACGTCAGAGTGCAAGTAGATAAATAGGTACCGCTCCGGCGGGAAGCTAAACGGCGTTTCCGTGTGCTGCTCTGGTTCGCCAGAAGCGGCTTTGTCATGCTGGCCACATGACCCGGAAGCTGTACGCCGGCTCCCTCGGCCAGTAATGTGAGATGAGCGCCGCAGCCCCAGAGACGGACACGACTGGACCTAATGGTCAGGGGTCCCTTTACCTTTAAGCTGAGTGCATTGCAGCTGTTTTCTCGACCTAAATTCAGTTTTACCTCTACCCTCGGTATTTCTGCTGACATTACAGTTGGGGACCACTTCACAAGAAATAATAGTCTCTTAGTTTACAGTGCAGCAGCGGAGCGTTTGTGTGTGCGGTTGTGTGTGTGTGTGTGCGCGCACACGAGTGCCCACACCAGGTACGGGGCACAAACAGAGCCCCCCTCGCCTGCCCAGCCCTCGTCAAGGCAACACCAGCCCCGATTGGCACGGCTGTCTCGCCCTTCTCGTGCCAGCTTTCCCAGATCCAAGCCTTGCAATTCCGCTCGGGGACAACGATGGGGGGATGCGACAACCACATACTGCGCCCCCTGCCACCCACTGAGCGTTGGTTCCACCAATGCCAGAAGAGTAGCGCCAGGCTGTGCTGTGCTGGGGGGCACCTGCATGGGGGCGCCCGCTTCACCCCCCCTAAAAAATCTGTGCCCCTCTTGAACCCCCTACGCCAGGGGTGGCCAACTCCCAAGAGACTGTGATCTATTCACAGAGTTAAAAACTGGCAGTGATCTACCCCCTTTTTTGGGGTTCAGGTCAAAGTTGTTGAGTTTTTTCAGGGAGGAGGTAAAATGTTGAGCTTTTTTTAGGGGAGCCACAGTTGTTCAGCTTCTTTGGGGGGAGCCAATGATCTACCAGTGATCTACCACAGACGTCCAGTGATCTACCAGTAGATCACAATCTGCCTGTTGGCCAGGCCTGCCCTACGCTATGCCCCTGTTACAGCGGTATGTCTCTGATGTCAGAGCGCTGTGGCATGAGAGCTTTCGGTTTAAATGCTTAGAAGAAACACAAGATGGCTTTGTTTCTGATCAATCACTCTTAACTTTTGCCTTTGTGAATGAGTTCCTTGAAGTCCTGCCAGGGAACCATGAATGGATTTGTTCCACCCACCAAAACGCTGGCTTTTGTTTTATGTGTCTGGGTGTTGCTTGTTCTTGTGTGTGCTTTTTGTACGGACATGGAATCTTCCTTGCATTTTAGTGGGGACCCAAAACTGAACAACAGCAACAACAAAATATACCTAAGAATTTCAGGGTTTCCGCCCTGGAAGTGCAGAACCTAACGTCTGTCCCTCTGTTTTTCAAGTACAGTCGTACCTCGGAAGTCAAACGGAATCTGTTCCGGAAGTCCGTTCGACTTCCAAAACGTTCGGAAACCAAAGCGCAGCTTCTGATTGGCTGCAGGAAGCTCCTGCAGCCAATCAGAAACCACGGAAGCCCCGTTGGATGTTCAGGTTCCAAAGAACGTTTGCAAACTGGAACACTCACTTCCGGGTTTGTGGCGTTCGGGAGCCAAAACGTTCAAGAACTAAGCTTTTCGAAAACCAAGGTATGTCTGTATGAATAGTTCCCCCCCCCCCTTCGTTTTTCTCTCTTTTTAAGGCTGCTATGTTCTGGGTAGTGGACAGCTTGATCATGAAGAAGCACAAGCAGAAAGAAAGTTTTGAAATCAGTGGAGTGATGGAAATCTCACGAGCTTTGCCGGATGAAGAATACCAGGTGAGGACAGAAGACCCATCAAATTGCTCGTCCCTTAATCCTGATACCTTTTAATTATCATTTTTATTCCACCTTTCCCCCAGAACTGGGAGACAAGATGTCTTACAAAAAACGGCATAATAAAAAAATTCCTTCCAGTAGCACCTTAGAGACCAACTAAGTTTGTTCTTGGTATGAGCTTTCGTGTGCATGTGCACACTTCTTCAGATACACTGAAACAGAAGTCACCAGACCCTTCTATATAGTGAGAGGGTGGGGAGGGGTATTACTCAGAAGGGTGGTGGGAATGGGTGATTAACTGATATGGTATGTGAGGTAAACAACCTGTTGATGAGTGTTAACGACTGCAATTGGTCTTGCAGGAAAAAGCGAGGGGTGAGATGGCTAAAAATAGCTTTGTCATGTATAATGAGATAAGAATCCAATGTCTCTATTCAAACCAGGTCTCTCCATGGTTTTGAGTTTGGTAATCAGTTGAGTAATACCCCTCCCCACCCTCTCACTATACCGGTATATAAGGGTCTGGTGACTTCTGTTTCAGTGTATCTGAAGAAGTGTGCATGCACATGAAAGCTCATACCAAGAACAAACTTACCGGTAGTTGGTCTCTAAGGTGCTACTGGAAGGAATTTTTTTATTTTGTTTCGACTACGGCAGACCAACACGGCTACCTACCTGTAACTAAAAAAATGGCATGACACTGTTTTAAATGTATGATGCAGGTGTGGCCCGGGGCGTAAGAAGTGGGGGGCGGGCCGCCCCAGGTTCCATCATGGAGGCAGTGACAAATTATCAAGGAACAATTACTGCCCTACTAGGGTGGTTCATAAAAAACTTTTTAAAAAAAAAAAAAAATGCCTGCTCCAAAGGTCTTATCTTACTACACTAGGGATTATATAGCTATATATGAAATTTCATGCATATCAGTTAATATCTTGACAATCCTCCACGAAAATAGCTGTTTACTTGGCTGTTTTCCTATGTCGTGAAGGCTGAAATTTCAATTCAGTGGAGCACTTACTGTTCCCAACCCTAACCCTGCGGAAAGCCATCTAATTAGACTTTAATTTGATTTTGACATATTTTTAGGAGGTAATTTAATTATTGTTTGATTTTATATCAATGTTATGTATCTGATGTTAGCCGCCCTGAGCCCGACTTGGGATGGAGAGGGCGGGATATAAATAAAAGTGTATTTTTACTTATTATTATTCCTTTGTAAGAAAATATGAAATAACATAAAACCATTTTTGCAGGCAAAAAATAATAATCAATGAGTGTGTGTGGGGGGGGTGACAAGAAATTTTCCGCACTGGGTACCACCTGACCTTCCTACGTCTCTGGGTGTGGCCTAAGATGTCTTTTGAAAAACTGGTTGTGCACAATGCAGAGATTCTGGCCTCTGGGATAGTGGCCATCCTGTTTGCAGAAGTCCCTCTGAGGATTCCCCCAACATCATCACATCAAACTCATCACAGTGTTAAAGGCTCCCTCTTGCCCTTTTTTCTTTTCTTTTAAGAATAAACTAAAAGGAAAAGAATTTCAAAAAGTCCAGCTGGTTTTGTGTGTATCAAGCACAAGGTTCTAAAAACGGGCATCACTCAGCTATCCAGCACAATCCGAACGTCCTTTAAAATCCTAGTAAAACCTCCAGATATTTTGCAGTACAACTCCAGGTCCCTGCACGCACCTCCTCCTGTTCCCAAACTTCTGCAGGGCATCTGGTTGGCAAAGGATGAAATAGAAGTTCTCACTTTTCCGCCATAAAATGAGCAGCAGTGAAAAAAATACCCATCTTAAGAAAAGTGGTGGGAAATTCCCACCCCACATTGGAACACTCAATGCAGGCAATGGGCACTAACCAGGCAGGATGAAATCTTCCTGTTGTTCCCCAAAACAGGCAAGGAGGCTCTTCCTCTCGGCTCAGTGTCCTCCATGACCTTCGTTGCAAGTTCAAAGGAAAAGGATCCATAATATTTTCCCGGCAGGTCTTTGTTCTTGGCCTTTGCTAACACAACTTAGGCCCCTGGGGAGGTTGTGTTTGTAGCATCCCATGTCTCTGTTTGCAGATGCGTTATGGTCAAAGGGCATAACAAGGGTAGCTGATAGTTGTCTGTGTCGTTTACCCTCGCTCCCGTCAGTTTCCAGGGACTGCGTGTGTTTGTATTGAAAATTCAGTTCTTTGGCAACGTACAAATTCTAGCTGGAAGGAAGAGGAGGAGAACTCCTTGTTGCAGTAGACAGTGGTTGGCTCCCTGCCTCTGTGTACTGTATAGAGAGACCTTCATTGTAAGGTCCAGGGCATAGAATCATAGAATCATAGAGTTGGAAGAGACCACAAGGGCCATCCAGTCCAACCCCCTGCCAAGCAGGAACACCATCAAAGCATTCCTGACAGGTGGCTGTCAAGCCTCTGCTTAAAGACCTCCAAAGAAGGAGACTCCACCACACTCCTTGGCAGCAAATTCCACTGTCGAACAGCTCTTACTGTCAGGAAGTTCTTCCTAATGTTTAGGTGGAATCTTCTTTCTTGTAGTTTGAATCCATTGCTCCGTGCCCGCTTCTCTGGAGCAGCAGAAAACAACTTTTCTCCCTCCTCTATATGACATCCTTTTATATATTTGAATATGGCTATCATATCACCCCTTAACCTTCTCTTCTCCAGGCTAAACATACCCAGCTCCCTAAGCCGTTCCTCATAAGGCATCGTTTCCAAGCCTTTGACCATTTTGGTTGCCCTCTTCTGGACACGTTCCAGCTTGTCAGTATCCTTCTTGAACTGTGGTGCCCAGAATTGGACACAGTATTCCAGGTGAGGTCTGACCAGAGCGGAATACAGTGGTACTATTACTTCCCTTGATCTAGATGCTATACTCCTATTGATGCAGCCCAGAATTGCATTGGCTTTTTTAGCTGCTGCATCACACATGTTGACTCATGTCAAGTTTATGGTCTACCAAGACTCCTAGATCCTTTTCACATGTACTGCTCTCAAGCCAGGTGTCACCCATCCTGTATTTGTGCCTTTCAGTTTGCAACAATTAAAAATGGAGCCTTAAAAACAGTTTAAAACAAATGTCCACCGCAGAAATTTTAGATACAGCAGCGTGCAAGTGGACCCTCTGGAACCTGAAGGATTGGTTGAGGTCAATCTTAATCATAGTCCTCCTTTGCTCACTCAGCTGAAAATACTTGGAACAGATTTCCCTTCAGTTTCTGCTCCTCCCTTGTGGTCAGGTACCTCAAGAGCTTTATCTCCGTTGATCGGGTCTGGCTACAAGCAGGCGCCAAGAGCTATCCACCCCACTTGGATTTCAGGTCCTATCTTTGAAATAAAGCTCTCCATTCTTTGCAGGGCAGCGTGCGGCAGAGGGGGCAAGTATACAGTTCCTGCAAGGCTTGAATTAGAGGCAGACCAGATATTCATGCCGTCCTGCCTGAGCTCCATAATTGCTACTACAGTGGGACCTCGACTTACGAAGATAATGCGTTCCGACGCGATCTTCGGTAGTTGAAAGCACTCGTAAGTCGAATCCCCATAGGAATGCATTGAGCGAAAAAAATTCATAAGTCGGAAAAATCCTATTCAAAGCGGCTGCGACTTCCTTTCGGAAGTCGAAAAATTCGGTTGCGGTGGCCATTTTTTTTCTTCCGGAAGTCATTCGGAAGTCGAAAAACACATAAGTCGGGTCACTCGTAAGTCGAGGTCCCACTGTATTAAAAAAGGAAATCAAGAGAAGCATCTCCTTTGCTTTCCTTCGCAAGGAAATAAATGCCAGGGTTGCTGCCCATTCTGGAAGGAGAAATGTGCAAAAGATGCCTAGAAATCATACCTTTAGAAACTCGGGTATATAATCCTCTATAATAATCTCCCTATGTCCCTGCGTCCGCCGTCCGTGTGTCAGTGGAAATCGCAACTGCGCGTGCGCTCCACTGACACACGGATTGGAGCGCAGAGAGGAGGAGGAGGCTGATTGGTTGGAGCGCAGCAGAGCCTCCGAAGCTAAGCTCTCCGCTTCAATCACCTCAGTCTATTGAAACAGGAGTGCGAGCGAAGCGCTTGCGCTTCGCGAGCCCCCGAAGCTCTCGGCCGCCGCACGTTAAGCCCGGCAGAGTGCGAGGGAGGTCGGCTTCTTGCGGAAAAGAAACAGCGGGGAGAGAGAGCGGCACAGAGGCGAGCGGAGTCGGGAGTTCAGTAGCCGCAATAGCTTCTCCCTCCCCCGCCCCCCCCACAAGAGAGACACCCACCCACCCTCCCCCGCCCGCTTACTCACGAGGAGGCTCTTCCTCTAGGCGAGCGGAGTCGGGAGTTCAGTGGCCGCAATAGCTTCTCCCTCCCCCGCCCCCCCCACAAGAGAGAGACACACACACCCCCTCCCCCGCCCGCTTACTCACGAGGAGGCTCTTCCTCTCTTGCTTCCCTTGCGCGCGCGCGCACACACACACACACGGAGCCTCCGCCGCGGCAAGCGAAGCCCAAAGCCGAGGGGACCGCGCGCAGCGCGCACACACACACACACACACACACACACCCTCCCTCCCTCTCGCAGGCCTTCTCGGGGACTGGTGGGCGGAGGAGGTGTGGGGAAGGAAAAACGCCCCTCCGTTGCCCTGAAGTGGGTGAGCCCCCTGGCCGACCCCTGGCTGTGGGGAGGGCCCAGCAGCAGCATTGGGGAGGCCCGCAGCAGGGCCCCCTAGAAGTCCCCCTCACACGGGCCAAGGAAGCTTGGCCTCCTCCTATATTTATTTATGCAAAAATTAAAAGGAAAATCAAGGGGGGGGGAGAATAGGGGAAAGGGGGGAGAAAAAAAAAGGGAAGAAGAAAGGGGGAAGGGAAAATAGAAGGAAAATCAAGGGGAGGAAAAGAAAGAAAGGGGGAAGGGGGAGGAGAAGGGGAAAGGGGAAAACAGGGGGGGAATAAAGTGGGGAAAGAGGGAAAATCAAGGGGAGGAAAAGGGAAAAAAGAAAGGGGAAAGGGGGGAGAGAAAAAGGGGAAAAGAAAGGGGAAATCCAGGGGGAGAAGAAAAGGAGAAAACAAGGGGAAAGCAGGGGAAGAAAACAGGGGAAAGAAGAAAGGGAAAAACAAGGGGGATAAAGGGAATGAAAGGGGGGAAGATAAAAGGGAGAAGGGAAAAACAAGGGGGGAAATAAAAAAGGGGGGAATAAGAGAGAGGCGGCCGCCGGGCTCCAGGGGAAAGAGGGCGGCGGGGTTAAAAAACAAAAGGAGGGTGGCCGCCGCTCCCCACATATACTTTCTAGGGCCCGTTTTTGTAACGGGCTTAATTTACTAGTAATAATAATAAATAATAAATTGGGTGGGTTTTTTGCATCCATCTCTCTCAAGAGACAATGGAGTGTGTCTCCACAGGTGAAGACAAACCACTGTGTTAGCAGCCCTGAGGTGACCTTCCCAGGACACCAAGGGTCATCTAGTCCTACCCCCTGCAATGCCAGAATCTCAACACTCAGTCCCCCACCCAGATCGAAACCACCCTAGACCCTGCTTAGTTTTGCAAATGTGCAAGCACTTTTATTGCTGCGCCACTAGGTGTTACATTGCTTTAAACAGTCACGTCTTTCCCCCCCCAGAGGATTCTGGGAGCTGTAGCTTGATAAGGGCGCCAAGACCCCGTTTCCCCTCACAGTGCTCCATTTCCCAGAATTCCTTGGGAAAGGGGGACTGACTATCTGACTGGCTTAACAAGACTTAGGGCAGGCAGAAGGGGGAAACAATTATTCACACAGCATATAGTTAAAGAGTGGACTCGCTCCCAAGGGATGCCAACCAACTTGGACGGCTTTAAAGAGCCAGTGTGGTGTAGTGGTTAAGAGCGGTAGACTCGTAATCTGGGGAACCGGGTTCGCTTCCCCGCTCCTCCACATGCAGCTGCTGGGTGACCTTGGGCTAGTCACACTTCTTTGAAGTCTCTCAGAGACTTCACCCCACAGAGTGTTTGTTGGGGGGGGAGAGAGAATGTTAGCCACTTTGAGACTCCTTCAGGTAGTGATAAAGCGGGATATCAAATCCAAACTCTTCTTCTTAAAGAGGATTAGGCAAATTCATGGCTACATTCTGTATTCACTGTCGGCTCTTAATGCCAATTGCTGGGAATTGCAAGCCGGGAGCGAACTCAGGTCCTGCTTGCGTTCTTCCTCTTGAGGTGTCTGCTTGGCCACTGTGAGAAATGGGTAGGTCACTGGCCTGATCCTGCAAGGCTGCTTTTTTTTTTAAACATTCTTATGACTTTAGGCATCACATACTGTGGTGTTTGCCATCCTCTCCCACTTCCTCCTTAATGGGAGGATGTTGGCTGTGTTTGGATTTCCTCTTTAGCTTTCTGGTCATCATAGGGGCTGCCTCCTCCCCATCCCACCCCCGCCCTTCCTGCCGATTGCAGCCTTAACAGTAACTAAAACATGGGCAGATCCTATTGTTCCGTTTTCTACAAATGAACGTGCAACTTTGGGAGGTAGACAAGAAAGGAACAAACAGTCATTTGCGCTGGAGCCAAGAAGATCTGCTGGCACATTGTTAACTACCCTGTTTTTCTGGGGGTGAGCTTTCAAGGCACTCTGCCGAATGTTTGTGTTACGTTCTCTAAACAGTCCTGCGCACCTTGCGAGTAACCCCCGTTGAACTCAATGGGACTTGCTTCTGAATAGACTGTATAGGATTGTACAGTGGTTAAATAAATTGGGGCGATGCAGGGCATGCCATTAGCTGAATCTTTCTGCAGCAGCATCAGAATTAAAAAACAATCCATCCATTTTTGATGGCCATGGGTGGGTTGAATTTGTTCAGCATGTGTTTTAATTTGTTTTAAGCTTACTGTTACCTTTTAAATACCTGTTTTTTAACAGTCTCTTATTGATGATTTTAAGGGACATGGGTGGCACTGTGGGTTAAACCACAGAGCCTAGGGCTTGCTGATCAGAAGGTCGGCGGTCCGAATCCCCGCGACGGAGTGAGCTCCCGTTGCTCTGTCCCAGCTCCTGCCAACCTAGCCGTTTGAAAGCACACCAGTGCAAGTAGATAAACAGGTACCACTCTGGCAGGAAGGTAAACAGCGTTTCTGTGCACTGCTCTGGTTCGGCAGAAGCGGCTTAGTCATGCTGGCCACATGACCCGGAAGCTGTACGCTGGCTCCCTCGGCCAGTAAAGCGAGATGAGCGCCACAACCCCAGAGTCCTGGACTGGACCTAATGGTCAGGGGTCCCTTTACCTTTACCTATTGATGATTTTAATGGGATTTTTTTTTTTTTTTTTGGTAAACCGCTTAAAGGTTTTATTATAACAAATGGTAAATAGTTTTTTTTAATGGAATATTTTTAAGTTTTTAATCTGATCTGTGTAGGGTTTACTCCTTAGCCTTTTCGTCTCCCAAGGATGTCCCGCAGGGCAGCGAGCATGGATTGTTCCTCAGGTTTTACTCCTGAATGCTTTCTCACAAATGAGCGTGGCTGCAACAGTTTGGGATCAGAGTCTTCCTTCTCCTAGATGGGCTATTTTACACAAACATTAAAAATATGTAGCATTAATTAAGATACACAATAAAACAACCCCATTGAAACATTTAAATAAAAATTTCCCTGATTAAAAACATGCAATACGCAGTGACCCACTATGATTAAAAAAGAGGCAAACAACATTTTACAGATTCATCTCATCCTGGATATAGTCTGTTTGCATGGTTGCCTTCGGGCAAGAGATACAGAACAATTAAATCAAGAACAAATAGACTAAAAAACAGTTTTTATCCAAGAGCTATAACTATTTTAAATGCTGTAACCAAATGATATGATCTTTGGGGAGTCGTGATGGATGGTATGTATGTGTATGTGTGGTTGTAAATGTATAAATGCGTATATGTGGCTGTAAATGTGGGGTGGCATTCAATTTCGTTGTATTATAATAATAATAATAATAATAATAATAATAATAATAATAATAATAATAATAATAATAATTTTTTATTTGTACCCCGCCCATCTGGCCGGGTCTCCCCAGCCACTCTGGGCGGCTTCCAACAAATATTAAAATACATTAAAATACATCATAGTACAGTTGTACTATGTACAATGACAATAAAGTATCTGTCTGTCTGTCTGTCTGTCTGTCTGTCTGTCTATCTATAAATGAAATAAGAATTAAGTTGGCATGTTGCTTTTCTGCCTTGGTTTTGCAGGTGCTGCTGTGTCCAGCTGTGGATTTTGACCATTCTGCAAGTGACCAGGAACAGTCAGGATCCTTCCTCCGAGTGAATCCGACGACAAGACCATTGGACCACCCGGTTTTGGTTTAAATAGGGATTGTGAGCTGAGCCAAAAGGAGGAAAAAGTGGCAACTGAGAGAACCGCAATAATAAGGATGTTTCATGAATGATGTGCCCATCTTTGGGTGTCTGAACAAGTGGAGAATCTGTGGCAATTATGCATTTAAATAAGGGTCACAAGGTGGCGCCATCCCATTGCGTCCAGATGTGATAATGCGCATGGGATTCTTCATCATTTCTGGCCTTTTCTCGGGAGTACGGTGTTGGGTATTTGATCGACAGAAGATTACATTGTTGGCTGCATCTTGTTCTCCTGAGCTCTGCTCATGCAAATGAGACAGAGTGGGTTGACTGGGATATTCTTGCTGGCCAGCTGGTGGCGGATTTCGTTTGGGTCCGAATGGTAACACTGCATCCTTTCCCCCACCCGCCGAAAGAATCAAGATTTTATGTCTGGAGTGGACTCTTCTGGCACGCAAACTGCACAGATTACGCGTAAATCTGCACACAGATCACTCGTTAAAAAAAACCAACAGGTTGCAAAACTCTATTTTGAAAACAGAAAGCCTGTGGACTAACCTCGACTCAACTGGGTTCTTTTTTTTACACTTTTATTATAAGAAGTTGTTGTGTTTCCTGGACAGCAAGCAGTTAACACCATCGTTCTGATTCTGGGAACTCTGCCAAGGTATCCAGGCAACTATCACTTGTCTGAGAGAAGGCGAAGTTGGTTTCATTTTCCCCTTGCCGAGTAGTGTATGCTGTAGAGTGTGTATCGTAGCTATGGAGCTTGACTCCTCAGGTTTTCTTTTGTTTGTGAGTCAATAAATATGTAGTTTAGAAGCAACTGTCTGGACCTCAGTTATTCCAGACACAGAGAAGCAGACCTAAAATTGCCAACATAGGCGCTGCGCGATTCTGCTGAGTGAGAGAGAGAGCCGGCACAACGGAAGCGTGGCTGGACACCATTGCGGAGCCAGGGCTCGTTAAGGAGATTTATGGCTGCTCCGTGTAGCAGTCCAACGAAGAAGAAAGACTCCACTATGGCTACACTCTCACATTTATCACAGGTTATGGAAGCGCCATTAAGAGATAGCACGGCTTTTTTGGCAAAGCGTCCTGAAGTGATTTATGGCCAGGACGGGAGGTCTGTGTGTCTGCTGCAGCCGGCAGCATGAAAGCCCAGCTGGAGGACTGCTTTGTGCAAGCTTTGAGGCATAAAGCAGGGAAACCTCGCTGGTGAAGAGGAGCCGTTTCCTGGAGCTGGGAGCTGAGAGGCAAGTGCTGAGTTTGCAGCCACGTGAGTTACCTCAAGCCCCAGGGGGGAGATGGCAGAATCCCATGAGAACTTTACACCGCCCTTCCCCAGGCTAAATGGGAGGAATTGGGCTGACTGGTCGCGAAAAATGAAGGTCCTCTTAACTGCTAAAGATCTGTGGACTTGTACTGAGGCCCCACCAGTGCAAGACCCTGCTGCTGAAGCAGCTGAGGCCAAGAAGAAAGACGAGAGAGCTACTGCTCACTTAGTCATGGGCATTGAGGAAGAGCAGATGGTGCACATAGACGCTGCCACCAACGCCCACGAGATTTGGGGGGCTCTCCAACGTGTGTTCCAGAGAGATACAGCGGGTGCACGCATTCACACCACCAGGCAGCTGTTTGAGCAACGTTTGCAACCTGGAGGCTGTGTGCGTGAGCACACCAACAAGATGTTGGCAATCTTCAACCGTTTGAGACAGCTGCAGGTTCCATTTACGGAGGAACAGAAAGTTTACATTTTGCTTAGTTCGTTGGACCCCAGTTTTGAGACGCTTTCTCTCACTCTGGAAGCCTTGCCAGCAGCACAACTGAGCATTGATTATGTATCGGGGAGGCTGCAGGATGAACAGGATAGGAGAGAAAGAGAGAAAGGAAAAGCTGTTAAGGGGGGTTGCTCTTTGCCCAGGAGTGGGGGTGCAGAGGCTGCTGAGAGCTCTGTTAAAGCTCTTGCAGTGAAGAAATGTTTTGGCTGTGGGTCAGATAAGCATCTAATCCGGGACTGCAGCCAAGAAAACTTCAAAGCTGGTTTCCATGGCAACCGCCAGAGGAAAGGGAGACCACGTCGTGGAAGGAAAGCACCGTCCAGAGAAGGCAGAGAAGATAAAGCAGCTGCATACGCTTTCGTTGGAAAGACTGTTGCCAACCCCAAGCTGCGTTGGATTGTGGACAGTGGTGCCAGTAGGCATCTAGCACCACCTGGCAGTCAGTTGCGGAACTGCAGGTCAATCCAAGATGCTACCACAGTCACTTTGGCAGATGCAACCACTAAATCTGTCACCAAAGCTGGTGTTTTTTATATGCCTTGTCTGAATGATGACATTGATGTGTTTGTTTTAGATGGCATGAAGTATGGCTTACTTTCTGTTTCAGCTTTAGACCTTGCAGGTTACATGGTCAGTTTTGGTAACCAGGTATGCACCATCTCCAAAGGTGGAAAGCAGTTGGTCCAGGTGAGAGGCCATGATGGGGTGTACATACTGGAAACTGACAAC
Organism: Darevskia mixta; assembly: GCA_034641385.1. NCBI lineage: Eukaryota > Metazoa > Chordata > Lepidosauria > Squamata > Lacertidae > Darevskia > Darevskia mixta. Next base: position 76,534 of record JAWWNH010000192.1, read on the forward strand.
AGCGCCGCAGCGAGGGCGCAGGGTGCTGAAACAGGTAAAAACAGTTTTGAGACGGCACACGCGCATTGTGCCAACAAACCCACCCACGATCAATGTTTACACTTGTGGCATCGCAGGTTTTCGCACGCCAATTGGGGGTACGTGCGCAAGCAGGTAGAGTGCACTGAGGGTTGTAAAATGAAGGAGTGCACTAAATTCCTAGACTGCCGAGCTTGCAAGAGATCGAAGGTGCATTCTTGCAGTTACCCAAGGTCAGACAGGGTGGCCAACCAGGCGTTTGAGCTGATTCACGCCGATCTGTGTGGACCAATGCAGGTTCCCAGCATAGGCCATGCCCGCTTTGTACTATGTCTGATCGACGATTATTCTCGCGCCGGCTGGATTTTCCCGCTCAGGGACAAGGGGCAAGCGGCGAAAGAGATTAAGGAATGGGTGGAGGCAGTAGAGGTGGAATTTGGCACCAAAGTGAAATCTTTTCAGACCGACCGAGGCACTGAGTTTACTTGTGCAAAGTTGCAGGATTTCTTTCGTGCCAAAGGCATTAAGCATAGAAAAACCTCTCCTTACGCTCCCCAGGAGAACGGGGTTGCAGAGCGCAGGAACAGAACCCTGCAGGAGGCAGTTGATGCTATTTTGTTTGATTCGGGTCTGCCAAAATTCTTCTGGGCCGAAGCATGGAAAACTGTATGTCACACCCTGAACAGGACATACAACTCTGTGGTAGGGACCACGCCCTATTTTCTTCTCTACGGAAAGAAGCCCAAGGTGCACTACTTCCGTACCTTCGGGGCAGAGGCCTGGGTCCTGATACCCCGGCAGTTACGTAGGAAGGGCAGCCCGAGGTCACAGAAACTTATTTTCTGCGGCTATGACACAGGGTCGAAAGCCTGGAGATTTGCTCATCCGAATGGAAATCGTTCTCGGGTGGTGATCAGCCGCAGCGCAGAGTTTTGTGAGCAAGATGGCTGGAAGAGGATTCATGGCAATCCTGAAGTGCTCACAGACTTGTTCAGCGGTCTTGACTACCAGGATCAGTCAGGCACACCCGCTGGTGGTGCTGATGGTGGTCAACCTGCTGGTGTTTCGGGCCACGATCCCGAACACGACCAGGGTGCAGTGCCAGAGGGGGCAATCCCTAAGACTCAGGTGAAGTCTGAACCCAGCAGCGCACCAACGTCTCCAGGGGAGACAAGAGCTAGGAGACAGAAGCGCAGTAGGTCTCCACGCTCACCTTCAGGCAAGTTCAGTCCAGGAGGGCACAGCAAGCGCAGCAAATCGCTTGGCGGTTCTCCAGATGCCAGGGACTCACAGACTGAGTCCGGCACGTCTGGGTCAGAGGGGGAGTCTCCAGTGGTGCCATGGCGTTCCAAGCGCACCACGAAAGGCAAACCTCCTGACAGGTTCAAAGCCACCACGGTTTGGGCCCATGTTGCTCTGTGCGAACCGGAGAGCTTCGCCGAGGTGCGGAAGTTACCTCAAGCAGAGTCCAGCAAGTGGCAACAAGCGATGGAGAAAGAGCTTAGTGCCATGAAATCGCTTGGAGTGTTCACACTTACAACTCTGCCAGCTGACCAGCAAGCTGTGAGTTGTCGCTGGGTCTATAGGTTGAAACCCACTGCAAGTGGAGAGCCACAATACAAAGCGAGATTGGTGGCCAGAGGGTTCAGCCAGAGACCAGGAGTGCATTACTCACAAGTTTATGCACCCACATCCCGCAGTGAGACCATGAGGTTACTGCTAGCAGTAGCAGCACAGAGAGGTGCTGAGGTTGCACATTTCGACATCGACGTCGCCTACCTGAACTCACCGCTGCAGGAGGAAATCTACATGTTACCTCCTCCAGGGTTTGAAGGCGATAGTCCAAATTTGGTTTGGAGACTACACCGTTCCATTTATGGCTTGAGACAATCAGCCAGAAACTGGAATATTTGTCTCAACCAGGCTCTGGAGAAGCTAGGCTTCAGGAAGAGTCGTGCAGACAGTTGTTTGTACATAAAGGGTTCAGGGCAGCAACAAGAATTGGCATTAATTTTTGTCGACGACATTGTCCTTGTTGCTAGTACAAACAAACAGGTGCAGGAGTTTGCAAGTAAGCTGAGGCAGCACTTCAAACTCAAGGAGTTGGGTCCTGTGAGCATGTATCTAGGGGTTCACATTCACAGAGACCGAGATGGCAGTTTTGTACTTAACCAGAGCTCAAAGATTGATCAGTTGCTCAAGAAATTCAACATGGCAGACTGTAAGGGTGTAAGGACACCAATGGAGACATGCTTTGTTAAAGACAATCAGTCTGATGAAAAGAAAGAGTTTGAGCACAAGGAGGTGTATCAATCTGCTCTGGGCAGCCTGCTCTATTTGTCTCAATGGAGTAGACCCGATATTGCATTTGCAGTCAATCTGCTGAGTCGAGAAGCAGCCAAGCCCAGTGTGATGGCCTGGAACGGGATTAAGAGAGTTCTTAAGTATCTGCAAGAAACCAGAGAGTTTAGCCTCACACTGACAGCCCAGGGCAATGAACAGCTTCAATGTTGGGCTGACGCTGATTGGGCTAGCGACTCAGACAGAAAGTCAATATCTGGGATGGTCATAATGTTTGGAGATTCTGTAATTGGCTGGAGGTCCAAAAAGCAAAGTCTGATTGCACTGTCATCGACTGAGGCAGAATTCAGTGCTCTGTCAGAATTGTGTCGTGAGCTTGAATTCTACAAGTGCCTAGTCGAGGATGTGTGTGAGAAGTGTTACCTGCCCATCACCATATGGGAGGATAACCAACCATGCCTGAAATTGGCGGAATCCGGTCAATTCAATGCACGAACGAAACATTTGGATATTCGGTTCAAAAATGTGCATGAGAGTGTTAGGACAAATGTGGTCAGGTTGAAATATTGTCCTAGTGAAAAGAATCTCGCAGACGGTTTCACCAAACCCCTAAGTTTCCAGAAACATGAAGGTTTCTGTGAGGGATTGAACATGGGTTGAGATGTATATATGTATACCCAGAATTGCGAACGAGAGGGGGTGTTGTGTTTCCTGGACAGCAAGCAGTTAACACCATCGTTCTGATTCTGGGAACTCTGCCAAGGTATCCAGGCAACTATCACTTGTCTGAGAGAAGGCGAAGTTGGTTTCATTTTCCCCTTGCCGAGTAGTGTATGCTGTAGAGTGTGTATCGTAGCTATGGAGCTTGACTCCTCAGGTTTTCTTTTGTTTGTGAGTCAATAAATATGTAGTTTAGAAGCAACTGTCTGGACCTCAGTTATTCCAGACACAGAGAAGCAGACCTAAAATTGCCAACATAGGCGCTGCGCGATTCTGCTGAGTGAGAGAGAGAGCCGGCACAACGGAAGCGTGGCTGGACACCATTGCGGAGCCAGGGCTCGTTAAGGAGATTTATGGCTGCTCCGTGTAGCAGTCCAACGAAGAAGAAAGACTCCACTATGGCTACACTCTCACATTTATCACAGAAGTGAAATAAATATCTGATATTTAAACTTTCCTCGTTTTTGGAAGCCATGCTTGTCATTTGAATAGTCTCTTGAGAGGAGTCTATTCTGAGTGTTTGGTTGCTGCTTATCCAAAGCTTGGATTGTTTCTGTTTCTGAGTGGAAACTGTTCCATAACTGGTAAACCTCAGGAGGAGCTTTTTCATCCTTTGGGTTCTGTACTCAAAATCCACCCATTCCCAATGGCAGGACGGCTTCAGAATCTCAGTAATAGAGGGCAACATCATCTAGCTTTTCATGCCAGGTACCTGTCAGGGGCTGGCAGGTTGCTGATAAGTGGATACTGGGGAAGAAGGGATGGAGTCTGACTTGGGAGAGGGGGCCAGTGATTTAAGATGGAGGGCACAAGGAGAAGGGGACGACAGAGGATGAGATGGTTGGACAGTGTTCTCGAAGCTACTAACATGAGTCTGACCAAACTGCGGGAGGCAGTGGAAGACAGGAGTGCCTGGCGTGCTCTGGTCCATGGGGTCACGAAGAGTCGGACACGACTGAACGACTGAACAACAACAACAACAACAATACCAGCCAGGAGGCAGTAGCAGGGGAAGCTTCAGAGCTGGAGGGTGAAGCACAGGATGGGTTGGAAGAAGAGGAGGGAGGAGGAGGCATGGCCGGAATTAGGTTTGATGAGGCCCTAAGCTACTGAAGAACCCAGGTGGCGCTGTGGGTTAAACCACAAAGCCTAGGGCTTGCCGATCAGAAGGTTGGTGGTTCGAATCCCCGTGACGGGGTGAGCTCCCGTTGCTCAGTCCCAGCTCCTGCCAACCTAGCAGTTCGAAAGCACGTCAAAGTGCAAGTAGATAAATAGGTACCGCTGCAGCGGGAAGGTAAACGGCGTTTCCGTGCGCTGCTCTGGTTCGCCAGAAGCGGCTTCGTCATGCTGGCCACATGACCTGGAAGCTGTACGCCGGCTCCCTCGGCCAATAAAGCGAGATGAGCGCCGCAACCCCAGAGTCGGTCACGACTGGACCTAATGGTCAGGGGTCCCTTTACCTTTACCTTTAAGCTACTGAAGGTAATGGGGCCCTTTATATGTCCAGCTGTCCTTTGTCAACAACAAATTGCCGCTGTTTTTTGTGTTGAATATATGCTATATGGTAATTTATGGACCTAATAGGTATCTAAAGCCATTTGCACATGTTGCCACAGTCCATGCAGAATGTAGGCACCCTATATATAGAAATGAGCAAACCAGTGATATTTTAGGGAGCAGGCTAGCAGGCGGGGCCCATTACGTACATCATAGGAGACTACACAACACAAAACACTGTTGAGGTATGTAGATTTTGTTTTATTTATTTTTTATCTTATATTTTGGAAATGTACATCCAGGTTTTTTTCCTTTACATTTTTTTTGGGGGGGGGCAAAAGAGTGGGGCCCTAAACTATAGCTTGTTTAGCTTATATGTAAATCCGGCACTGGAGGCTGGTCAGGCAAGTGAAGGACTTGGGGCTTCGCCCAACCTCTTCTGCACCACTGTCTCCCAGAACCAGGGGGGAACTGAAAAGGGAGGAGCAGAGGAAGTTTCCATGCAGGCACAGTCTCTGGTTACGTGTGTGCAGCCCGTCAGGGGAAGGTACATAAACGAGTGGAGGGGAGTGGCCCCCTGTTGCTGCAACTGCGGACCTGGAATAGCTACCTAGACACTAGATTGGTGTGCGTAGGTCTCTATGCTATCTTTGACAAGGAAGAGGTAACTTATCTTCCATGTGCATTCCTTTAGCTACAGAGCACCCTTGGCAGTACCCAAGGAGTGGTGAAAATCTTAAGTTCTGTATCTTAAGGTGGGGAGAAAACATTGCAGCCACAAAATGGTACATGCTAAACAAAACTGCATGCACTCGTATAATTTTGTTTGCAAAATTCAAGTTCTTAATGCAATGCTTGTGTGCATGCAGGAGTTCTGTTGCTGGGTCTGCCTGGTAAAGGATGGGGGAACCTACGGTCCTCCAGATGTTGTTGGATTCCAGCTCCCATTTGCCCCAGCTGCCATGGCCAGTAGTCAGGGATGATGGGAGTTGTAGTTCAACAACATCTGGAGGGCCACAGGTTCCCTGCCTCTGGTATGTCAGATTCTCTTATGGCAGGGGTAGAGAACCTGGGGCTCTCCAGACTACAACTCCCATCATCCCAGACTGCTTGCCATGGGAGTTGGAGCCCAGCAGCAATTGAAGGGTGCCAAATTCCCCATCTTTGATGAGGAATGAGGGGCCCTGTCACTAGGCAGGATTGGACAGCTTGCCTCAGGTGGCAGAATTAGAGTGGGAAGTCCAGCCAGATAGGCGGGGTATAAATAATAAATTATTATTATTATTATTATTATTATTATTATTATTATTATTATTATTTTATTTTACAGCTTGACAGAGCACGGGAGAGGCATCACTTACGTTTTCTGCCCTGGGCCCCAGGAATTCTAGGAAGGCATCTGCAACGGAATAGCACTTGACCGCCACACCCCTTGCTATTTATAAATTGTGCTTCCCTTTGCAGAAATGTGTGCTTGTGCAAGCTAGTGTGACTTTTAGCAAGCCTAAATCATGTCTCCAAGGAAGGGAGAAGTATTTCAGCATTGGGCATCTGGCAGAAAGACGCCTAAATGATAAATAGTTCTCTCTAATTTGCTCACTGTATCCACGCCAGTGAGTACAATTAAAACGTTAGCGAATCATCTAGGTGTGCCGCCATCCTTTCACGGCAAGGAGCCAGTTTTGGCCTGGCAGCAGAGTTACTTCCAATTCCTTAAATGCACCTCATTGCTCATTCTCTAATTATTCTGTTGGGCTGGATTGTTGGTTTGTTTTGCAGCAAGAAGGTTTCTGGAGCAGGAGGCTTTTGGAGATAGATCAGTGCCTGGAAGGAGAACTGAATCCCATATTCTTTGGGTTGTATCCAGCAGAGTAGACCCACTCAAATTAATGGACCCAAGTTACTATTCAGGGCACCATCTCCATTGTCCTAGAAGCCACCCAACCAGCATGAAAGGGGAGCTTTTCAGCCACTGTATGCAGCAAAGCTAAGCATTTAGGAACGCTGAAAAGATGAGGAACTTCAGTTTCATGAGAATGGGGTGCAAGTTCTGTTACCTTCCATGGAACTTCATGGAAAACACAACTTAGCAGTAAGTCATTCTGCAGGAAGATATTGGAGTGGTCCAATATCTACTGGCCATATCCTTGCACAGAAAATAGTAGTAGATCTATTTAACAGGCAGCACATGGAGATCTGCACTGGTCATTCCTAATTGTTATTAAAGGTAAAGGTAAAGGGACCCCTGACCATTAGGTCCAGTCGTGTCCGACTCTGGGGTTGCGACGCTCATCTCGCATTACTGGCCGAGGGAGCCGGCGTACAGCTTCCGGGTCATGTGGCCAGCATGACAAAGCCACTTCTGGCAAACCAGAGCAGTGCACGGAAACACTGTTTACCTTCCCGCCAGAGTGGTTCCTATTTATCTACTTGCACTTTGACATGCTTTCGAACTGCTAGGTTGGCAGGAGCAGGGACCGAACAACGGGAGCTCACCCCGTCGCGGGGATTCGAACCGCCAACCTTCTGATCAGCAAGTCCTAGGCTCTGTGGTTTAACCCACAGCGCCACCCGGATCCCAGTAATTGTTATTACTGCATAATTATAAGAAGGACAGATCCTGAAGCTGAAGCTCCAATACTTTGGCCACCTCATGAGAAGAGAAGACTCTCTGGAAAAGACCCTGATGTTGGGAAAGATGGAGGGCACAAGGAGAAGGGGACGACAGAGGACGAGATGGTTGGACAGTGTTCTCGAAGCTACCAACATGAGTCTGACCAAACTGCGGGAGGCAGTGGAAGACAGGAGTGCCTGGCGTGCGCTAGTCCATGGGGTCACGAAGAGTCGGACACGACTAAACGACTAAACAACAAGAACAAGATTATTATAAGATTATTGTATATAACAGAAAGGGCATGATCATGAAGGAACTTTGCACATCTGCATTTGCCACTTCACTACTGGTTTCAAGGGCCAGTTGGGGGGCTGTACTTAGACCCTAGCCACGGGGCTCCCTCCCTCTAATGTAAAATTTCCCATTGAGAGGAATCCTTGAGTTGAAACCTGGAAACGATTAAAATCTAGGCAGAGTTCAGTGGGAGTAAGATTGCTTCCTTGAATTCCAGGCTTGCTGAGGCCTGTTGGCTTGGAAGAAACTCCCAGCATTGCTGTCTCTTTTTTCAAAATTGAAAATCCTTCCAAAACAGCAGGGACAAATAGGATATTTGTAAAAAGCAGAGACATCACCTTGCCGACAAAGGTCCGTATAGTTAAAGCTATGGTTTCCCCATGAGTGATGTATGGAAGTGAGAGCTGGACCATAAAGAAGGCTGATCGCTGAAGAATTGAATTATGGTGCTGGAGGAGACTCTTGAGAGTCCCATGGACTGCAAGGAGATCAAACCTATCTATTCTGAAGGAAATCAGCCCTGAGTGCTCACTGGAAGGCCAGATCCTGAAACTGAGACTCCAATACCTTGGCCACCTCATGAGAAGAGAAGACTCCCTGGAAAAGACCCTGATGTTGGGAAAGATGGAGGACACAAGGAGAAGGGGACGACAGAGGACGAGATGGTTGGACAGTGTTCTCGAAGCTACCAACATGAGTCTGACCAAACTGCGGGAGGCAGTGGAAGACAGGAGTGCCTGGCGTGTTCTGGTCCATGGGGACACGAAGAGTTGGACACGACTAAACAACAACAACAAAAGTTAGGACTTGCAAGAGGGAACTATTTACAGCAGGTGCGGGCGGTAAGATTTGATTGGTCGCGAGGCGAGGAGGGTTGTGCGCATTCTGTGACTTCTGTACCAGCATAGGAAAAGTCATGGGAGAAAGCAAGCCTACTTCATCTTCCATGCTGCGAATAAATTAAAAATTATGCCTGCTGTGCTAATGAAGCATGCACCAAACAGGTACGTTAGCTGCCAGCACTTGGCATTTATGGTATATTTTATACCATATGGTATGGTAGATTTTATACCATATGGTATGGTAGATTTTATACCATATGGTATGGTAGATTTTATACCATATGGTATATTTTATACCATTTATGGTATATTTTATACCATTTTATACCATATTTTATACCATATTTTATACTGCAAACAGAGTGGGTCCATTCCTGACCTCCTCCCCACTTCTTTAATAGCACAGCTTATCCCAGTTTTGTGCTTCTTCTGTTGACTCCTAGCAAGGAACAAACACATTCTTTCCCCAGCCTACTGCTGTCATCCTTCATATTTTGGCCCAGTTTCCAGCTTTTTCTCCCCAGGGGCCTGGCACAGGGAAGAAAACAAGCCCTCGCATCTGTAAAAACATGTTCACAGCCCCAGGGAAGGTCAACGGCACTGAAGCGACTTGAGCCCAAGAAGGTTGGTGCGACCTGGAAACTCTGGGATAGCTCAGTTGGTAAAGCATGAGACTCTTAATCTCAGGGTTGGGGGTTCGAGCCCCATGTTAGGCAAAAGATCCTAGTGGTCCCTTCCGACTCTACAATTCTATGACCTAGACTTCCTTCACTGGGAGCCTTTGGGTTCGAGGCACCACTGTGGAGGGAAGCACATTGCAATACAGTGGTACTTTGGTTCTCAAATGGCTTAGTAGTCAAACAACTTGGAACCCGAACACTGCAAACCTGGAAGTAAGTGTTCCGGTTTGCGATCTTTTTCCGGAAGCCAAACGTGCTCCATTTTGAGTGTTACACTTCCAATTTGAGTGTTACGCTTCCAGTTTGAGTGCCACACTTCCGTTTTGAGTGTCATGCTGAGGTCTGTCTGTTTTCGCTATTTATTTTGTATTTATGTTTTTGCAGCTTTTGTTTTGTTTTTGTGACTGTGTGGAACCCAGTTCGGCTACTGATTGATTGTGTGACTGCAGTACATTGTTTATTGCTTTCATTTCATGGATCAATGGTCTCGTTAGACAGTAAAATCCATGTTAAATTCCTGTTTTAGGGGTTGTTTTTAAAAGTCTGGAACGGATTAATCCGTTTTACATTGCTTTCTATGGCAAAGCACGCCTTGGTTTGGGAATGCTTTGGTTTTGGAACGGATTACGTTTGAGAACCAAGGTACCACTGTAGTAGGACACTTAATATCTTTGCCCTACTAAATGAGGTCCTAAGAATCTATCATCCTTCTTAAATTGCAGCGCCTAGAACCGGACACGGTTTTCCAGGTAGGGTCTGACCAAAGCGGAATAGAGTGGGACTATTACATTGATTGGGACACTCTACTTCTGTTGCTCTGTCGCTGATTGGATCGTGGCCTCGCCCCCAAGTTAGGGTCCACCCAGTTTTCATTTTTCCAGCAGAGGGGCTACCTACACTCAAGCTTATCTGAAAAATGAACTGGAAATTCTGGCCCCGAGTCTGAGCACCTGCGATAACCCACTGAAGAAGAAGAAGAAGAAAAACACTCTGCACATTGTCAGAGACACCCTTTCCTTTATTATTCACATGTCGCTGGGGTGAGTCTGTTTTCCAAGGGCGATTGGAGGCTAAGTGCTGGTTTCAATTGGACCTGTGGATAAACAGCATGTCAGATCTTCAGAGGTCTGTGCACTGCGCAATCAAACAATAGATTGGAACCTGGAATGTCGGGATGCAGTCGGCTCAGTGTTTTAGTCTGGGGCTGCATTTCCTTGTTTAGCCTCAGTAAATTTTAATTAATATATTGACAGACATCACAAAGGGATTTGTAAGGATATTACACAACCACTTTCCTAAATCTAGTCTCCCACCTTTTATTATTATTTTTAAACAACAAAAATCTTCCTCAATTAATGATAAAAGAAATTGCACTACAGAATTATCAAAGGAGAGAAAAATCCAGTGGGATTATCATGGGCAGGGGGCAGGGGTAGTATTGAGCTTACTATCATTTTGAGATGGGTGGGTTTTTTTGTGCATGTACTATTGAAGGAACAGGTTACCCAAACCTGACCGTGCAGTCACCCCAAACCGGGCCCCAAATTCCCTTAACTCTTTGGCCTCTAAAAGGCTACACCATTGTTTCGTTCTGCAAATCATCCTACCAGTGGTCTGCATTCTTCAGCCTCCCCAGCTGCCCACCTTTAAATGAAAGCCTAGGCCAGGCACCCCCAAACTCGGCCCTCCAGATGTTTTGGGACTACAATTCCCATCATCCCTGAACAGTCCTGTTAGCTAGGGATGATGGGAGTTGTAGTCCCAAAACATCTGGAGGGCCGAGTTTGGGGGTGCCTGGCCTAGGGGAACACAGCAAGAGGTAACTCCTCCCCTGGAGCGTTCACAGATCAACAAGTTCAGGCAGCCAGGGAGGCTGCACAGCACTGGAGAAAGGGGTTTAATAAGATAAATAATAATATAAATTCAAAGCACCACGTGGGGAAAAATTCTAAAGTGCCCTGAGGAACGAGGCAGGAAAATAGAAGCCTCTTTTCACAAGAAAGTTAGTAATTGGAGGGCAACAGATTTGGGAACCGCGCTACCAAAAATGTTGTTCTGTTCTGAGACAAAGGAGGCACTTTAAATGATTTTTCTGTTGCCTGCATCTGCATGATGGTGTAAATTGAGCTTTGCATGGGACTTGCATTCTTATTCTTAACTAAAACATGGAAAGCTGCCTTATAGTAAGTCAGACCATTGGTCCATCTAGCCCAGTAGTGCTTACACGGACTGGCAGCAACCCTCCAGGGTTTCAGACAGGGAGACATTCCCAGTCTTATCCGGACATGGATTGGACTGGGAACCTTCTGCATGCAAACACAGGAAGACACTCTCCCCACCTGAGAGAAGCAGATTGTTTGTGATAGGCATGATTCAACTGAAGCGAAGGGCATTTAAATCCCATTGATCTCAAGGGAGAAATTAACCTTGCCTGCTGAAATCAACGGGATCTATTAAAAGTGCTTCATTTAGGCTGGTTTGTGAGCTTTCAGACTCAATGAAAACATAGCACCAGAACTGTGGAGTGCAAAAACATGCACTTTTAAAAATTGTTCATTCAAATGAAATAGCCCACATTCTGTAAGCTATTTCCTGCATTACGGGCACCGCGAGCAATAGTCACAATCTTTTATTGTTCCTTTCTTTTTTAAAAGTCCACATTAGACCTTATTGAAGTCACTCGGGGAAATGTCCTTTAGTGAACCAGACAGCAGGCAGCTGCCTCTTATAAATGGAATTCCTTTGAAAAGAAATCTTGATTTCTTTGGCTTTGCAAAGCGCTGTCAAAGTGCAGGAATCTCCTTGGGACCAAATGGCTTTGTGTCAAAAAGCAAGTGGGGTTCTTTTTCTCCTCAGAGTTGGTTTTCCGTCAAGGAGCCAGTCCCTGTGTCAAAAGGGTGAGAAGCCAAGTAATCCTTATAGGCCCCGTCGATCAGTTTCTCTGCGTTGTTCTTGGCAAACCAGCAGTCCACTTCCTGTTCACCATTGTAGATCTTCCTCTGCTTCCATACGACGGGAACCAAGCGCCCTTTCAGCTCTAATGTGTTCCCAGCGTTTATGTCCATGCTTTTCGTTAGGTTCCCACTGGACATTTGGTGTCTCTCTCTAAGAGGCTCTTGGGTAGTGAGCTTAACATCTTGGTGTAAGAACTGACCTGTGTAGGAGGAAAGGGAGAGCTTGTCAGAGGTATGGATACAGATCTTGCAGTCATTTTGCAAGCAGTCATAGCAGGGCCTTCACTGTGGTGGCTCCTGCCATGTGACACATTCTCCCCTTAGAACAGAGGGGGAGATTTATCTATTATTATTATTATTATTATTTTAAAAAATAATATTTATTGGGTTTTAAACAACAAAAATACACAAAGCTTCACATCATATTAGTATCTCATAGAAATAAAAACACAAAACACAAAAAACACAAATAACACAAACATAAATCATCTTTCCCCTTCATTATATCTAATCATATTGGGGTGACTTCCTCACGTCTCCCCCTACTGCGTTTCATTGTCTATCATCTTTAGTAATTTCTTGCCATCTTTAAATATTATTTATTATCTATCACTTATATCATTTTCTTATATTAGTCTTAACCTATAATCATATATCTATAACCTTAATCTATTTTTCTACTCTGTAGACTATCATTTCTTCCAACTTTTTTTTCAATCTTTAGATCTTACAATAGTTCTTTAAATATACTTTTTAAAATAAAAAGTATATTTAAAAGGACTTCTGTTTCAGTGTATCTGAAGAAGTGTGCATGCACACGAAAGCTCATACCAAGAACTAACTTAGTTGGTCTCTAAGGTGCTACTGGAAGGAATTTTTTTATTTTATTTTGTTTTGACTTTTTAAAATAGTCTTTCAGTTTTTTCCAGTCTTTTTCCACCATCTCCTCCCTCTGGTCGCGGAGTCTCCTGGTCATTTCGGCGAGTTCCATAAAGTCCAACAGAGGGGGAGATTTATCAGCAATACGTCACACAGCGTCTGTGAAGTTAACTTTATTCAAGGAAACAAGGTTGACTCAGGGGGGCAGCCCTACTGAGCACAGCAGTTTGTCCCAGTAGATCTTGCACCTATGACACAGTTGGGACTGAAGGTCCCCACCTCCCCGCAGTTGTTCTCCTCCTCCAGGTCCTTCCTAGGCAATCTGAGACTCCCCCAGCATGCCTGTCTCTCTTCCTCCCTCTTCATACCTCTTCTGGTCCGGGGAGACCAGGGGTGGGGGAGCTAGTCACAGCAGCAGGAGTAGACCCTTCGGCTTCTTCACAAATTTGACTCATCTCTGCCTCACTAAGCCCTGTTAGTTCTTCTATTAAAACTATAGCAGCATGGTTAGTTTTTAGACGCACTAAGAGTCAAGGGTCTATTACCCAACCACCACTGACACAGGATTCTTTATAGCTGGGATATATTCCAAAAACATGAATGTGGTATGATAATGTAATAAACAAACAAACAAACAAACAAACAAACAAATAAATGGTGCTCTCTCGCCCCTTAAGTAGCCGAAACAGTAGCCCTCTGCTGCACAGGTGTGGCTTGGTGGAACCCCAAGGATTGCAAGAATTCCAAAGATCTTTGGGGCGGGGGAAATCCTAGAGAGGCATATCTCCCATGCTCAGTGGCCACCAAATGCTAACTTAGGGGGTGGGAATGGGGAGAGAACAGGGGAGGAAATAGAAGGAGGAGCAATAACCCTGAACAGAAGCATTCTACGCTGCAACATTTTGTTGCAGGTCCCCATTTGCCTCATTCTTAAAAGGATAGGCATTGTGCCAACTCATTCTTGCACAATTGGGATCTTCTGCTTCCCAGTTTGAAGAAGAAGAGTTTGGATTTGATATCCCGCTTTATCACTACCCAAAGGAGTCTCAAAGCGGCTAACATTCTCCTTTCCCTTCCTCCCCCACAACAAACACTCTGTGAGGTGAGTGGGGCTGAGAGACTTCAGAGAAGTGTGACTAGCCCAAGGTCACCCAGCAGCTGCATGTGGAGGAGCGGAGACGCGAACCCGGTTCACCAGATTACGAGTCTACCGCTCTTAACCACTACACCACACTGGCTCCCTGTCCCTAATCCCTGGAGATGGAGCTGGGATAAGCTGGGGCATCCGATGTAATCAGGGCCGGTGCATCCATTTAGGCAAACTAGCCAACTGCCTAGGGCGCCAAAATGGAGGGGGCGCTGGCCAGCCTGCCCCTCGCCCGCCGCTGCCCGGTGCCACCCCAACCAGCGGCGAAAAACGTGGTGGCGCGGGGCGTCCAGCCGGCAGGGGGCGGGGCACCGTACATCATGCGCAATGACGTAACATGGCCCGCCCCCTCGCCTAGGGCGCAAAAACTGCCAGCACCGGTCCTGGATGTAACTTAGGCTCCATGGCCTTGCACCATACATTCTCAGAGTGTTTCCCTCTTACCGATCAGCCCATGGGAGCTTGGGGAAAGGCCTTGGCTGTTGGAGATGTAGAAGCCCAGATGATCCTTCTGGTAGGGAGCGGGGTTCTTGTAGTGGTGGATCAGCACGACGAAACCAACGGTGCCCCTTATGGCCACGGTGACGTTGGAACGGGCCGCAATGGACACCTCGAGGTTCCTGCTTGCTACCGTGGCGCTGCGGTCGCAAGGCAGGATGAGCCTCTTCCCATCATCGATGATGACCTTCGTGGGAGTGACCTCCAGGTAGGACCTTTCTGGTTTGTTGCTGAGAATGGTGATGCTTCTGAAATAGGTCCTTTGCTTCTTGTGGCCTCTACGAGGGGCAGGGGCTCCTACCAGCTGGCCATTCACGGTCACACCTTTAGGGGCAAGGAAGAATCAAAAGGAAATGGTTCAGATCCTGAGCCGAGAGGAACCTTCAGGAAAGACAAGCTTTTGTAGAGGCTGCTACATGAATTGGATGTCTGAGACACACCCTTTCTTTCTTTTTAAGGATCATAAAATTGCAGAGTTGGAAGGGGCCCCAAATATAGTCTCTTCCAACCCCCTGCAATGCAGGAATCTCAACTAAAGAATCCATGCCAGATGGCCATCCAACCTCTGTTTGAAAACCTCCAGCGAACGAGTGTCCACCATCTTCTGATGGAGTCTGTTTCACTATTGAACAGTTCTTCCTAATATTTAAACTTCTGATTGGACTTTCTGCATGGAAGGGAAAATGAACTTGTAATATCTGGATTTGAAGACTGACAAAATATTGGTTTATAGAAAACAGAATAGTTGGATGTTAATGAATGATTACTATATTTAGCCACAGGACAGAGAACCGAAAGTCATTTTATTTTATTTTATTTTATTTTATTTTATTTTATTTTATTTTATTTTATTTTATTTTATTTTATTTTATTTTATTTTATTTCTCTCTTTTTCTTTCTCTCTCTCTCTCTCTCTCCCCCCCCACTTTCTCTCTTCTTTTTGCTTTCGTTCAGGGGCGTACCCAGGATCAAAACTGGGGGTGGGGGGCAAGCCATGGTCGTTTAGGTTTGCTTTGAATGGACGCTGATCATTTTTGCTTCTAGGGCTGCCTTCTGGGGGGGCAGCTGCCCCCCCTGCCCCCCTGGCTATGCCCATGCTTTCGTTCCTTTTTAGATTACCGATAACTATCCAACTAACGAAGTACACTGAATTATGGAGTGAGTGGAACAAGGAAGAGGTCATAAGATAGATTCCTCTTAAAGGTCTGGTTTGCCTTCTCTTATGTAAAACTATGGTTGCCTTGTCTTGCTCACTCTCGTGGTCAACCCCCCCCCCCCATGCCCTGGCTGGTCAAGAACTTTGCTGCCATATAAATAATCCTCTTACAAATCACAGCTGCTTAGGAATTCCAGGCCAGATCAGAAGCTCAAGACCTCTAAAACCATTAGGATGGAAACATTTTAACTCAATAGCTCCCATCGAGTCTATTTAATCTGCTTCTGGAGGCAAACTGTACCGAAGGAATTGGGGGGGGGGGACAATGACACAAGGGTCCATATCCACACAGACATCCAATGCACCCCCCCTTCCCTCCACTGTGGCCCTGATCCAGATAATTCCCTCTGCATTTTAGAGAAGAAAATTATAGTTAATCCAGTCATGGAACTCCACAAAACTCTGGTGTAACATGTTCCTTGGAGGCTCCTGGCGTTTGACACTGTATGGCACGGGTAGCAATTAGTATCCATTGTTATTTTTATTTCCATTCCTTGCCCGTTGTTCAGCACAAGGTCAAAGTGTGGGTTACAGCAGTGGTTTGGAACCAGTGTGCCGTGGCACCCTGGGGTGCCTTGAATGATGGTCAGGGGTGCCGTGGGCAACACTGGCCTCTGTCCCTCTTCCCTTCCCTCCCTCCTCTGATGGCCTCTCGCGTCTCTGCTTCCCAGCACAGCTGTTTGTTTCAGCAGCCCTGACTACAAGCTCCCCAGGCGAATGGTGCCTCTGGGGCTGGCTAGGGGGTGCTTCCCAGGCCCCTGTGGGGCAGTGTGAGACGGTACCTCTCTTTGGGGCAGGGGGGCAACTCAGAGACCCAGTGCTTCCTCCCCAATCACTTTTAAACGAATGTTTGGAGCCGCTGCTAAAGGAGAAGGAGAACAACTGGTGTTTTTTTGCACGTTGCTAATGGGTTAAACCACAGAGCCTAGGGCTTGTTGATCAGAAGGTCGGCGGTTCGAATCCCCACGACGGGGTTAGCACCCGTTGCTCAGTCCCTGCTCCTGCCAACCTAGCAATTCGAAAGGACACCAGAGTGCAAGTAGATAAATAGGTACCACTCCGGCGGGAAGGTAAACGGCGTTTCCCTGCGCTGCTCTGGTTCACCAGAAGCAGCTTAGTCATGCTGGCCACGTGACCTGGAAGCTGTACGCTGGCTCCCTCAGCCAGTAAAGCGAGATGAGCGCCACAACCCCAGAGTTGTCCGTGACTGGACCTAATGGTCAGGGGTCCCTTTACCTTTAATCTAGCTCTGCTGAAACTAAACATTTCTTTCTTCCTTCCAACATACCAGAGTTCTTATGGTCGGAAACCAATCTGAGGATGTCTCCTGGTTCCCCGTCAATGTTGAAGCAGACCGTTAGCTTGCTCAAGGGGAAATCGACGACAAAATGAGGGTCCCCATCCGCTGGAAAGACAAGAATTAAATAATAATAATGAAGAGTCGCAGACTTTAAGGCTTCCACCCAAACCAGCACACACAGCACCAGCACACACAGCACACAACACCACCAGACCCCATTTGCAGAGAGACCTCTTGCTTCTCCCCTCCAGCACCAGCACCACCGTGAACATTTTGTAGCTTTGGGGGTAAGGTTTTCCTAAAAGGAAAAGCAAACTAGACTATAGGGAAGACTCCAAAGAAGACCATCCACAATGTTGAATGTAAGGAAACTTGAGATGCCTTCAAGACTACGATTTATTGGGGCAGATGTTTTTGTGGGTTTTATCTGATGCAGCTTGGAACGAGCCTCACGCTCACTCTAGTTTCCAGTCTCGGTTTGTGTGCACAAACCACAGTCTGCCATGTTTTGGATGAAGCAAAGAAACAAACTATGGTTTGTCTTGAAGCAGGATAGTCTGGGAGAGGTCATTGGGCATTTAGCAGGAAAGGGGTGAAGAGTTGAGGCTCATGCCAAACCCCTTAAAAATTATTTATACTTTTCAGATTGATACATTTCACTGATTTTACAATCATTTTAACATTTGAAAACTCGACTTCCTTCCCCCTCTTTCTGCGGTTCCTTAAATTTATTTTTAATATCTTCTGCATATCCAAATTAACTTAATTTCCTCATTTATTCATCTACTTTAAATATAAACTCACTATAAAACTGCAGGTTATTACAATAATCCTGCCAATGTTCTTATCTGTTTACAATTTATCTGTAACTATTCAATAAACTATTTCCATTCTTTTATAAAAAGTTTGTTGTATTGATTTCTTAATCTTCTGGTAAGTTTCACCATTTCTGCATATTCCATAAGTATCCATTCTTCCTTTGCTGGGACTTCTGCTTCTTTCCATTTTGGGGCAAGTAACATTCTCACCACTGTAGTAGCATACATAAATAAATTTCTATACAATTTAGGTAGTTCTGTCCCTATAATTCCCAAAAGAAAAGCTTCTGTGTTTTTTTTTAATTTTTACAAAGGTTATTTTAAACACCCTTTTCATTTCATTATATATCATTTCCCAATAAACATTAACCTTACTACAAGACCCACCACAACCTTCTTTCTCTTGACATTTCCAACACTTATTTGATTTAGATTTGTACATTTGAGGCTCATGCTACTCTTGTGCATGTAAAGTTGAACATTTCTACACAAAGCTCAAACATCCAAAGAAAGGAAAGCACTTCAGGTATGGAATTGTTTTGCTGCCGCATAAGTGAAATCCAAGTTGTCTTCACTTCTGGGTCAAAACTGGTGGCCCAATCCTCCATCAACATACGGGGACAGCACTTCCATGTCACACTTTGTTCCTTGAGACCAGCGATGAGGGGTCACGGTTTAAGGTGCTCCCCACCAGGACCGATTTTGCCCTGCCCCCTGCCCGGCCGGGCGCCCCCCGCCGCCGCGGTTTTCGCCCCAAGCTGCTTGCTCCGCCACTGGTTGGGGCAGCGGCGAGCGGCGGCGGGGGGCAGGCTGGCCAGCGCCCCCTCCATTTTGGCGCCCTAGGCAACTGCCTAGTTCGCCTTAATGGACGCGCCGGCCCTGCTCCCCACCCAAATTGTCTGAGGTCTCATGAATGGTGATGGGATCCAAGGCCTTCTTGGTAATATTCTCCTGCACTCAAAAGAGTCCTGCTTGCTCACTGTACCGACACCTTTTGGAGGAAGCTGTTAAGACACTTCCAGACCGTTTGTGCTAAGTTAAGAGAATGTGCTGAACAGGAACAACCTGTCTTGCTAGGGGGCTTACCTGATGTTTTCGTGACTTCAACTTTTTGTTTTGCCGGCTTTGCAAGAACAGGCCCTAGATAGCCAGGAAAAAACAGGGAGGAGAAAACAAACATGATAAACAACAACATGGCTATTTCATGCTGTCATTTACGGTTCCCTTTTGTCCAAAGAATATCATAGAATTGTAGAGTTGACTCAAAGAGCCATCTAGTCCAACCTAATGCAATGCAGGAATCACAACTATCTGGAGTTTTTCTCCTTTTTTCCACCTCTTCTTTAATTTCTGCGTTTTAAAAAATGCTTAATATTTGGTGTTCATTTCTGTATATTGTTTTCCCTTTTTTCCTTTCAAGCTTTAATGGTAGTAAAAAAAAAGGAATCGCTACCATATAGTTGTGGCTCAATTTAAATGAATCAGTTTATGTGGGATTTAAAAGACATTGCCTGCTCCACAGTTCTCCATTTCGTTCCTCCTGCCATCGAGTTTTCTGCTCTCCCCACCCAATGATCGATCTGATTTCCATGGCCACTCAGCCTTCCTGGGGCTGTTTTGGGGCCTCTGCCCCCACCATATATTACGTCAAACGATGTGGGAATGCAATGTGTCTATCGCCATGCAGTTTAGTTGTGGTCTTGGTTCTTCAAGCTTTGGCCTTCATGTAGCCCAGGCATAGGCAAACTCCGGCCCTCCAGATGTTTGGTACTACAATTCCCATCATCCCTAGCTAACAGGACCAGTGGTCAGGGATGATGGGAATTGTACTCCCAAACATCTGGAGGGCCGGAGTTTGCCTATGCCTGGGCTACATGAAGGCCAAAGCTTGAAGAACCAAGACCACAACTAAACTGCATGGCGATAGACACATTGCATTCCCACATCGTTTGACGTAATACCTGCACACCATTCTTGGGACTCAGAACATAAGAAAATGGGCATCATGCTTACCTGATGGTGCCCGGTGACCTTGCAGCCCCTGTACAATCTCCCCAACTCCTTCAGTTGATGGGCCAGTGTAAACCTCCTTTGGGAGGTCCGCCTGGCTCGCAAGCTCCTTCATCTTCAGCGTGGTGAAGGGGGTGACAAAATTGTACGCGAGGGCCAGCTTCTCGGCTCTCTCCCTCAACGTCTCCTTCTCTTCGCTGTCATCGCTCTTCAGCCAGGAGGTCATCAGCTCCTTGATGGTGAGGTAGCTCCAAGTCCGTTCGACATAGTTCTGATCATCCGTGGGGTCTTCGGCACCTCTGGAGGCCAGTCCAACGTGGTTCTTGGCAGAGAGGTCTACAGCCACGTCAGTTTTCAGGAGGACATACTTGTCGCTGTTGCTGGCTGTCACCTCCACATGTAAGCGGTCGGCTGTCTTGTTGAAGAGCTTCCCAGCAATGACAATTTCAGAGCCATTGAAGTAGTTGGGGAATAGGTTCTGGGTCACTTGCTCCACGCTGTCCGTAGGGTAATCGATCCGGATGTCGGAAAGAAGAGGCGTCCCGATCTCGTCATAGAATCTGCGTAGGAACAGTTTGTTATTGAGAAGCTCCAAGGGGCGACATTACGGATATATAAGCAGAGCATAGTGGAAGCAGGCAGGCATCCTTACAGCAGATAACAAATATAATAGCCCTGCATCAGATTCCCAACTTGTCCAGCGCTGTGGTCTAAACCACTGAGCCTCTTGGGCTTGCCAATCAGAAGGTCGGCGGTTTGAATCCCTGCGACGGAGTGAGCTCCCGTTGCTCTGTCCCAGCTCCTGCCAACCTAGCAGTTCGAAAGCACACCAGTGCAAGCAGATAAATAGGTACCGCTACAGCGGGAAGGTAGACAGCATTTCCATGCGCTCTGGTTGCGCACAGTGTCCAGTTGCACCAGAAGCGGTTTAGTCCTGCTGGCCACATGACCCAGAAAGCTGTCTGTGGACAAATGCCAGCTCCCTCGGCCTAAACATGAGATGAGCGCCACAACCCCATAGTCGCCTTTGACTGGACTTAACCATCCAGGGGTCCTTTACCTTTTCCTATCCCAGTGAATTCAGACTCATGAACTTGTGTTTGTGCCAAGACAACATCTCCTCCTTATCATCCCCAATGATGAGCTATCCAATAAATTTTTACTATGCTTCAGCACAGCAATTTGGCATGGACTCAGTGATACTCATGCAGGCAAGTTTTGCACAATGTCATCATCAACGTTGTCCTTTTTTTGTAAACCGCTTTGAGGTTTGTTTGTTTTTTACAATCAAGCGGCATATACATTTTATGACATGTACCAAGATAAGTCAAAGTGCCATTTGGAGGGGGGGAGGGGTATAACTCAGAAGGGTGGTGGGAATGGGCGATTGGCTGATAGGTGTGGTAAACCTGTTGATGCCTATTAACGACTGCAATTGGTCTTACAGGAAAAAGCAAGGGGTGAGATGGCTAAAAATAGCTATATCATGTATAATGAGATAAGAATCCAATGTCTCTATTCAGACCAGGTCTCTCCATGGTTTTCAGTTTAGTAATAAGTTGTAATTCAGCAACTTTCAAGTCTCTTCCCCACCCCAACCCACCCTTCCCTCTCACTATATATAAGGGTCTGGTGACTTCTGTTTCAGTGTATCTGAAGAAGTGTGCATGCACACAAAAGCTCATACCAAGAACAAACTTAGTTGGTCTCTAAGGTGCTACTAGAAGGATTTTTTTTATTTTTTATGGAGACAGTGTAACTTTTGCAGCTGCTGCTAAAGTTGCAAAACAATGAAGCAGGGACGGAGGAATGGAGAACTTCCGAAACAACAGTGGGACACTAGCGCAGCAACAACAGGCAAAAGACAGACATAATATTCTACGAGGACGGGAAGAAACATTACGGACAGAATAATTGCCACACACAGGAAGGAGTGACTTTGAATGCTTCACCTGTAGGTGTATAAATCATTTAATGTGTTGATACGAATGGAAGTCATTAAAACTGCAGTTGCGATATAAGGGATTGGTATCTTGACTGGAGTGTAATTGGAATTTATAAGAGTTTGGAACGCAGAAATAAAGTAAATAATCAAACCATTAATTCTAGCATGCGGGGGGCACCTAGATTGTATAATTTGGCATCTCAATGATTGCTATTATTAATTTGGCATTGTTATAATGAGGCATTGTTGCTGGATTGTTGTAATTGAAAACTAATAAAAATTATTATTGAAAAATAAAATAAAAAATAATGTAGATTAATGTATTTTTAACCTTCTGTTGGAAGCCGCCCAGAGTGGCTGGGGAAACCCAGCCAGATGGGTGGGGTAGAAATAATAAATTTATTATTATTATTATTATTATTATTATTATTATTATTATTAACCCCACAGGAAACCAGAATGTTTCTCCACACTTACTAACTGAAAACAGATAACCGGAAATATGTATTATTAGGGAACGTTTAGGGGTGGAGGGAAGTCAAGATATAAATCAGGGAGTCAAGCCAGAAGTAGCAAAAGGAGATATTACTAAAATAGAAGAGGACCGTAAGATGGCTTGTATCTATCTACTGTATATATAAAATCGTTCAAGTTGGATGTTTGTTAACGATCGCCTTTCTCCGTAACCCCTTGATCGATTCCGTTCAAATTTGGACACAATGTTCCATGGCCATATGGGAGTGATCATATGTACTTATATTGCACAAATACCACACCTTTCCCAGGTAAAAATGTGATTTTGTGCAAAAAAATATAGCCCCCTCCAGTGGACGTTAAACAGCACAGCACAAGGACAAAGAACCGCATAGACTAAAATAGTAGTAATAAACAGTTGTAGAAATGAAGACAAAAACGGGAGGGGCAAACGGAGAACACCTAGACTGAACTTCAACTACCGTAGATAAGGTGTAAGGATACACTTTCTCTTTCATACTGTATCTTAGTTTTGCATTTCACCAAATCAGCCACAGCAAGGCGTGGCCGGGTCAGCTAGTTCCTTATATAAGATGTGTATTTGAGAGTATTTTTATTTTAGTTTTTCTTCTCTTTTTCTTTCTTTCTTCTATTTTGTTTGTATATGTAATATGGATATGGAAATGTACTTAATTTAAATAAAAATAAAAAATAAAAAAAATAAAAAATAGACTGACCAATGGTCCGACTCTGCACCTTCCTACGTCGCTATGAGCAGCAACGAGTCCGCAACAAGCTGCCTCGTGGAAGTGCCCCAGGCCCCACCGAAGTCCACAGCTGGATTTGCGGCCGGCAAGTAGAACATCCAAACAGCCAGGGCTAAAACTGGTTGCATTTTCTCCACTCACCCTTTCAGCTGCGCGGCAGCATCCTCGTCTTCCCGTATCCGCCTCGTCATCCCGCAGTTCTCCAGCGCCAACCTCTCCAATAGTTTGTAGTCCACGTCGTTGCCGATGCCGATGGTGAAGAGGCAGAACCTGTTGCGGATGGCCTCTTTGGTGTTGCTGACGATCTTGGCGGACTGCGTCTCTCCGACCGTCGGCCGACCGTCAGTCAGGAAGATGATCAGGGAGACGCTCCGAGCTTCGATGTCGTTCTGGGTGATGTAGTCATTGAGGATCTGGGTGCTGATTTGGAGCGCCCCATTGATGTTTGTGCCTAGGAAGACACAGCAGGATTAACCTTTTGGGGCATGGAAAATAGGGAGTTGTTGCTCAGCTTCTAGTTTTTTTAAAACAATTCCACCTCCCTGCCTTTTTGCAACAACAACAACAACAACAACAACAACAACAACATGTTGTTGTTGTTGTTGTTGTTGTTATACCCCACCCATCTGGCTGGGTTTCCCCAGCCACTTTGGGCGGCTTCCATCAAAATATCAAAATAATAATAATAATGATGATAATAATAATAACAATAATAATAATAATATCAAACATTAAAAACTTCCCTAAACGTAAAAACATCCCTAAATAGGGTTGCCTTCAGATGTCTTCTAAAAGTCAGATAGTTGTTTATTTCCAATAACGCGAGATGAGCGCCGCAACCCCAGAGTCGGTCACGACTAGACCTAATGGTCAGGGGTCCCTTTACCTTTAATAATATGGAATTTATTACGCTGGTGCAGCCTTCATTTGTGTGTTGTGCCATAAATGAAGTTGCAGGTTCACTGAAAAAGCACAAGCTTAATGTGGCCCCCATGACACCAGGAGTACCTCCAGTAGGCGACATGTTATGGATGTAGATCTTGGCATCTCTTATGTTGTTGAGAGTCACAGGCACCAGCTGGTCTTGTTGCCAGACCTTGATTCGATTGGAGAAGCCAATAATGTTGAAGTGATCCTCAGGCCTTAGATCCTGGAGAATGGTGAAGAGGGCATCTTTGGTCTGAAACGAGAGACATAACCTGGATGTATATTTACATTGCCGACAAAGGCCCGTATAGTTAAAGCTGTGGTTTTCCCAGTAGTGATGTATGGAAGTGAGAGATGGACCATAAAGAAGGCTGATCGCCGAAGAATTGATGCTTTTGAATTATGGGGCTGGAGGAGACTCTTGAGAGTCCCATGGACTGCAAGAAGATCAAACCTATCCATTCTTAAGGGAATCAGCCCTGAATGCTCACTGGAAGGACAGATCATGAAGCTGAGGCTCCAATACTTTGGCCACCTCATGAGAAGAGAAGACTCCCTGGAAAAGACCCTGATGTTGGGAAAGATGGAGGGCACAAGGAGAAGGGGACGACAGAGGACGAGATGGTTGGACAGTGTTCTCAAAGCTACCAACACGAGTCTGACCAAACTGCGAAAGGCAGTGGAAGACAGGAGTGCCTGGCGTGCTCTGGTCCATGGGGTCACGAAGAGTCGGACATGACTAAACGACTAAACAACAAATATTTACACTATATCAGGCACCCCCAAACTTGGCCCTCCAGATGTTAATTTTTTTTTAAGCAAGCACTGAAAAGAGTACAGCAGAAAAGACTATCTGATGTTAATAGGCAGGGAATTCCATAGTTTGGATGCCACCACACTAAAATATCAATTTCTTAAAACTGTGTAATGAGTATTTTATGTGGCACCTTTCTAAGTGTCCCTACTGACTGATGTGGAATCATCTATGTCACTGGGGTCTTCTCAACCTGATTGACTGTCTCTGGAATCTTTGGCATGTTCTTTGTTTACTATAATGTTTTATTCTCTTGCTAATTATGCTGTTTTAAATGTGTATTTTATATTTGACCTCCTTCAGCAAAGCCTTATTTTGAAATGTTTAAGGTAATTTTTTAAGTTCCCTGTTAATTCTGTTGCTTCGAATGTACATTGGATTTTCTTCTGTAATGCTTTATTTTGATCTTTTAATATACCGGTAGGTTGTAAACTGCTTTGAGATTTCCCCCCCTTAAAAATATAAAGCGGTATAGAAATGAAATGAATTATAATAATAATATTTTCAAGGAGCCTGCGATGAAAGAACCCAAAGTCAAAAACGTCCACCCAGATGGAAGTTTTCTACGTTTGGGGTTATATAATTTGACAGACTCAAGTGCTAAATGATTGCTGTTGCTGCTGCCACCGCCTGCAATCCAATATTTAACACAACAGCTTCCCTGAAGAGCCCTGTGCCAAGTCCCTTCCCTTTCCATCTTCAGATATTGAAGGCTTCTTGGTCCCAGATGCAAGGATAAATTTGGAGAGCCTCAGAAACATCTTAGTCGTCTCTGTTCAGCTTCCCTTGTGATCTCGAATGGAAGTTGATGATGTCATGGCAAAACACATTACCCACCGCAATGGAATCTGGAGTCATCGCTCCAGCTGGTGGCCTTAGGGTCGGATCCGAGGGCTATCAAGGACAATGGAGGGTTTTTTGTTTTTGTTTTTGAAAGAAACTTTTCCAGCACTGATGTGATTCAGTAGGGAGGATTTTGGACACAGGCCCAAGACACTAGTTTTGGTCGAAATCCTTGCTCGTGTACATGCTGTGTGGCTTTTTGAGCCACCCATTCTATCTCCAGCCTCAGTGCTCCATCTCTAAAATGGAGACATATGACCAGGGGTAGGCAACCTAAGGCCCATGGGCTGGATGCGGCCCAATTGCCTTCTCAATCCGGCCCACGGACGGTCCGGGAATCAGCGTGTTTTTACATGAGTAGAATGTGGGTTTTTAAAAAATTTAAAATGAATCTCTGGGTTATTTGTGGGGCCTGCCTGGTGTTTTTACATGAGTAGAATGTGTGCTTTTATTTAAAATGCATCTCTGGGTTATTTGTGGGGCATAGGAATTGGTTCATATTTTTTTTCAAAATATAGTCCGGCCCCCCACAAGGTCTGAGGGACGGCGGACCGGCCCACGGCTGAAAAAGGTTGCTGACCCCTGCATAAGACCATAAGAAAGAGTGTGGTCAAAAAGTCATCTAGTTCAGTATTTCTGTGCTCAAGCAGATGCCTATGGAAAGCTCACAAGCAGAACCTGAATACAACTGAACCCTCCCTGGTTGAAATATGGGGGGGGGGGAATTCAAATATTAATATCTGATATCTTTATATCAAAACTAAAAAGCTAAGCTAAATAAAAACACAGAGGGGAGAGGGGGGGAGATGAAGGAGTCAAGGAAACAGAAAAGAAAGAGAACTTTCGATTCTTCATCTGCCACCTATAGATCCAGTTACAGGTAGGTAGCTGTGTTAGTCTGCCATAGTCGAAACAAAATTAAAAAATTCCTTCCAGTAGCACCTTAGAGACCAACTAAGTTTGTTCTTGGTATGAGCTTCCGTGTGCATGCAGAAGTGTGGGACGCGGGTGGCGATGTGGGTTAAACCACAGAGCCTAGGGCTTGCTGATCAGAAGGTCGGCGGTTTGAATCCCCGCGACGGGTGAGCTCCCGTTGCTCGGTCCCTGCTTCTGCCAACCTAGCAGTTTGAAAGCACGTCAAAGTGCAAGTAGATAAATAGGTACTGCTCCGGCAGGAAGGTAAACGGCATTTCCGTGCGCTGCTCTGGTTCGTCAGAAGCGGCTTAGTCATGCTGGCCACATGACCCGGAAGCTGTACGCCGGCTCCCTCAGCCAGTAAAGCAAGGTGAGCGCCGCCACCCCAGAGTCGTCCGCGTCTGGACCTAATGGTCAGGGGTCCCTTTACCTTTACCTCTAAGGTGCTACTGGAAGGAATTTTTTATTTTATTTTGTGCCACCTATAGAGAGAGAATTCTTCAACACATCCACTCCAAGGTAGCACCCAACAAATCCACCGTCTATAAACCAACATTATCCTCAATCCTCAAACTTAGCTATCATAAGTCCATTTTCTTTTTCACACAAAAAGCCTATAAGAAGCTTCCAGTCTCTAGTAAATGTTGACAATGGTTTTCCTCTTATCGAACCTGTCAGTTTCACCACCTCACCTAAGTCCAGTAATTTTGACAACCATTCCGTCACTGTAGGTATTGATGAATCTTTCCATCTTTGTGCATATAAAAGTCTCACCACTATAATCATATATAAAAAGAAACTTCCTCAATCTTTTTCTAAGTGTAGATCGATAAGTCCCAGCAGGAAGAGTTCTGGTTTCGGTTGAAACTGACCTTCAAAATCCTCTGTATCAGTGTAATGCTTTTGTAGCCAATATTTTTTTAGCTTTTTTTACACGTCCACCAAGCATGGTAAAATGTCTTCATATTCTTGACACTTCCAGCAAGTATTTGGAACATATTTTTTTGCATTCTAAATAACTCCTCAGGAGATGATGATGATCATAGAATCATAGAATCATAGAGTTGGAAGAGACCACAAGGGCCATCCAGTCCAACCCCCTGCCAAGCAGGAAACACCATCAAAGCATTCTTGACAGATGGCTGTCAAGCCTCTGCTTAAAGACCTCCAAAGAAGGAGACTCCACCACACTCCTTGGCAGCAAATTCCACTGTCGAACAGCTCTTACTGTCAGGAAGTTCTTTCTAATGTTTAGGTGGAATCTTCTTTCTTGTAGTTTGAATCCATTGCTCCGTGTCCGCTTCTCTGGAGCAGCAGAAAACAACCTTTCTCCCTCCTCTATATGACATCCTTTTATATATTTGAACATGGCTATCATATCACCCCTTAACCTTCTCTTCTCCAGGCTAAACATACCCAGCTCCCTAAGCCGTTCCTCATAAGGCATCGTTTCCAGGCCTTTGACCATTTTGGTTGCCCTCCTCTGGACACGTTCCAGCTTGTCAGTATCCTTCTTGAACTGTGGTGCCCAGAACTGGACACAGTATTCCAGGTGAGGTCTGACCAGAGCGGAATACAGTGGTACTATTACTTCCCTTGATCTAGATGCTATACACCTATTGATGCAGCCCAGAATTGCATTGGCTTTTTTAGCTGCTGCATCACACTGTTGACTCATGTCAAGTTTGTGGTCTACCAAGACTCCTAGATCCTTTTCACTTGTACTGCTCTCAAGCCAGGTATCACCCATCCTGTATTTGTGCTTTTCATTTTTTTTGCCCAAGTGTAGTACTTTACATTTCTCCCTGTTAAAATTCATCCTGTTTGCCTTGGCCCAGTTCTCTAATCTGTTAAGGTCATTTTGAAGTGTGATCCTGTCCTCTGGGGTATTAGCCACCCCTCCCAATTTGGTGTCATCTGCAAACTTGATCAGGATGCCCTCAAGCCCATCATCCAAGTCATTGATAAAGATGTTGAATAAGACTGGGCCCAAGACAGAACCCTGTGGCACCCCACTAGTCACTTCTCTCCAGGATGAAGAGGAGCCATTGATGAGCACCCTTTGGGTTCGGTCAGTCAGCCAGTTGCAAATCCAATGAATGGTAGCATTGTCTAGCCCGCATTTTACCAGCTTCTTTACAAGAATATCATGGGGCACCTTGTCAAAGGCCTTGCTGAAATCAAGATAGACTACATCCACAGTGTTCCCTTCGTCTACCAGGCTTGTAATTCTGTCAAAAAATGAGATCAGATTAGTCTGACATGACTTATTTTTCAGAAACCCATGCTGACTTTTAGTGATCACAGCGTTCCTTTCTAGGTGCTCACAGACCGTTTGCTTAATGATCTGCTCTAGAATCTTTCCTGGTATTGATGTCAGGCTGACTGGGCGGTAATTGTTTGGGTCCTCTCTTTTCCCCTTTTTGAAAATAGGGACAACATTTGCCCTCCTCCAGTCTGCTGGGACTTCACCTGTTTTCCAAGAATTCTCAAAGATTACTGCCAGTGGTTCTGAAATCACCTCTGCCAGTTCTTTTAATACTCTGGGATGTAGTTCATCTGGCCCTGGAGACTTGAATACATCTAAACTAGCCAAGTGTGCTTGTACTACCTCCTTACTTATTCTGGGCTGTGTTTCCCCTGCTGAATCATCTGCTCCATATTCTTCAGGATGATTTATTGTTCAATTATTTATTCTTCAATGATGATTTATTGAATTTATGTACTGGGGATACCTGGGGATCTCAGGGCGGTTCACAAAATAATATCAAGATATAAAACCACAAAATACCTAATAAAAACAAAAACAACAACCCAATAGCCCCCCCCCCAAAAAAAACATTTTAAAAGGGCATAGGATGTAAATCGGATCAACCAAAGGCCTGGTTAAAAAGGAACGTTTTTGCCTGGCGCCTAAAGGTGTATAATGAAGGCGCCAGGCGAACTTCCCTGGAGAGAGCATTCCACAGATGGGGAGCCACTGCAGAGAAGGCCCCGTTCTTGTGTTGCCACCCTCCGAACCTCTCGAGGAGGAGGCAACACGAAGGAGGGCCTCAGATGATGATCTCAGGGTCCGGGTAGGTTCATATGGAAAGAGGCGGTTAAGTACTAACGATACATCATTTAGTAAAAAAAAACTTAAATCATAACACAATGTGTATTTTAAACCTTTAGTCCACATATGTTCCATCTGTGCATTATACCCCAAAAGAATTGCCCATTTAATCATACATCCTTTAACCCTGCTTGGAATTCCTCAGCATTTGTAGTATTCCAGAGGTCGTTGCACTCCAGATCCTGTTACCTCTGACCATTTGCCGTTAGGAGCTGTTGGGAGTTGGAGTTCAACAACCACTGGGGTGCCCCAGGTTCTCCATCCCTGGTCCAAGTCATAGAGACCAAAGGCAGTCAGGAGAATGCTAACTGGGCACTTTCCACCTGTCCAAACTAGTGACAGGCTCATTCCCAGAAGCTGAGGTGACGGCATGAGGCCAGTCGGAGGTCCTTCTGAAATGAGAGCCGTTGTTGGTGATATTTGTCGCACACAATCCCTCCATTGTTAAGAAGCGTGGGCCAGGGATTGGGGGCAGGGAGGTGGCCCTGGCTGGGAAGTGGAAGTCAAGTCAGTTCATAGGGACACAAGCGTTGAGCTGTTCAGAACGCCACTCGCTTTGCCTCACACAGCAAACTTCCTATGAAGTAATGGCCTGGCAACAATAACCTCATTCTGGTGCCTTGTCCATCTCCTTTCATCCACTCGGAGGCTTAGGGCTACTTTCCTTTGCATGTTAGGTGACTATTATCTTGCCATTCTGTAGGCAGAGCCAGACCAAAGAAACTTAGGAACATAGGAAGCCTTACACTGACTCAGAACTGTATACACTGACTGGCTGAGGGTCTCGTGTTTTTTTCAGTCCGACCTGGAGAATGCCGGGGATTGAACCCGGGACTTTCTGCATGCAAGGCAGATGCTGTGCCTCTCTCAAGTCTCAAGGTTGGATGGTCATCTGTCATGGATGCTTGAGTAGAGATTCCTGCAGGGGCCTAAACACTTGGGGTCCCTTCCACCTCTATAGTTCTCTATGATTCTCAGCTATCTACCGTATCTTTCCCTCCATAAGACACCCTTTTTTCCTCCTAAAAAGTAAGGGGAAATGTCTGTGCGTCTTATGGAGCGAATGTGTGGTCGATCGCTGGCTCCCTTTCCGGCCCCGCCCCCTTGCCCAGGCCTCCATTGTTGAATGTTCTGCAGATGGAGGCTGTTTGTTTCCCCAGTGACATGTGACTGGCTGATTAGATTATCTGTCTGGGAACTGTAGAAACGGCTCCTTTTCCTTTCCTAATGAAGCTGCAGAACTGTGAGTTGAACCCCATAAAAACAGGATTTTTTCCCTTTGCAAAGTAAGCTCAACAACTTTGAGCTGATCCTCAAAAAAACGGGAATTTCCCCCTTTGCAAAAGAAGCTGCACAACTGTGAGCTGATCCCCCCAAAAATGGGGCTTTCCCCTTTTCTCCTCTAAAAACTAGGTGCGTCTTATGGTCAGGTGCGTCTTATGGAGCAAAAATTACGATATTATTTTAACTGGTGATGCCATGGACTGAGCCCAAGATCTCCCACAAGGAGAGCATCTGTTCTACCCCTGAACTTTGTTCCAGAGGCTTTTCAGGGTTTCTGGCAGGGAATATGTGCCATCTCCCATCTGGAGATGCCAAGGACCGAACCTGAGACCTTTTGAATGCAAAGCAGATGCTCTGCTACTGAGATATTGCTATTCTCCTCTTCATAGTTCCTCATTCACAAGACTCGCGGTTTCATCTGTTAGAAACAGACACAGCCATTGCATCCTTCTGCTCTGTCCTTGGGAATACAGCGGTGCCTCGGTTGTCAAACGTAATCCGTTCCGGAAGACCGTCCGACTTCCGAAACGTTCGACAACCGAGGCGCAAAGGGCAGTTGGCAAAGCCAATGGAAAAAACTGACAAAACACGCAGCGGAAGCCATTCGACTTCCGAGGCACGTTCAAAAACGGAAGCAATTACTTCCGGGTTTGGGGGGTTTGGGTTCCAAATCATTCAGCTTCCGAGACGCTTGAAAACCGAGGTACCACTGCATAAGAAGAGCCTGCTAATTTGTCTGTTTCTTGGGTCTGAGCAGTTTTTCTTTCATTCATCTACTTTCCCTAGGAAAACCCGCAAATTACTGCTCAATTGGGAAAAAAACATCCATACAGTGGTACCTCCAGTTGCGAACAGGATCCGTTCCGGAGGCCCGGCCGCATCCTGAGGAATTCGCAACCAAAGGACTGCTGTGTATGCGCGTGGCACGGTTTAGCGCTTCTGTGCATGTGCGTGGCGCATTGTGCGCTTCTGCAAAACCCGCTTCGGTGAAACCCGGAAAAATAATTGAAGAGTTTGGATTTGATATCCCGCTTTATCACTACCCTAAGGAGTCTCCAAGTGGCTAACAATCTCCTTTCCCTTCTTCCTCCACAACAAACACTCTGTGAGGCGAGTGGGGCTGAGAGACTTCAGAGAAGTGTGACTAGCCCAAGGTCACCCAGCAGCTGCATGTGGAGGAGCGGAGACGCGAACCCGGTTCACCAGATTACTAATCTACCGCTCTTAACCACTACACCACACTGGCTCCCGGGTTTGCTGTGTTCGCATCCCGAAGTTTACATATCCAGAGGGATACATAAGCGGAAGTACGACTGTACACAGAAAACCCAGCTGACGTTTGTTCCAATTCAGCCATAAACCCAGGGAAAGCAGAAGAACAAAAGGAAAACCTTTCAGCCCTGTGCTTAGAAATCATGGGACAAACAGAAGTGGGCACAGAATCCCATAAATTTATTTCACCTCGGAAAAGAAGCATAGTTCATTTCATTTTATCCTGCTGCAGCTACACCAACTGCATGGGGTGACCTCAAATTCTAAAACTGTCACCCTTTTTAAAAGCCAAAGCTCCAGTGTCTTTAACAGCAAAATAAATCTACAAATGTTCTCTCTCATTTCCTGGAAGATTTAAACGTGCAGGAAGCATCTCCGATTGAATGTCTACCTGGCACACATCCCTGAAAGGCGCAGAAATCCTGCCAAAAAAGCCATTCGGATAACCTTTAGCCCCAAGCACCTTCCGCAGTCCGGGCGGTTTTCTAATCATCCCGCCAGGCAGGCTATCTGTGATTTAAATTTAACCTCCAGCCCATTTCCAAAACTTGAAATCTGCCTTCCTCAGCACATCTCACATTCCTCTTCCCGTCCTCGCACTCCCTCGTTCGAGCTATCGCTTTCCCCTCCAGCAAAGTGTGCAGAACTTAAGTGAGCAAATCTTCCCCATGGCCTCTGATAATAAGGGCTTTGTTCCAGCTTCCTAGATTGCACTCCCAGGAAAGAAATAGGACCTGCGTCTAGCTGTAGAGATAAGCCCATTTCTGTATTGTTGCCTTCTGCCCTTAAAATCGCTTCCATGGTGCTTATTGTGTGGTTGCAATGATCAAATATAGTTTGAAAATAACAGTGGTCTGTGATGGGAGTGGGGAATCAGGGTTTTATTCCTTATTCCTGCTGTAGTTCCAATGAAAATGGCTCCTTCCCCCAGTATACCTGAAGGAGCGTCTCCACCCCCATCGTTCAGCTTGGACACTGAGGTCCAGTGCCGAGGGCCTTCTGGCGGTTCCCTCACTACGAGAAGCCAAGTTACAGGGAACCAGGCAGAGGGCCTTCTCGGTAGTGGCACCCGCCCTGTGGAATGCCCTCCCTTCAGATGTCAAAGAGAACAACAACTATCAGACCTTTAGAAGACATCTGAAGGCAGCCCTGTTTAGGGAGGCTTTTAATGTTTAATAGATTGTTGTATTTTAATGTTCTGTTGAAAGCCACCCAGAGTGGCTGGGGAAACCCAGCCAGATGGGCGGGGTATAAATAATAAATTATTATTATATTATTATTATTATAAAAGTGTAGTTCATCCCAGAGAGGGAAGCGGTGGAAGCTGGTCTTTTAGGGTGAGTGGCGCCATGCCCTACCAACAGCAGTCTGCCCTCAGCCAGACACTCACCACTTGCCTGCTGTCATTCCTACAACCGGTGAGTGCATGCTCTAGCGCAACCTAGTGTTGATCTCCCTGCCTTCCGCCCAACCAGTCCTAATGAGCACTGCCCCCTGCTGGAAGGAAGCTTTCGTTGCTGCCTTGGGTGTGAAATTTTCATCAGGGCCATAGTGGGGCAGAAGGGTTAGATCAGGCATAGGCAACCTTTGGCCCTCCAGATGTTTTGGACTACAATTCCCATCACCCCTGACCACTGGTCCTGTTAGCTAGGGATCATGGGAGTTGTAGGCTAAAACATCTGGAAGGCCGAAGGTTGCCTATGCCTGGGTTAGATCCCCCTCGTCCCACATTGAGCAAAAGATTCCTTCATTAAAGGAGGTTGTATCAGTTGACCTTTAGGGTCCCATACAACTCTACAATTTTATGATTCTAGGATGGTCACAATTCCTCCATCAAAGGACTAATAGGATGAGGTGTGGGTTGTTGTTGTTTTGCAAATTTCATTGGGACTACAGCATGGGAAAAGGGGTTAACACCCCCTCAGGCAGCCTGAAGGTAGCAGGGTTTCCTAGCAACTCTCAGCACCCTTAAACTACAGCTCCCATAATTTTTTGGGGGAAGCAATGGCTGTTAATGTGGCATAGCAGTGGTATCATTGCACTTTAAATGCATGATACCAATGTGGCATAAGCGCTGTTAATGTATATTATTATTATTATTATTATTATTATTATTATTATTATTATACTCCACCTATCTGACTGGGTTGCCCCAGCCACACTGGGTGACTTCCAACAAATATAAATGCTCAATAAAACATCAAACATCAACAACTTCCCTATACAGGGCTGCCTTCAGATGTCTTCTAAAAGTTGTACAGTGGTACCTCTGGTTACGAACGGGATCCATTCTGGAGCCCCGTTCATAACCCGTGACGTCCGTAACCTGAAGTGCCGCATCTGCGCATGTGCGCGATGCGATTCGGCGCTTCTGCGCATGCGCGTGATGTCATTTGACGCATCTGCGCATGTGCGAACCGCCGAACCCGGAAGTAACACGTTCCGTTATTTCCAGGTGCGGCGCGTTCGTATCCCGTGCAGTACGCAACCTGAAGCATTCATAACTAGAGGTACGTCTGTATAGATAACAGCCATTGCAATATGTTCCTTATCTGGGGGCTCTTTGGGTGGCAAACTCTTTAAGTTCCTCCCTTCTGAAAACATTATATACCGGTATGTTTGTCGTCTTCATGCTTTAAGATTATGACAACAAGTGAGTGCACCATTTAAGCACAAACACCTTAAAAAAAATAAAACCGACAAAATCAAAACTCACTGCTGGCATTTGAGCACAGCTCTTCAAGGGTTAACCTGAGACTGTACTGTGCAAACCAATCCTCCTCCTCCTAATCTGAGCCCCATCAGAAGGAAAGTAAAAATCCTTGCAAAGGTTAATCCCTGACCTAAGACAAAGCTGGCCTGTTCACACCAACTCCTGGCTGGAAAGAGACTTAATCCTTTGTTCCCAGCTATAGGTGGCTAAGTCTTTAGTTGTTCATTTCTGCCCTGTTCAGCAAACTGGTCTTAATTGAGGTGAGGCTGCTGCTTAACTTCTGAGCGAGTTTATGGGACCCAGAGAAGTGAAAGACCCCTTTGGTCCATGCAAATTGTTTAGTCATTTAGTCGTGTCCGACTCTTCGTGACCCCATGGACCAGAGCAAGCCAGACACTCCTGTCTTCCACTGCCTCCCGCAGTTTGGTCAGACTCATGTTGGTAGCTTCGATAACACTGTCCCACCATCTCGTCCTCTGTCATCCCCTTCTCCTTGTGCCCTCCATCTTCCCCAACATCAGGGTCTTTTCCAGGGAGTCTTCTCTTCTCATGAGGTGGCCAAAGTATTGGAGCCTCAGCTTCAGGATCTGTCCTTCCAGTGAGCACTCAGGGCTGATTTCCTTCAGAATGGATAGGTTTGATCTTCTTGCGGTCCATGGGACTCTCAAGAGTCTCCTCCAGCACCATAATTCAAAAGCATCAATTCTTTGGCGATCAGCCTTCTTTATGGCCCAGCTCTCACTTCCATACATCACTACTGGGAAAACCATAGCTTTAACTATACAGACCTTTTGTTGGCAAGGTGATGTCTCTGCTTTTTAAGATGCTGTCTAGGTTTGTCACACAATCTGATGCAAGACACAACACCAACTGCCTCCTTTCTAGCAGGACTTCCTTCATCCCTAGATCATCGGAAAGGAATTTCCCTTACTCCCACCTATTCACCAAACCCAGCAGGGTAGTAGAGAGACAGGCACATGGGAATGCAGGTCCAACACTCCCCCCCCCCCCGAGCAGGAGCTGTGATGCCATCAGGCAGAGGGTCAGGGTAATGAATTTCCAGAACCCCCGACTCTCACCTGCCTCAACTTGGTCCCCACCATGGAGGCGCTGCTGTCAAGCACAAACACAACGTTCTTCGGCAACGGAGGGAGGTCCTTGGGAGCAAAATAGTGCACAAAGTATCCATTCAAAACCTGGTGGGATGAGAAAGAAAGAAGTCAGGAGCTTAGTGCCACGCCAACCACCTTGTTAGACCCAGAGCCGTCTTTCCCATAGGGGTTAGTGGCTCGTTGCGCCAGGGCGCCAGCCTCTCGGGGGCACTCCAGCGAGTGGGGGAGCTGCGCAGCTTTGCCGGCGGCCTCCCCTTTCCCTGCACGCCGGCAGATGGTTGGCGGGGCACAACTGTTATAAAACGGTCTCTACTCACGAGTAGAGGCTCAGCAGAGACACATGCCCGACTGGCATGTTCCCTCCTTCCTGGGCGATCGTTCGGGAGCTTCTTCAGCCCGAACATCACAGTGACTGGTGTCAGAAGACATCCAGCACACTTAGGGATCCGCAGAGTGTGTGCAGTAGCGTAACAGACCACAGCAGCTCAGCATCTTGGCTAAATCTACTTTATTACATATCTACACACACGGAGCTCTACATCATGGCTCCCTCTCTCACTAGCATCAGGCAGCAAAGAGGAAGAACAAAGGACAATAGTTCTTCTTTAGGGAACATAGCAAGACAAGACATCCTGTCTGCCGTCACTTCCCACTTCCCACTCTGTGGAATGAAAACATATACCCAGTCATGTGAAAAACAATAAACCCATGACTGCACACAGGGAATGAATATTACAACAACAACGAGCCACTAAGCCCTATGGCTCCGCTGCTGCCTCCGCCTCCTCTCCCTCGGACGCAGGAATCCCCTCAGCCGCCGGCCGCCAAGCTGTCTGATGGAGCGGATGGAGCAACGGTGGTGGGAGCGGCTCCCAAGGGGCCTCCTCTGCGTCACTGGGGCCCGCCGCCCCACCACCACCACTCTCCGGGGCACAGGCGGAGGTGTGGCAACCGCCTTCTACTCCTCGGGCCACTGGGCAGCAGCGAGAGCACCGGCAGCGGGCTGTCATTGTCAGGCGGAGGAGGAGGCGCCCTGGAGCCTCGCAAGCAAGTGTGGGGTTTCAGCGGTCTGGCCAGCCGCGCCGCGCCGGCGGCCACCACATCAGCGGAGGTGGGCCCCGAGTTCTAAATTTTGGGAAAGGGAGGGGGCGCCGGAGGGATCTTTGTGCCACAGCACCAGATGTGCTTAAGACGGCCCTGGTTAGACCTTCAGACCCAGAAAGTCCCAGGCGGCCAAGCCTAAGGGATGCTAGCAGCCCAGGTGTCGCTGCAAAACTCCGGGAAAAGGCAGTGGAAACTGGTCCGTTAAGAGCATAGGAAGAGCCTTCTGGATGAGCCCAGTGGCCCATCTAGTCCAGCATCCTGTTCTCACAGTGGCCAACCAGAAGACAAACCCACAAGCTGGATTAAAGCACAAGGGTGCTTTCCCATTCGGTGGTTTCCAGCAACTGGTATTTAGAAACATTGCTGCCTCCAGCTGTGGAGACAGAGCAAAGTCATCCTGATTAAGAGCCATCAATAACTGTTTCCTCCATGAATTTCTCTAATCTTCTTCTAAAGCCATCTAGGTTGGCGGCCAAAACTGCCTCCTGTGAGAGCGGGTTCATCAGTTTAACTATGTGCTTTTTCATCTCTCCCGAATCTTCCAACAGAATGGGAAGAATAGGGCAAATCGGAATTAGTTCGTTCCGTCTGTTGTTGGCTCCGGCGCCACCTACTGTTCACCTCCCTCCCTCCTTCCTGTCCTACCAATCACAATGAGCAGCAGTCTCCAGTTATCAGCCAAAATCTGGGCGTTGCTTAGATCTCAGCAAACTGGCTGCACCTTCAGATCCACAGCTACGTGGATCAGGCCAGGTCTGATCCACGTTTGAATAAGAACTAGTTGCTGCTATAGGTGAGATCAAACTTTGGGGAAAGGAAGAGATTATCTCTATCATGCATTGCTTCTGGAATTTCCCAGGAGCCTCAGTGGAGGCTTAAATCTACCAACCCACACCCATGCCAAGTTGCACTGTGTTGGTCAGGTAGCCTTTTCCCTTCAGAAATCTATTTCACAAATTGCACAGCAAATAATGAAACGAACAGCAGGCATGCTACCTGGACATCTCCAACACTCAGCTCCCTGTTGACGTCGTATCTGACAACAAAATCTCCCAGGACGCCATTCCGTGCGATCTTGGATTGCTGGACAACGTTGGGGCTGAAGGTCACCTTGGCTAAAGTTTTTGTCTGGCCAACCACCGTGGAAGGTGGCAGGGAGATGTCATCTGGTGGGGAAACACACCGTTAAGTACCTAAGACAAGCTTCGTAAACAAGATCACTTCACGCCGCAACATTTTGTCACAGGACCCACTTGTATCGCTGACTCTGGAACCCTGCAGCAAGTTTGCTTGTTATAACTCTGGCATTTAATTGATTCCTGCATTGCAGGAGGTTTTGGACTAGAGTTGGGGTTCCTTCCAACTCTATAATTTTATGATTAATACTGTCAAAAATGGTGGTACAAAATTGAAAGAGCACTTGGTTGTTTTTTCCAACCTTAAAACTGGTTCTGCACAATTCTTTAATTTTTTTTAATAAAAATTTGAATGCAACAGTTTAGTGCAAAAGTCTCCTAATATACACATGTCCGTTTGCTGTCTTGCCTAATGGACACATTTTTACAACACAATTTTCTCTAATTGAATGCATTTTTGTATGTCATTTCCAGCGATATATGCATATTGTGCACACCTCACCGTAGTATATACATTCTGGTACACGTTTAGGGTTGCCATAATTTGAAGAGCAAAAAATGGGACACATTTGCCTACTTCTACTTTTAACTATTCATCGCTATGACAACTCTACCTTGAAAAAGAGGACGTGTCCTGGAAAAAGAGGACATATGGCAACCAGTTGGAGAACTGTGGGGCAAACGTTGGAGAAGTAGTTCATTGCGAATTGGGTAAGTTCACCTTTAAATGCAAACTGAATCCAATTTCATAGAATTATAGAGTTGGATGGAACTCCAAGGGTCATCTGGTCCAACCCCCTGCAATGCAGGAATCTCAGCTAAAGCGTCCATGACAGATGGCCACCCAACCTCTGCTGAAAAACCTCCAAGGAAGGAGAGTCCACCACCTTCTGACAGAGCCAGAGCTGTTGCTGAGGAGCTCTTACCATCAAAAAGTTCTTCTTCCATCCAAAGTTGAGAATAAAATGAGATTCCAGCAGGGATGGAGAGAGGAACTCTGGACTTTTGATGTCAGTTGGAATGAAGCCTGGGCATGAGATCATCCAAAAGGACAAAACATATTGGCTTCCATTTCCTAGCCATCATTTTGTTGGTGGCAGCCCAAATAATTATAATAACTAATTTTTAATAGCCCAACACCTGCCTGGCTCAGAAAACGATTTTCCAAAAGTTGGTGGCTTGCAAGTTTCCTGCCTGGGGAAAACAAAATAGCTGGGTTCACATGTATCTTACTAAGCGAGCTGTCCATTTGCAGCGGGTGGCTCTGTGGTCTAAACCACTGAGCCTCTTGGGCTTGCCAATCAGAAGGTCAGTGGTTCGAATCCCCACGACGGACTGATCTGCCGTTGCTCGGTCCCTGCTCCTGCCAACTTAGCAGTTCGAAAGCACGTCAAAGTGCAAGTAGATAAATAGGTACCGCTCCAGCGGGAAGGTAAACAGCATTTCCGTGCGCTGCTCTGGTTCGCCAGAAGCGGCTTAGTCATGCTGGCCACATGACCCGGAAAAACTATCTGCGGACAAACGCCAGCTCCCTCAGCCTGTAAAGCGAGATGAGCGCCGCAACCCCAGAGTCTTCTGCGACTGGACTTAACTGTCAGGGGTCCTTTACCTTTTACCTATTCCATTGTCAGTCCTTCCTCTTCTTGTTCAAGACATAGCATTTTTCTATCCCTCATTAATAGAGCGTTTCCGGGATGTGTGTGTGCAATTGACATAAAAGCAAGCAAGGTGGGTCTTAATTTAAGGGTCCATCAGGGAAGGTTCATGAAGGCAACAGACTTAGTATCTGCAGAGGAAGACTACAGGAAGCCTTTTTCATGAGTGGAGAAGGAGTTCACCGTGGAGGGGCGTTGGGACGAGTGTACCCCTCAATTCTGGTTTCTCTCAGTTCCCATTCTTAAGTTCAGTTCTCCATAACATTTCCATTCACTTCTTAAAACCCTTGTAACAATCCAGGAGCATTTAAAGGTGAATTTCTCCTAATACACAACTGTGTGACGCAGTTTGGTATGCAATTTTTGTATGCATTTTTGCAAAGCAATTTCCCCTAAACAATGCATGTCTGCATGTTCCCTTAACCAATATATATATATATGCAATTTTATGCACAATTAAGCCCAGTGTGTGACTTTTTGTGCACACTATTTGGCTGGAGAACTGCATTCTAAATTCGACAAAGTGTGAATTTTGAAGGATGGTCGCATTTCGGTTCCTTGAAGAGTTCAAATTAGACAGGTCCACCTTTAAATGAGAATGGAGTCAAATTTACTCCCATCCCTGCATCCAGAGACAGGGGTGGAATCTAGACACATATAAAAAAATGCTGTGAAAATGCTTTCTTTAAAAAAGCGTTTTGAAAAATATATCGAATTTGCCATAAGCCCGCCATCGCCATCTAGTGTCACATTTGTATAATGCACTTAAAACATTGCATTTGCAGCTGTATAACTGAGTCCTGAGTCCATCTGAGCATCTTACAAACAGAACATGAAGACTACCTTCTGTCTCCAGAGGAAGATTACAGCCCCTTTCCAATGCGTGGAAAGGAAGTTTAAGAGTGGGATTTTGAATGGGAAATGGCTGGAGGGAAAAGGGTTTTTTGTTGGCTTCTCAAGATCATAAACACCCACAGTTGTTTTTTATTGTGAAGGCGGCTGCAGCAAATGGACTATTACACTCATCTGCCATGTAACATCTTGTTTGACTCCAACACAGCAAGAAGTGAGGATGGGATCTTGGAACAGACCGTCGGCTAGTTTAATGCCACCGAATTTCTTGCAACAGTCACATGCTGCTGAGTTCTTGAAATCTGAACGTTGGCACACAACACAGGTTCAATCCCCACCTTGGGTCATTTAGCAAGACAGCCTTGCTAATGCACGGTGTTTGCTAGGCTAAGTGACAGCACCATCATCCTTTCCCGCAGAGCTGCCAGTGTACAAAGGAACAATAAAAACCATGGACAGGGAAACACAGAGGAGTGCCAGAACAGGGGGGATTTCCATCACTGTTGAGCAGCAGGACTTCCTATGCGATTTGGCACAGCCAGATGGAAAAAACAATTTGCTTAAAATAAGCACATTCCCCGGAGGAGATCAGGAGTCAGGGAGAATCGTTCTCAGATGCCGAAAAGTATTTTATTTCTCTATTTACGTTTCCATCCCATCCTACAGCAGGGTGACATGCATCTCCCCACTCTCAGCACTCGAACCTCACAACAACCCTGTGAGGTAGGCAGTGCTCAAGAGTAGGTAATGTGGGATGTAAACACACAGAGCAGTCAAATATAACATTGCTAGAGTGGACATGAAGGTGGCTCAGTCCTCCAGACGTAACTTCCTGTTTACCTGGACTGGGACAACTTCCTCTAAGTAACTGAAGGTGGGAGTGGCTTCACCTGGGCAGGTTAGGACAAAACCACAGGTCAGTGGCCATTTTCCCTCTCTTGGATCGGGACTTCAATCAAGCAACATCTTAGAGCAGAGATGGACTCTTGGCTTCCAGCCAAGAGGGCCCAAATGGAGCCTTCTCCCACATGGAGAGTCTCCACATGTACATATATTTTCTAAGCTTAAGTCAGCCTTCATCTGGGATCTTATTGCGACCATTTGATGTCTGTGAGTAAACGTTTTTACATGCTTTTATAGAAGACTTGTGTAGTGTCTTATTTTGAAGAGGGATAAAGGGGTTATACCAGGAAACTATTTTACAGAGGTTTAAACAAACCTGAGCAACCTTCTGCTGTGTGATTTAAAAGGGGAATGTAACTCTGACGACTTAGTTGGAACTTGTAAACACAAGTTAGGATAAGGATATCTTAAGTAATATATCCTCATCCACATTCAAACATTCCCACAGGTAATTATTATTATTATTATTATTATTATTATTATTATTATTATTATTATTATCTATACCCCACCCATCTGGCTGAGTTCCCCCAGCCACTCTTGGCAGCTTACAGGATATATAAAACATAGTAAAATGTCAAACTTTAAAAACTTCCCAATTCTAATTGGTCAATTTTGGCTTCTCTCAGGGGTTTTTCTTCTTCTTTCAGATTCAGTTCCACAAATTTCTGCGCCCGTTTCTGATTTATTTGTTTATTTAAAATCCACGTGTGGCGCACATCTGCTAATTTGCTAAAATATTTGTATACCACTGTGTCACAAAACATTCATCGAAGTGGTTTGCAACAATAAAAACCATATAATAAAAATCATTAAAATAGTAAAAAAAAAAAAAAAAACAGCAGACATTTAATCATTGTGGAAGGAAGTATTCTTAATTGCCTGTATAGGCCTGGTAGAATAGAAAAGTTATCAGCGGGCATTTAAAAGCTGGCACAAAAGGCATCCGCTGAATCTCCAATGGCAAAATATTCAATGGTATCGGGCCACTTTCTCCCCATATATAATTTTGTGTTTGCAAATTTGCAAAAAACACACGCATGCATGCAAGCTCTCCATCTATGCAAAAAATTCACTTATCCGGACACAAAAAAATTATACCCAGACCTTGCTACCTGCACAGCTGATTCAGATATCCAAACAGATGGAACTTGCCATCTTCCTTACTGGTTTGTGCCCTGCTAGTCAACTGCGGCCACTTTTGGGCATGAGCCATGGAAAGAGGGAGCAGGAAGAAAGAACGGACAAATCAGGGAGCAGAACAGATTGGACAAACCAGGGTTTCTTTTGTCTCTCTTTGGCTGGTTGGCTGGTTGCCATTTTTGGAAGAAACCATGGCAGTTGCTGGGGTGGAGAAACCATGGATAAGAAATGTTCCCATAGGGAACCCTCGATGAATGAACAATTTCCTGGGAACACATTGTGGTCAGTAAGCCGGACCTGTACATATTTTTGAGGTTTCCTTGAACTCTGATAGTGCCTCTTGCTTGCCTGGATGAAGAAACTAGCCCACTGTACAGAGGTAAAAGTTGCCTCTGGCCATGCCCTCCTCTCATAGCTGTCAACCCTCCCTTTTTTTGCGGGAAACTCCCTTATTCCAATGCCGTTTCCCGCTGCTATCCCGGATTGTTGATATCCCTTAAATTTCCCGGATTTCAAAGGAAGCAGCTCCTCTCCCTCCCTGCCGGCCAGGGAGGCTCCTCAGCTGCGTTGCTCGGCTGCCAA
Organism: Darevskia mixta; assembly: GCA_034641385.1. Taxonomy (NCBI): domain Eukaryota; kingdom Metazoa; phylum Chordata; class Lepidosauria; order Squamata; family Lacertidae; genus Darevskia; species Darevskia mixta. Next base: position 119,878 of record JAWWNH010000192.1, read on the forward strand.
TAAGGAGTCTGAGACCGACTGGGGGCGGAGCTTGCATGCCTTGTGCAGCCAGACCCTCACGCCCAACCAGCCAGCCAGCCTGCCCGCCGTCTACGCGCTCGCTCTTTCGCTCACCCGTTCGCGCGCAGCCTCTGGAGCGCAGGGTGGCGAGGCTACTTGGTGCCATTGCACCGCCCTCGCGGCATCCCTTATTTTCAAATCCGAAAGTTTGGAAAAAATCCCTTATTTTCAAATCTGAAAGTTGACAGCTATGCCTCCTCTCCCACCTGGCCCCTGAAAGATTGCCTTGAACGGAATTTGGCCCTTGGCTGAAAAGCGTTCCTTGACCCCGAGTTAAGTTCTACTCACCTTCGCTGCTCCCATTGCCCCTGTTCTTGCTGTTTTGGAGTGGCAGGACTTCCAGAGAGACGATGCCCGAATTTTCAAGAATGTTCACCTCCACCCGTAACTTCCCCACCAGCTGCTGAGGCCGGATGCTGACCGTGTACTGATACTTCCCCAACCGTCTCTGCAAAAGCTCCTCATAGTGCAGCAGGAAGATGGCTTCTGTTTTTCGAGGAATTGTTCCGGAGGCTTTGAATGTCTCAACTCTGTTTTCCCTACCAGGAGAATTCAAAGGTGCAGTTAGCGTGTGGGTTTCAATAGGGCGCATATTTCCATATACTTAGCACCTCATCCACCACAGATGCAATAGGGCAGAAAGGAGACTACTTTGGTTGATATAGGTCTCAAAAGCCAGGAGGAGGCGGTAGCCATCAAAGCAACCACAGCTCCATGGTAAAGGTAAAGGGACCCCTGACCATTAGGTCCAGTCGTGACCGACTCTGGGGTTGAGGCGCTCATCTCACTTTATTGGCCGAGGGAGCCAGCGTACAGCTTCCAGGTCATGTGGCCAGCATGACTAAGCCGCTTCTGGTGAACCAGAGCAGCACACGGAAACGCCGTTTACTTTCCCGCTGCAGCGGTACCTATTTATCTACTTGCACTTTGACATGCTTTTGAACTGCTAGATGGGCAGGAGCAGGGACCGAGCAACGGGAGCTCACCCCGTCGCGGGGATTTGAACTGCCAACCTTCTGATCGGCAAGCCCTAGGCTCTGTGGTTTGACCCACAGCGCCACCCGCGTCCCCAGCTCAATGGTACAGCACCTGTTTTGTGGGCCTTCGTTGCAGTCAAACCAACAATTCATATTTGGCCAGATAGACACATGAAGGAGCTGAAGCTCACAGAGCTTTCCTGTAAAAATTGCTAGAGAGAACTCTGTGAGATCACTTCCTTTGTCTGCCTTGGCAGGAAGCTGTGACACTACATACATACTTCCTTCCTGCCTGGGCATCTCTCTTTTTCTTCCTCATGCCTCCAAGCTGACCACATGTGCATGCCTGAGCCCGGTAGCTCGGACACCATTTTCAACACAGATTTTGTAACTTGGATGGTAATTGTAAACCTGCCTTCGTTTTGCTGCTGCTTCAAGACCTAGCTTATGTAAGTAAATACTACTTTTATTTCTTCACAAAACAATTTCTGTGTGGTTGTTATTTTTAAGGGGGAGAAAAGGGATAATAACAGGGGAAATCCAGTTTGCCATAAGGTAGCCTGGATTATTGTTTCTAGAAGGTTAAATCAGGCAGAGGGCCTTCTTGGTAGTGGTGCCCTCCCATCAGATGTCAAGGGAATAAACAACTACCTGACTTTTAGAAAACATCCTCTGTTTCGGGAAGTCTTTAATGTTTGATGTTTTATCATGTATTGGGAGCTGCCCAGAGTGGCTGGGGAAACCCAGCCAGATGGGCTGGATATAAATAATAAATTATTATTATTATTATTATTATTATTATTATTATTATTAGCCTTGTTTTAGCTTCCAAGTTTAAAGCCGCAAAAGATGGTACTCTGCTGATCTCACTCATGTGAGCAAGGAACCATAATAACCAAATAATATATCCTTTCCTAGTGCCTAAATTCATTCCTACATGTTTCGCATGCAGAAAGTCTTGGGTTTAATCCCTGACATCTACAGGTCAGGCTGGGAATTTCCCGTCTGAAATCCATGGAGAGCTGCTGCCAGTCAGTGTAGACAATGCTGAGGAGATGGACCAACGCTTAATGCTATTCTAGGCTGTATCAATAGAAGTATAGTGCCCAGATCGAGGGGAGTAATCATACTGCTCAATTCTGCCTTGGTCAGACCCCACCTGGAGTCCTGCATCCAGTTCTGTGTTCCACCATTTAATAAGGATATTGACAGGCTGGAATGTGCCTGAATCCTGCCTTGAAGGTTTTCACTGAGGCATGGTGACAAGAGGTCTCACATGCAAGCCACTCCAAACTGCAAACAGCTGGGTGGTTTCTGAAGCTTTGAAACAGGGTTTTTTAAGAAATGAAAAGAGGCAGCAGTGAAATCCTTGCATTGCCTTGTAAGTAATTATCCACCACCACCACCCCCATTTGCCTTCCCACATGAATTTGCCAGGATTTCCCCTTAAAAATCTGCCCAGAGACCAGATAAGGATAAGGATTTCCCCTTAAAAATCTGCCCAGAGACCCCATGTAAAGACCTGGAACAGATCAAACTGCAGGAGGTCTGCCCCTCTCTATGCAATACCTACCCGTCATCTGTGGGTCTCGAATATCTGTTCTTTCTGTCCGTGCCCCCATACTTCTGGTCCTTCCCAATTACTTCCCCGTGGTAAACCCTCTCACCGATGACCCTGGAGCCACGAAAGAGAGAAGATTAGTACGAAGGGGCGTCGGATCAAGTGGATTCTGCCAGCCACAGCTTTCCTTGTGGTGGTGAGATGCATTGCAGCTGGGTGGGCATTCCAGCCTTCCTATAAAACTGTCATTTTAAAAAATCTGAAATATTTTTTCCACCAGAAAGGAGATTTTTATGAGTGTTTTATAGGAAGGCTGGAATGCCCAGATGCATCACATCTCACCATTGTGAGGATCGGCTGTGACCGGTTGACCTGTGTGTCTTCTTCACCTGCTGATGACGAGCAATTTCAATCTCTCCCCACCCCAGCTTTCCCCCACTTACGGTTCTTCACCGTCAAATAAAGGCCACACGGCCATGTAGCTAAGTGGTCAAGTTTACACCTGGGCATTCCAGCCTTCATACAAAACGTTCATCAAAATCCCCTTTCTAGTGGGAAAACTGGTTATTTAAGTACCCGTGTTTCCCCTATTTTAAGACACCGTCTTATATTTTTTCCCCTCAAGAAAACGCACTATGGCTTATTTTGAGGGGATGTCTTATTTTTATTACGTAAGCACGCCTTGGCAAGGCCACACTCGAGTTCTGGGGCTGCAAAGGACAGGACGGGTGCAGAGCTCTTTGCTTGCTTGCTGGCAGCGGGGGAAGAATCCAAGCTGAGCTTTGAGGAAACGGGCACCAGAGAGACCCGCTTTCGCTGGGCGCTCTCTCCTGCTCCTCCTCCTCTGCCTTCCCTCCTTAACTCGATAGAAGCCTTGTTTTCCAAGGGGCCTCTTGGGCGATGCGCGGGGCGGCTCGGGGGATTTCATCGTGGTGGCGAGCAGGGAAAGCCCGTGCCGCCTTCCCTCTCCGCCACGGCAGCCGCCCCGTGCGCTCTGCGCCGAGCGGAGTTGGGCGAGTGCACGGGCGAAGAGACCTTCGGAGTGCCTTTGTCGCGCCCGCTGCCCCTTCCTGTGCGCCCTGCTCTGCAGAGTTCCTGAGCGCTGCTTCTGGGGCTGACTGGTTTTGGTGGCGGGACTGGACGCCCAGCCCCGCCTTTTCCTTGGCGCCCTCCAGAACTGCGCCTATCACTATGGCTTATTTTCGGGGTAGGGCTTATATGTCGCAAATGTGAAAAAATCCTGCTATGGCTTATTTTATGACTACGTCTTAAAATAGAGGAAACAGGGTATGGTGAGCGTTTTTGAATGCTGTTATATGACTGTTTCTGTCAGGAGTTCCCAAACTGAGCTGGGGGGAGGCCGTGGGATAACCTGGGAGGGGTGTAAAAGAAGCAATGGGGTACCAGGCAGATGTTTGAGGTGTGCTTGAATATCAGACTTTGAAAAGCAGTTATCAATACATCATGTTCATCAGTTTTAATGAATTAAGTACACTAAATAGTTTGTATCAGATTCTGAATATTGCTGGCATCCATGTGTCTTGAGAGGCAGTGGAAGATTGCACCATTGGGGGTAAAGGCAAACTGTTGGAGGGTTTTGATAAGATGTGCAATTAATTATTACCAGTTTGAATTTTATTGTGTTATCGTCCTTAGTGGGTCATGCAAACTGCTTTTCTGAACAATGATTTTTATAGGGTAGGGGGCACTAGGGATGAGTTTATGGAACCGAGGGGGCCCAGAAAAAACTTTGGGGGAAACTGGTTTATATAAATGCTGGAATACTTGAATGCACTACATCTCACCACGATATACAGTGGTACCTCGGCTTAAGAACAGTCCTGTTTAAGAACGATTCGGTTTACAAACTCCGCAAAAGCGGAAATAGTGTCCCCGTATGTGAACTTTGTAAAAGGTAAAGGTAAAGGGACCCCTGACCATTAGTTCCAGTCGTGTCTGACTCTGGGGTTGCGGCGCTCATCTCGCTCTATAGGCCGAGAGCCGGCGTACAGCTTCCGGGTCACGTGGCCAGCATGACAAAGCTGCTTCTGGCGAACCAGAGCAGCGCACGGAAACGCCGTTTACCTTCCCGCCAGAGCGGTTCCTATTTATCTACTTGCACTTTGACATGCTTTTGAACTGCTAGATGGGCAGGAGCTGGGACTGAGCAACGGGAGCTCACCCCGTCGCAGGGATTCGAACCGCTGACCTTCTGATCAGCAAGCCCTAGGCTCTGTGGTTTAACCCACAGCACCACCTGGGTCCCTTTTGTGAACTTTACCTTGGTCTAAGAATGGAATCCGAACGGTGGAAGGGCACCGGCGGCGGGAGGCCTCATTAGGGAAAGCGCTCCTCGGTTTAAGAACGGTTTCGGTTTAAGAACAGACTTCTGAAACGGATTAAGTTCGTAAACCGAGGTACCACTGTACAGTATATGAAAAGGTATCCCTACATTCTATTGCGAGATCAAATTCCAGAAATTTGGTGTGCTGGGTTTTTTTTGGGGGGGTGTTATCATTTCAGAAAGTGCAAATAAGTTAGGCTTGCCTTTAAATGCAAACTGAATCCCTCATTCCTAGGCACAGGTACCTAGCTCAGCAAAACCTCTCACCTACATGGTAAAATTGGAGATGAAGGCCGTGATGGGTATCTGCATCTCAAACAGGCCTTCCCTGGGCTCCGAGCCGCTGTTCACCAAGGTGCAGGAGACGGTCGTAAATGCATAGCGAGAAATGATTGTGGATCTCACCGAGAATTCAGACATCCGGGGCTTGGTCTCCTGTTGGAAGAGAGCAGCCATTCCTTAGTGGCATCGCAACGTGTCGATGCACCTCCAGCAATCCATTACAGCTCTCTGAGCTTTTCTTCCCGAGTACAAACGGCTTTCATTCATAACTGACTGCCAAGCAAATCCCTGCACGAAAGGCCCATAGGCAAAGGAGTGTGGGAGTCTCCCTGGGTGTGAATGGAAGTTTCCGAAAGGCGGGGAGCTCTGCTCAGCAGTTGCAAATCGTTCACAAAAGGTGAAGCCAGGACGTGGCACGTTCCTCGAGATCATTGATTCCAGACGGGTGGTTCCAAACGCTATGAGCCGAAGTGCAATTGGTTTTCCACACTGCTGGGGATATCCAACTTTCTCCTTTTCCGTTCTGCTACCCCCAGTGGGTGTGGCATAATCGCTCGTAATTATTTCCAAATGTGCATCTTCTGGTAATTGCACTTTTTCAAATAGTTGTAATGTATGTACCCTCCCCTCCCCAGTTTTTTTTTTTTAACTGCTTTGAGGTTTTCTTAATAGTAAGCCAGGGATGGGGAACCTGCGATGCTCCAGGTTTTGCAAGACTACAAATCGCACAACCCCCTTGGCTCCACTTGCCATGCTGAAAGGGCTGATGGGAGTCCAGAAACATATTGAAACCCTCAGGTGTAGTACAGGTGTCTCCCCACATGGCACCCCCAAACTCGGCCCTCCAGATGTTTTGGGACTACAACTCCCATCATCCCTAGCTAACAGGACCAGTGGCCAGGGATGATGGGAATTGTAGTCCCAAAACATCTGGAGGGCCGAGTTTGGGGGGTACCTGGTGTAGATGCATAGAGAAGGAAACTCCTTCTGAACTCCACAGCCAATCGGAGTGCCTCATGCCATGCTGCCTGGTTGCTAAGCAACACCTCCACCCATCTTCCCCCTTGGCTAGTTGAGTTTAACACTAACAGGATTAACCCTTAAGTTACAAACCGAATGATCTCTGCTGTTGCAACACAGAATATTGCTGGCTCGTAACTCCGGTGTTTAAGAGCTTCCACACAAGTTACCAGCCAAGTTCAAGGTTCCTGTATTAATCTGCAAGTCTTAACAACATGAGTCCAGGACACCCTGAGGACTTTATCTCCCTACCCGATCACTGAGATCCTCGGAGGGAGTCTCTGTTACTTGCACCCCATGGTTTAGATGTACAGCTTATCTCTACCGGGAGCTGTTGTGGCCCCAATTCTGTGCAAATCTCTCCCAGCCAAGATCAGACAAGCCCCCCCTGTTGAACTTCAGATACTTGATGAGGACCTTTCCATTTCAGCAGGAGACTTAAGTAAGTTGTGCTTTATGTTTTCACCTGCAGTTTTTGTTTGTTTTAAACGTCTTATTACTTTGATGGATGAGTTGATCTATGGGTTGTCCTGCGAGCTGTTTTGTGACCATCTATGGTGAAAAGAAGCCTAGAAATATTGGGAACAAAACAAGCAAACTTGCAAACTCATCCTTTCCTTTCTTGCAAAGACAACAGCCTTTTGTAGGGAAATAGTAAGCACTGTGAACCTACCAATCTCTGCAGAAACCGGTTATGCCTTGGGACTCTTCGAGCAACCTGTAAAGGCAGGGACACTGTTATTCATCGTGGTTTCCTTTTCAGAAAAAAACAATGTGGCAGGGGCCGAAGAAAGATTTGTTGCAAGAAAATCAGGAATGCACCATTGAAGTATCATGCAAAAAGAGAGCTCTTCATGCCTAAGATGGAGAGAAGCACAGAGTTGGAAGGGGGCCACAGGGGTCATCTAGTCTAACCGTCTGCAATGCAGGAATCTGTTTGCCCAACGTGGGACTTGAACCCACAACCCTGGCTGGATCTAGACACATCAAAAAAAGGTTTCAGGAAAACGTGTTGTAAACCTCATAATGGGAAATCACGTTGCCAAAAGGGAGGACTCCACAGCGCCATCTGGTGCCACAGTGTTATAACGCATTTTTAAAAAAACACAAACAAACCTAAGGAAGCTGATTTCAGAATTCAAAAAGAATTTCAGAAACAGACTTGAAAAAGAAGTTGCTGGATTACAACTTATCACTAAACTGAAAACTATGGAGAGACCTGGTCTTAATAGAGATATTGGATTCCTGTCTCATTACATATGCTAATCATCTGCATACTATCCCTTGCTTTTCCCTGTAGGACTAATTGCAGTCGTTAACAGTCGTCATGAGATGAGATGGTTGGACAGTGTTCTCGAAGCTACTAACATGAGTTTGGCCAAACTGCGAGAGGCAGTGAAGGATAGGCGTGCCTGGCGTGCTCTGGTCCATGGGGTCACGAAGAGTCGGACACGACTGAACGACTGAACAACAACAACAGTCGTCAACAGGTTTTCCATACCCATTGAGTCAATCACCCATCTCCTACTACCCTTCTGAGAAAAACCCCACCCCACCCTCCCACTATATATAAGGGTCTGGTGACTTCTGTTTCAGTGTATCTGAAGAAGTGTGCATGCACACAAAAGCTCATACCAAGAACAAACTTAGTTGGTGTCTAAGGTGCTATTGGAAGGAATTTTAAAAAAAACAAATATATATATATATATATATATATATATATATATATATATATATATATAATTTCATATATAATTTCATTATATATTTCTAATGAAGCTGAGTCTCCCAAGATTAAGAGTCTCATGTTCTACCAACTGAACTATGGAATGAAGATTTCTTGCACTTCTCTGCAAGGGATGGTTGCCCCGCTTCGGAATTTTTAGTTTAGAGGAAAAAGTGAGCAAGAAGAAACATAATGGAAGTTTGCACAAATTATGCATGGCATGGAGAAAGCATAATAGCGCAAGTCTTTCTCCCTCTCTAATAACACTAGGACTCATGGACAGCCAATTAGGCTGGTTGTTGGAAGATTCAGGACAGCTAGATTCAGGACAGTCCTACTTCACGCAGCGCAGTGTTCAACTGTAGAACTCACTCCCACAGGAGGCAGTGATTGCCACCACCCTTTAAAAGAGGATAAGACTAATTCAAGGGACGCGGGTGGTGCTGTGGGTTAAACCACAGAGCCTAGGGCTTGGCGATCAGAAGGTCGGCGGTTCGAATCCCCGCGACGGGGTGAGCTCCCATTGCTCGGTCCCTGCTCCTGCCAACCTAGCAGTTCGAAAGCACGTCAAAGTGCAAGTAGATAAATAGGTACCACTGCTGTGGGAAGGTAAACGGCGTTTCCATGCGCTGCTCTGGTTCGCCAGAAACGGCTTAGTCATGCTGGCCACATGACCCGGAAGCTGTACGCCGGCTCCCTCGGCCAGTAAAGCAAGATGAGTGTCGCAACCCCAGAGTCGGTCACAACTGGACTTAATGGTCAGGGGTCCCTATACCTTTACCTTTAAGACTAATTCATGGGGGAGAGGGCTAGCAATGTCTCCTAGCCATGTTGGCTCGGCTCTGCCTCCCCAGTTGGAGGCAGCAATTGCTGCTGAATACCAGTTGCTGTGAATCAGAGGAGGGGGGAGGGCTCTTGTGCCCAAGTCTTGCTAACAGGCTTCCTGCAGGCATCACTGAGCTCATGGGTACCACATTGGCAATCCCTGGTGTAGGAAGGAGATCATTTTAACTGAGAAATAAAACGGTTGTGGTCATGGACAGCTTTGTACCGAGCGATTGCTTGTTTAACCGTCAAGTTCTCCTTATATTTATACACACACGTGCGCTTGAAGGCAAACAAATTCGCAGGACAAAGCTGCGAAGTGGAATTTTGATTGTATTGCCAAGTTATCGCCGGGTTGTGTCCTGGTTTGAATGCTGGAACGTGCAGCAGTCGAGCAGAGGAATGCCTGGTCCTTGGCGCAAAGCCAAGCTATCCCCATAAAGTGTGTACACACACACACACACACACACACACACACACACACACACACACAGAGCCAGCTGTGCAGGGAACCTTTTAGAATTTTGTAAGTCACGTTGCAGCCGTGCTACTGCGATCCGTGCTCTGGTAAAATACAGATAAGACCCCTCTGATCTGTTATACATGGGACTGCCCTTGGAACAGCTGTTGTTTCTGAGATGTTTTCTTATTTATTTATTTATTTATTTATTTATTTATTTATTTCACTTATATCCCGCTTTTTCCCTCCAAGGAGCTCAAGGTACATGGCTCTCCCTGTTTTATCCTCCCCACAACCCTGTGAGGTAGGTTAGACCGAGAATGAGTGGTTGGGCCAAGATCACCCAGAGAGCTTCGTGGCCGGGTGCAGATTTGAACCCTAGTCTCCCAGGTCCTGGAGATCATAGAATCATAGAATCATAGAGTTGGAAGAGACCACAAGGGCCATCCAGTCCAACCCCCTGCCAAGCAGGAAACACCATCAAAGTATTCCTGACAGGTGGCTGTCAAGATCTATGGATGGAGGGCGGTATACAGATTTAATAAATAATAATAGTAATAATAATTGTCCACTACGCCCAGGGACGGATTTAGGTTTGATGAGGCCCTAAGCTACTGAAGGTAACGGGGCCCTTTATATGTCCAGCTGTCCATTGTCAGCAACAAATTGTCATTGTTTTTTGTGTTGAACATATGCTATATCAGGCATCCCCAAACTCGGCCCTCCAGATGTTTTGGGACTACAACTCCCATCATCCCTAGCTAACAGGACCAGTGGTCAGGGATGATGGGAATTGTAGTCCCAAAACATCTGGAGGGCCGAGTTTGGGGATACCTGTGCAGCTATATGGTAATTTATGGACCCTAATAGGTATCTAAAGCCATTTGCCCATAACAAAATATGTATTTTATCAAGGTAATTGTTGAACGGAAATACAATTAAGAAGAAGTATATTAATAGTGGATTGGGGGGGAGGGCAAGAGAGTGGGGCCCTAAGCTATAGCTTGTTTAGCTTACCGGTATACGTAAATCCGGCACTGACTACACCATACTGGCTTTAACTGCAGCAAGACCGTTGACTGTAACTAGCTGAGCAGAAGGCATCTCACCAGTTCTCAAACCAGTTGGCTGTTTGCCAGCCCATTTCCAAGCACAATTCAACTTTCTGGTCTTAGTCTTTAAGGTCCTGAATGGGATCTGAAGGACGGCTTTCTCCTACATAGGAAGCTAACTTGGACAGTTGCTTTCAGCTGGCGCATGTAGCAATGGAGGCTGGTCCGCTCATTGAATGGTTGCCAGATGTCCTCTTTTTCCAGGACATGTCCTCTTTTTCATGGGTAGAGTTGATCTAGAGATTGGTAGTTAAAAGTAGAAGTTGGCAAATGTGTCCTCTTTTTTTGCTCTTCAACACATGGCAACCCTAGGGGGGCTGCCCCACCACCTCAGTCTGCTCTCAGCCAGCCCTCAGCTGCCTGCCTTCTTGCTTGCAACCAGCCCAGGGGGTGGTACTGCCTGTCAGCTCTCTCCTGCTTGGTCTCAGCGGTTGTAACTAGGAGGATTAATTGTTGTTTAGTCATTTAGTCGTGCCCGACTCTTCATGACCCCATGGACCAGAGCACGCCAGGCACTCCTGTCTTCCACTGCCTCCCGCAGTTTGGTCAGACTCATGTTGGTAGCTTTGAGAACACTGTCCAACCATCTCGTCCTCTGTCGTCCCCTTCTCCTTGTGCCCTCCATCTTTCCCAACATCAGGGTCTTTTCCAGGGAGTCTTCTCTTCTCATGAGGTGGCCAAAGTCTTGGAGCCTCAGCTTCAGGATCTGTCCTTCCAGTGTGCACTCAGGGCTAATTTCCTTCAGAATGGATAGGTTTGATCTTCTTGCAGTCCATGGGACTCTCTAGAGCAGGGGTGTCAAACTCCGGCCCTCCAGATGTTTTGGAACTACAATTCCCATCAGCCCTAGCTAACAGGACCAGTGGTCAGGGATGATGGGAATTGTAGTCTCAAAACATCTGGAGGGCCGGAGTTTGACACCCCTGCTCTAGAGTCTCCTCCAGCACCATGATCTTAATGGCAGGCCCCCCAACAGAGGCACTGATATAGGAATATTGGATTATATGGATTTAGACAGTGAGAGCTGTTGGACTGTGTGGTACGGACACCCTTGGGAGGTGGTGGACTCTCCTTCCTCGGAGGTTTTTAAGCAGAGGTTAGAATAATAGAATCAAAGAACTGTAGAGTTGGAAGGGACCCCGAGGGTCATCTAGTCCAACCCCCTGCAATGCAAGAATCTCAACTAAAGCATCCATGACAGATGGCCATCCACCCTCTGGTTAAAAACCTCCAAGGAAGGAGAGTCCACAACCTCCTGAGTTTGTTCCCAACAGCTTACTGTCAGGAAGTTCTTCCTGATAAGGATGCAATCTGAATTTCTCATATTATGTGCAATGTTCCGGCAAGGAAGAAAGGATTGTGTTCAGGGAAAATGTTTCTACAGAATCCTCCTCTTAAAAGTGAGCGATAAGCCTTTTCCCCTTTCCCTAGTGAAAAGGAACAGGAACTTCAGGAATGTAAGGGTATATTTTGCCTCCCACCCACCCTATAATTTCCCTTGCTGTCAATTTATATCTGCTGATTTGCCTCCCAGAAATGAGATTTTTATGACTGTTTACATGGAGGCTGGAATGCCAAGATGCTGGAGCTAAGTCACGCATCCCCCAGTGTCAAAACACATGTGACCTCCTCTGCATCTGTCTCCACCATTCTCTTGCAGAGCCTAGGGCTTGCTGATCAGAAGGTCAGCGGTTCGAATCCCCGCAATGGAGTGAGCTCCCATTGCTCGGTCTCTGCTCCTGCCAACCTAGCTGTTCGAAAGCACGTCAAAATGCAAGTAGATAAATAGGTACCGCTCCAGCGGGAAGGTAAACGGTGTTTCCGTGCGCTGCTCTGGTTCGCCAGAAGCGGCTTAGTCATGCTAGCCACATGACCCGGAAAAATTGTCTGCGGACAAGCCTCAGCTCCCTCGGCCAGTAAAGCGAGATGAGCGCCGCAACCCCAGAATTGTCCGTGACTGGACCTAATGGTCAGGGGTCCCTTTACCTTTACTTATGGCACCTTCATTCATTTTCTTTCCAGTGATTTGACTCATTGAGGGTGGGGGGAGGGCTACTTCCATTTGCAGCTGGTGCCTATTGGAACTGGTAGGGCGGAAGGAAGGGAGCCCAACAGTAGGGGGAGAACAGGAGCCAATGGCAGGCAGAGCCGACTAGATCTAGCTTTGTCCTCATCCGCATTCCTGCTGAGTTAAACTAGTGCAACACTGAAAACCAAGGAGAAGGAAGCCAACAGCCAAGGCCACCTTCGGAACTGGTTGTAAGAAAGAAGATTGGCAGGTGAGGACAGCCTGAGGATGTTGGGGCACTGACCCATTTGCCCTAATGGACCTACCCTCTACTGTCCATATTCCCTCATGGTCAGCTGACATAGATTGGCTGGAAGCAGAGGAATGGTGGGAGACACCAGCTGGGGAAGCCCAAGGGAGGAAGGCTTGGAGGCAGGGGATTGGTGGTGGGACAACAATGAGTGGTCAGAGGGAGAAGAGGGAGCAGACTGGGAGGAGGAGGAAGCTGAAGAGGCAACAGGGCTTAGTGAGCAGGAAGAGTCTGTGGCAGAGAGCAGTCCAGAATCAGAAGCAGAGGTTGGAGAGGAGAGAGGCCAAGAGGCAGAAATGAGTCAGGCTGGTCAGGAAGCCAGGCTGTCTCCCCTTCCTGCAGCGACCAGCTCCCTTCCACCGGGTCTCCCAGAACCCAAAGAGGTATGAAGAGAGAGGAGCAAAGACAGGCTAGATGAAGGAGCCTCAGATTGGAAGGAACCTGCAGAGGATGAGCTGTAGGAAGGTAAGGACCTTCATTCTTTGCAACTGCCTCATTGGGGCAAGACCTGCCGAGAAGAGTTGCTGTGCTCACTAGGCCTGGACTCCTGGGTTGTTTGTTTGTTTCTTTGAATAAAGAGAGAGAACTTCCCTGGCACCATGTGAGTTATTGCTGGCCTGCTCCTGACACCCACCCTGACACCCAGCCCTCCCAGGACTGCATGCCAAGGGTGGTCGTGGCCAGAGGCAAAAGTGGAAGGAACAAACATGATACCTTTGTACAGCAGGCTACATCCCAGCCATGCAAAAGTCACACTCCATCCTCAGTATAGGCAAGCAAGAGATATTGTCTCAGCTCCGGAACACATGCCGTTGCTGTTTTTAGCTAGTTTATTTTTATTACCCTGTGTTCTATGATGATGTTTTTAAATGTTGTAAACTGCCAACTTGGAAGAAAGGTGGGATCTAAATATATTTATAATTATAATAATAATTGCAACCAGACCAATGCACTGGAGAAGAGATCCAAGAAGTGCTGGCGGGGGCTGTAGCCCAGAGAGATGGGTGTGGCCTTGGGAAGGTTCTGAGGGCCATATAGTGTGGCCTGGGGGGCCGCATTCACACACACATGGCTGAAGCGCAACACCCTTGATTTAAAGGTTTTCTAGAATTTGAAGCAGATCTTGTGCATGTGAAAATGTACACTTATCAAGTTATCATGATAGTGCTGTGTAGTGGTTACAGTGTTGGGATACGAATTGGGAGACCCAGGTTCAAATCCCTACTCGGAAATGAAACTCAGCTGGGTGACTTTGTGCCAGACACTGTTTCTCAGCCTAACCTACCTCACAGGGTTGTTGTGGGGATTTAATAAGTGGGGGGAACCTTGTGCCCCACTATGAGCTTCTTGGAGAAAAAGCTGTGTTTTAAATGCAATAAATGCATAATGCAATAAAATGTTATTAATAAAATAATAATAATTTTCCAATGTAAAACTCCAGAGGGCAGACCCGTCAGCAATTTGGCTTATGCCTGGTTGGCCGTTGGCCCTTTCTGTAGAAGTTTCTGCTAAGAAACAAGACCTGCAGAGCAGATGTGTAGAAAACGCAATTGCCAGACCATTTTGCAGATTGCATTTATGTCCTTGCAAAGCAATAACCCACAGGAAGAGCATGTGAGCAATGCAGCAGGCCAGGCTGACAGCTTTATAAACCTCTCGCTGGAACAGATGATGTTAACCAGCGCTACCACAACAACCCCTGGCAACAAGTGTGGGCATTTGTTTATTTCTGCCCCGGGGCGGAAAAGTGAATGACGTTAATATATCCTACAGCCAAGTCATTCCTTCGCAATGTCTCCCGCCCAGCCAGCAACTAAGCTGATCTCTCAAATGTAGTTCTGCAACCCGTTTTGATTGCAGAGAAATCGCCTGGATTTGGAAAGGCTTCTCTGACTTAAATATAGAATGAACCAGGGAGTAAAGTCCCCTCGACTGGGCTGGGGAAACCTGGGTCCAGATTCCAAAATACTGCAAATAGGAAACAGAGTTCTGTAAAACTATTTCAAGCAATCCACATTGACCTGTAGCCTTTCAGATGTTGCTGGAATTTGAATCTCATCCTCCCTCCCCACTGACCAGGCTGGCTGGAGACGATGGGAGTTGAAGTCCAACAACATCTGGACGTGGGGATATAAGAACATAAGAAGAGCCTGCAGGATCAGGCCAATGGCCCATCTAGTCCAGCATCCTTTCCTCACAGCGGCCAGCCAGATGTCTGTGGGAAGCCCGCAAGCAGGATTCGAACACAAGATCCCTCTCCCCTCCTGTGGTTTCCAGCAACTGGTATTCAGAAGCACTACTGAAGGCAGAGCCACCGTGACAAATAACCATTGGTAGCTCTTTCCTCCATGACTTGGTCTGATCCTGTTTTAAAGCCATCCAGGTTGGTGGCCATCATTGCGTCCTGCGGAAGGGAGTTCCATAGTTGCGGTTCCTCGTCTTTGATGAATACACTGTAAACAACTTTAGTTGCATTAACTGTATCCTAAAGGTCACATGACCCGGAAGCTGTCTGCGGACAAACGCCGGCTCCCTCGGCCTATAGAGCGAGAGGAGCACCGCAACCCCAGAGTCGTCCGCGACTGGACCTAATGGTCAGGGGTACCTTTACCTTTTTAAATGGTATGAAACCATTCAGGTAATGTTTGCTCTTCCCGTAAAATGCAACGAATGCTTCACTGCCAGCATTCTTCCTTCTGTCTCCAGTGTCCAAGCATGAGTGCTGTTGGTCATGTAAACAAAATTGCTGCTCTCTCTCACACCAGGGAGTATTCATATGCTGGGGAGTACCCCAAAGTTTTCAGAACTACAAAAAAGGGGGGACAGGTGCCACATAACCCTCACTCTCTGAGGCATAGCTGTCAACCCTCCCTTTTTTTGCAGGAAACTCCCTTATTTCAATGCCGTTTCCCACTGCTATCCCGGATTGTTGATATCCCTTAAATTTCAAAGGAAGCAGCTCCTCTCCCTCCCTGCCGGCCAGGGAGGCTCCTCAGCTGCATTGCTCAGCTGCCAATAAGGAGTCTGAGACAGACTGGGGGCGGAGCTTGCATGCCTTGTGCAGCCAGACCCTCACGCCCAACCAGACAAACAGCCTGCCTGCCGTCTATGCGCTCACTCTTTCGCTCACCCGTTCGCGCGCAGCCTCTGGAGCGCAGGGTGGTGAGGCTACTTGGTGCCATTGCACCGCCCTCGCGGCATCCCTTATTTTCAAATCCGAAAGTTGACAGCTATGCTCTGAGGTTGTAAGAAATTGATCGTTTCCTGGGGCAGCTTATTCACTTTGGAACTCCCTGCCTATTGACAACAGCATACATCAAGAGACATCTTATTTCTCTCTCAGAGCTACCGTTTCCAGAGTGGTTAAACGATAAATCCTTCTTCCCAGGGAACTCTGGGAATCAAAGCTCTGTAAGGGGACCAGGGGCTTCTTAGCACCCTTAACAAACTACAGCTCCCAGAATCCTTTGGGGGAAGCCATGATTGTTTAAAGGGACATGACAATGCTTTAAACGCATGAATGTGGCCCAGGGCTGATTTAATGATAATGAGTCGTTAAGAAAAGGAAGCAGGAGGAGCCTTGAAGTTGCCCATTGACAGTGAGCCACTGGACGACAAACTCAGAGGCACATCCTCTACCCGCCATGGTGAAGTGCATTCTGTTTCTACTGCAGTTATAGAATATTTTATTCCGTTTGTATTCCCTTCCTCCCAAGGGCATTGAGGGCGGCAAACACATCAATTGCAATATCATTAACAACATTTTAAAAAGAAGGTTAAATGCAATCATATTTTCTCAGTCCGTGATTTCAGGCTTGCCAGGGGCAGTATCTTCCAGTCATCAAATGCCTGGGGTAAGCAGGGGTGGTTTTGAATTCAGTAATGAGGGAGGGAGACACACCTCATGAGGGAGGGCATTCCATGAATGAGGAGCCACCACTGAGAAGGCCCCGTCATGGGTTCGATGCCAACTGGGCAAAGCAGAACAATGGGTCTGCTCAGGGTATGACTTGGATGTCGTACCCTGGATGTTAGCCGGATGTCACCCACAGCCATTGATGTCAAATGTGCATTGATAAATACAAATTAGGGTGTGCAAAATGTATGCAGACCTATGCTTTCTTTCTGTGATCAGTTCCCTCTTTTTTGGTGATGTGTAAGTGGCTGCCTTAAGCAGCCGGCCCCTCACGAAAGATGCATAGGTAAAACATATTGAAAACTGCCCCTGTGGCAGAATTGCAGAGGGAAAGCAGTGGGCATGGAAAGGGTTAAGCCTGTGGTGGGCAACCTGAAGGTGGGCCCTCCAGATGCTATTGGACTCCAACTCCCATCATCCCCTGCCTGTTGCCCTTGCTGGCTGGGGCTGATGGGACTTGGTGTCCAATAGCCTCCGGAGAACCACTGGTTCCTCATCACTGGGTTAAGTGCCCCTCCCTCACCTGCATCTCACCTCCAGGTCACTCTGAAGCTATTCCCCCCCCCCCCATGGTAAAAGTTGCTATTTCCTTTTGTTCTGTGTGTTTGCCTCTCACCTGCCGCTCAACCCAGGATTTCCTAGTGAATTCCTCAGGCTTGTTTAGTTAGGTGTTCCTGCGGTGTAAAGGACAACACGCCTCTCGCTTTGCGCAAGATCCCAAACAAAACACAGAAAATCTATGGAAAGGTGAGGCGGAAGCTGAGAAAACAACCCGCGGATTCCAGAGATAGCACCTCAAAATTGTCCGAAGGGGCGAGGTGCAACCCCAAGACGGACGAAGGGATATTTGAGCATTCTGACCTTGGCTTCTGAGAGAGTTAGGAATGGAAGTACCGTACAGCCTTCCTAGATCAGACCAAAGGTCTATTTACAGTACAGTCCTATGTCTACCTGGGAGAAAGTCTCATCAGGCTGAGTGGGCCTTACTCTCGAGTAAGTGTGCATAGGATTGCAGCTGAAGCCTAGTATTCTGACGACCCAGAATTATTGAAATTCCAAAATGTCCATCATCAGGATGGGTTGCAGGGCAATATACAGCAAACCCCGCCCCCAAAAAAGAATCACAGTACAGTGGTACCTCTGGTTACGTACTTAATTCATTCCGGAGGTCTGTTCTTAACCTGAAAACGTTCTTAACCTGAAGCACCACTTTAACTAATGGGGCCTCCCCATGCCGCTGTGCCGCCGCTGCCCGATTTCTGTTCTCATCCTGAAGCAAAGTTCTTAACCCGAGGTAATATTTGTGGGTTAGCAGAGTCTGTAACCTGAAGCGTATGTAACCCGAGGTACCACTGTATAATAGATCATATCTCAGTTATCCTTCAGCACAGAATAAAACTGAGAGGCAAGGGAACTATATTAAGCAAGCAGAGAGGGCTACAGGAAGCAGCCAAGCCGGGTGATGAACGTCCTCTGTTGTTTGTCCTCAGTACCAAGGTATACTGCAGTTGGAAAGGGAGGTTTTATTTAGCTACCTGGGGTGGCATCATTCATGTTTAAGCAGGGCTGTCAATTCCAGCCTTCAAGAATGGGGTCCTCCTGCACCTTAAGTCTGCATATCAGTTTGTTTATTTATTTGCCAGGTGTAACTATCACCCCTCCAAAGTCTGGGTTTTCTTTAGCTGAGATTCCTACATTGCAGGGGGTTGGACTAGATGATCCTCAGGGGTCCCTTCCAACTCTACAATTCTATGGTTCTGTGAAAGCGCTGCAAGAAATGGGAGCAGCTGGCTGCCGCTTGGACTACTGCAATGCGCTCTACGTGGGGCTACCTTTGAAGGTGACCCGGAAACTGCAATTAATCCAGAATGCGGCAGCTAGACTGGAGACTGGGAGTGGCCGCCGGGACCACATAACACCGGTCCTAAGATTGGCTCCCAGTACGTTTCTGAGCACAATTAAAAGTGTTGGTGCTGACCTTTAAAGCCCTAAATGGCCTCGGTCCTGTATACCTCAAGGAGCGTCTCCACCCCCACCGTTCAGCCCGGACACTGAGATCCAGCGCCGAGGGCCTTCTGGCGGTTCCCTCACTGTGAGAAGCAAAGCTGCAGGGAACCAGGCAGAGGGCCTTCTTGGTAGTGGCGCCCGCCCTGTGGAACGCCCTCCCATCAGAGGTTAAAGGGATCAACAACTACACGACATTTAGAAAATGCCTGAAGGCAGCCCTGTTTAGGGAAGTTTTTAATCTGTGATGTGTTAATGTATTTTAATGTTTGCTGGAAGCCGCCCAGAGTGGCTGGGGAGACCCAGCCAGATGGGCGGGGTACAAATAATAAATTATTATTATTATTATTATTATTATTATTATTATTATTATTGAACTCTTATTATAAGACAAGGGAACCCTTTTAGAGGCTACACTTGCCAACCTTGCTTATAAAGGGACAGTTGTGAAGGTCTTTTCTTTAATTAAGCTTGCCACTTTTAATTTATTTTTCAGCTACCCCACCCTTTTATTTTAACAGCAGCTGGACACGCAGGAAGAAAACCAGCAAACCTTTACCCACTGGGCTAAGAGAAAAGCTTTGCTTGCTAAATTATGTCGGATCGCTCCTCAAGTCACAGGAGCTGAGCTCCACACACCCTTTCCCAGTTATTCCACTCCCTGCCCGGTAACAGTCTCCTATATGCTGGCCACAA
Organism: Darevskia mixta; assembly: GCA_034641385.1. Lineage (NCBI taxonomy): Eukaryota > Metazoa > Chordata > Lepidosauria > Squamata > Lacertidae > Darevskia > Darevskia mixta. The sequence continues at coordinate 139,179 of JAWWNH010000192.1, forward strand.
ACCCACAGCAATAATAAAAACTATTATTATTATTATTATTATTATTATTATTATTATTATTATTACTACAGTATTATAAAAAGGTCTTACATTGTCAATGAGGTTGTAATCCAAAATCTCAGCTTCTTCTAGGTCCCTGGCTAGGAGTTCGGGATCTTGCTGTCCAGAAACGGCCGAGAGACGACAGCAAAGCAATACCAGCCAGATCATAGTGGAAAACACGACCCAAAATTAGAGGAACTGGGTGGGAAAAGATGGGAAAGTTGTGTTTGGGGGGGGGAGGTATTTGCTGTGGCTTCAGCCTGCAGCTCACTGAGATGGGGAAGGATCTGACAGCAGTCTGCTTGGCTGCTCGCCTCGCCCTTCTCTCCTCCCCTGGACTCAGCCCCTTTGCCAGAGCTCATAGCCAAGCCCGGGGTTTCCTCGCTCAAGTTTAATTTACCAGAAAGGGAAACACAAGCTGATCTTGCTGGATTTCCTGATAAAAATCCAGTTGCTCAGGAGCTCCACTTGCTTCGGCCAAGATTCCGGGTTTCATCTCTTCCAGATTCTGCTCAGTCCCAGATAGGGAGGGGTGGGATTCAGTTCAGTTTGCATTTAAAGGTGAACCCACCTGCTCTCCGCTTTCCTAAAGAGCGCACGAGCCGAAAACCGGGCTGCCCTCCAAAATTCACGCTTCTCCAAATTTTGCAATGCCACGGAATGTGTGCAGGAATGCATATTCAGTGCATACATACAAATGACTATACTGTGGACAATGGCACGCAAACGTGCATTGTCTTGGAGGGGGGAAATGGCTTGCAAAGAGGTGCAAAGCGGAATTCAAAAAGATGTTTGTGTGGTGCGAAGCTGCTGGTGAATTTTCATGATGGCTTTTTAAAAACCGGTGGGGAAGTGGGGAAAGCAGAATTTGGAAAAAAAAAATGAGAAAGCAGTATTGACAGATTTTCTCATCCCTGGCCCCAGATGTGCTCATGTCCTGCTTTCGGGCTTCCCACAAACATCTGGTTGGGCCCTGTAAGACCAAGATGCTGGCCTGATCCACCAAGGCTCTTTTTATGTGCTCCTAGCATCAGGCTGAAAGCTCTGGATGATGTAAAGTAAGGCTAAGTTGGTGCCTTGGTGCATGTGAAGAGTGCTGTTATCGCTTACTACGCCCTGGGATTACAGGCCACAGCTTCCAGCAGAACTGAGCCCCACCACCTATCTCCATGGAAATAACTAGGCGGCCTTCTGCAGGAATTACCGTATTTTTCGCTCCATAAGACACACTTTTTTCCTCCTAAAAAGTAAGGGGAAACGTCTGTGTGTCTTATGGAGCGAATGTGTGGTCCCTGGAGCTGAACTGCCCAGGGGCAAAAGCAGATCGTGCTTTTTTAAAAAAAAAGAGAGAGAAGGGGGTGTTGAAAGGAAGCCCACTGAGTAGCTGCTCAGCAAACGATCGGGGAGAGAGATAAGGGGGAGAGATTCCAGCCCCGCCCCCTTGCAGAGGGAGGCTGTTTCCCCAGCGACATGTGACTGGCTGATAAGATTATCTGTCTGGAAACTGTAGAAGTGGCTCCCATTCCTGAAGCTGCAGAACTGTGAGTTAAACCCCATAAAACAGGACTTTTTCCCTTTGCAAAGTAAGTTCAACAACTTTGAGCTGATCCTCAAAAAATGGGGCTTTTCTCCTCTGCAAAAGAAGCTGCAGAAATTTGAGCTGATCCTAAAAAAAATGCGTCCTATGGCCAGGTGCGCCTTATAGAGCGAAAAATACGGTAATTGTGGGAAGCCCGGCAGGTCCTAGCATCTATCTTCTTCCACATCCACCAAACATGGCAGAAGGAAAGGAAGCTTTCTGCATTGTCAGCTCAGAGGAGGACTGGTGTATCATGACAACCACTTCTCACATTCCTCTAGAAACATAGGAAGCTGCCTTAAACGGCTCAGGACTCTCAAGGACCTCCTCTCCACCCTATAAACCGACCCGGACTCTGCATTCATCATCTGAGGCCCTTCTTCATGTGCCTCCTTCACGTGAGGTCTGGAGAGTACCCACACGAGAAAGGGCCTTTTCTGCAGTGGCCCCCTGTTTGTAGAATGCTCTTCCTTTTCAACCAAGCCTTTGGCTGGTTAATATTCTTACAGCCTTTTAAATGTGTTTGTGGGAGGAGGGTTCTTGTTTTGTTGCTTCTGTTTTATTTGTGCTTTATCTCGTGTTTTTTCTTGTGAACTGCCCTGAGATCTTTTGAGGAAAGGGTGGTATATAAATCTAATAAATAATAATGAATAATAATAATAACAATAATAAAGTAGGTAAAATGTAAAGGGACCCCTGACCATTAGGTCCAGTCATGTCCGACTCTGGGGTTGCGGCGCTCATCTCGCTTTATTGGCCGAGAGCCGGTGTACAGCTTCCAGGTCATGTGGCCAGCATGACTAAGCCGCTTCTGGCGAACCAGAGCAGCGCACGGAAACACCGTTTACCTTCCCACTGCAGCGGTACCCATTTATCTACTTGCACTTTGACGTGCTTTCGAACTGCTAGGTGGGCAGGAGCTGGGACCGAGCAACAGGAGCTCACTCTGTCGCAGGGATTCGAACTGCCGACCTTCTGATCAGCAAGCCCTAGGCTCAGTGGTTTAGATCACAGCGCCACCTGGGTCCCTAATAATAATAATAATAATAATAATAAGTACGGTATACCAAGTCAGTAATAATAATGGTACAGTATACCAAGTCAGACCGTTGGTCCATTCAGCTCAGTGACGTCTTCACTGACTGGCAGAGGCTGTCCAGGATTCTAGATCAGGGTCTGTCCTAGTTCTGCCTAGAGTTGCCAGGATTTGAACCCGGGACCTTCTGCATGCAAAACAGATGATCTGCCACCGAGAGCTACAGCCCTTCCTCTTCTCCCTCTCATCTCCCTCTTTCCTTTTGATAGTCAAAAGCAGCTTTCGAGTGGCTGTTTTGTTTGGCACTGCACGCTTCACAATGAGAACATGCGGATGCAAGCTGGTTTCTGCTCCAAGGAACAAACCTGTGCCCAAACAAACAGGTGTGTTACATGAACGGGTACATGCTCCTCTTGCAGGAGGAGGTGCGCCCTGCAAAGTGGTGTGCGTGCTCCAGAACGAAATATCTGAACACGCCTCCACTCCAAAGCGACAGAGTGAGCTGCTTATGCCAACACCTGCCTTTCCATATTAATTGTCGGCAACTGGTCAGTCCTGGGCCAAGGCCAGCCCAAAAGAGGTTGCCAGCTCTCTCGGAGGTCAAATAAGAACACCCACCCACCCACTCTGTCCTGATTTGCCGGCTGATCGTGCAACCAGCTGTTATTTCTGCCTCGGAGCCAACTCCATACCAGCAGGGGAAACAACTGCAGGAAACCGAGTAGGAATTCCTCTTGTGAATTTATTCCCAGGCTTGCATGAAGCTTGCTATCAGCACCGTTGCCAACTGACCAGATAAACCCCAACCTGGAGTGTTCTTGCGTCCTTAACAGCAGTCGGAGGTGGCAAAAAATCAGCATGAGGAGCATGAAATGTGATTGCTAAAGATTTTGCAATTGGTGGCATGTTTTGCTGCTGAAGTTTCTTGCTCCTGTTTTTTTTTGGGGGGGGGGGTGTCTGTTTGATTGGTTATTGTATAGCTTGTATTTTTGTGTAATTTCCCCCCATAGCTTTTTTAAAAAAATGACTGCAGTATTCACAGATTTGTGCAGGAGACAAAACTGTTCTATGAGCTATGCTTGAAAGTACTCACAACGTTTGCAATGGCACAGAGGGAGCAGAGTAGCTGGAGGTCTCCTCGGGAGTAGGGAGGAATTTGATTCCGTTTGCATTCAAGGTGAACCTACCTAATTCACACTTTCTGACCGGGGGAGGAATGACCACTGGGAGAAGCGCAGAGAGAAGAAACGCCATGGTACATCTGTAGCAGCCCAACCGGATGCCTTCGTCTGCCCCGGCTGCAACAAAACATGTCTCTCCCATATCGGTCTCTACAGGCACAGCAGGTGCTGCAACCTTCCAAATAGTTTGTCAATGGCGCACTCCTCCATTGTCTCCCGAGACAGATGGATGCCAATAAGGAATGTAAATCGAAATTGAGCCATCCTTTGAACTCCACACATCTTCAAATTTTGCAACGCAGTTCTTCAGTCAAGTAATATGTAAAAAAACAAAACAAAAAGTATATCCTCGGATGTGCATAAGTATGTATAAAATGCATCTGTTAGTGAACAGGCCAGAAAGAATGCATTATATTAGGGGAAATCGCTTTGCAAAAATGTCTACGTAAGGCAAAACTGCATGCACAAATTTATATAAAAGGAGAAAAAATACGTTTTTAGGACCCATCTTATTTTTATGGTTGTAAGTCACAAGTTGTTTTAAATGGTTTTTAATATGTTTTTTTTTTTAATTTGTGACCTGCCCTGGGAGCTTACAGGGAAGGGCAGGTAATAATAATAATTTTAAAAAGCCAGTGCATTGCCATGAGGACATTTATTATTTAAGAAACCAAACAAACCCACAGACTGATGTGGAAATGTGAAGAACCAGGCTTGCAATCGGAAAAAATGACAAATGCAGAGAAACAAAAACTGACAGATTTATGCATTTCTTACTCAGGAATCTGGAGGCAAGATCATAGAGGGGAGGTTTCTGGGTTCACGTTGTGTTGGGGCTTCTAGAGTCGGGGTGCGTTGTTTGTTTATGCAAGTTCTGGGAATGCCGTATACTGGGATCAAAGCGCACAAAATCCGGAGCTAGATTGCTTTATTTGCAAATGCAAGTACAAAAACGCGAAAGCCATAGCTAAATTGTTTTCCCTGCCTTTGAACTATAACTGAGCACATCCTGCCACCTAGTGGTGCCCTGGGTAAGTACCACCATCACATGCAAATAAGTTGGCCTGACGGTACAGTGGTACCTCGGGTTAAGTACTTAATTCGTTCCGGAGGTCTGTTCTTAACCTGAAGCGTACTTAACCTGAAGCACCACTTTAGCTAATGGGACCTCCTGCTGCCGCTGTGCCGCCAGAGCACGATTTCTGTTCTTAGTGGAGTTCTTAACCTGAAGCGTACTTAACCTGAAGCATACTTAACCCGAGGTACCACTGTATTTGTTTAGCTAAGTTTCCCTTGGGACTTTTCTGCCCTGCAAGGCAGAGGATAGGGAACCTGTGGCCCTCCAGATACTACAACTCCCACCATCCCCGGCTATTGTTGATGCTGGCAGGAGCTGATGGCTCCACTAATCTCTGGAGAAGGTATGCAGGTGGCGCTGTGGTCTAAACCACAGAGCCTAGGGCTTGCCGATCAGAAGGTTGGCAGTTCGAATCCCCACGACGGGGTGAATCCCTGCTCCTGCCAACCTAGCAGTTCGAAAGCACATCAAAGTGCAAGTAGATAAATAGGTACCGCTATGGCAGGAAGGTAAACGGTGTTTCCGTGCGCTGCTCTGGTTTCACCAGAAGTGGCTTAGTCATGCTGGCCACATGACCCGGAAGCTGTCTGCGAACAAATGGCAGCTCCCTCAGCCTATAGAGTGAGATGAGCGGCGCAACCCCAGAGTCGTCCGCAACTGGACCTAACAGTCAGGGGTCCCATTACCTTTAATCTCTGGAGAACCACAGGATCCTCCATCCCTGGTGTATGAGCTCACCCTGATTTACCTTTAATAACCCGGTTCTCTTCCACTTTTTAGGTGATATAAATAATAATAATAATAATAATAATAATAATAATAACAACCATGATGAAAGTTCAGGAAACCAAGCCTTGTGAGGGAGCAGTTCATGGAGCTGGGTATGTTTAACCTGGAGAAGAGGTGATATGAACGCCACCGTCAAATATTTTAAGGGCTGTCACATGGAAGATGGAGCAAGCTTGTTTTCTCCTGCTCTGGAGGGTAGGACTCGAACCAATGGCTTCAAGTTACAAGAAAGGAGATTCCAACCAAAAAACAGGAAGAATGTTCTGAGGGTAAGTTATTTGACAGTGGGATAGACTCCTTCAGGAGGTGAACTCTCCTTCCTTGGAGGTTTTAAAGCAGAGGTTGGGTGCCATCTGTCCTGGATGCTTTAGCTGAGATTCCTGCATTGCAGGGAGTTGGACTAGATGACCCTCAGGGTCCCTTCCAACTCTACAATTCTACCGGTATGATTCCCTGCCTTTGGCCCCACCAGCCCCTGGTGCACCTGCAATTTCTGGTTCCTTCAAATAGCTGGAGGAAGAGGGTTTTTGACACTTTGTTGTTGTTGTTGTTGTTGTTGTTGTTTAGTCGTGTCCGACTCTTCGTGACCCCATGGACCAGAGCACGCCAGGCACTCCTGTCTTCCACTGCATCCCGCAGTTTGGTCAGACTCATGTTGGTAGCTTCGAGAACACTGTCCAACCATCTCATCCCCCGTCGTCCCCTTCTCCTTGTGCCCTCCATCTTTCCCAACATCAGGGTCTTTTCCAGGGAGTCTTCTCTTCTCATGAGGTGGCCAAAGTCTTGGAGCCTCAGCTTCAGGATCTGTCCTTCCAGTGAGCACTCAGGGCTGATTCCTTCAGAATGGATAGGTTTGATCTTCTTGCAGTCCATGGGACTCTCCAGAGTCTCCTCCAGCACCATAATTCAAAAGCATCCATTCTTCGGCGATCAGCCTTCTTTATGGTCCAGCTCTCACTTCCATACATCACTAGTGGGAAAACCATAGCTTTAACTATATGGTCCTTTGTCGGCAAGGTGAAGTCTCTGCTTTTTAAGATGCTGTCTAGGTTTGTCATTGCTTTTCTCCCAAGAAGCAGGCATCTTTTAATTTCGTGACTGCTGTCACCATCTGAAGTGATCATGGAACCCATGATTAGGGCTGTCCGAGTCGGAATTCCCACTCCCCCACTGAGCATGCTCAGTGGCCACTGAATGTTGACCATCTACTGCAGGGGAGGAAAAAAGAATGGAGTGGTCGGGTTCCTGCACGGGGGGGGCACCCCGCGCTGCAACATTCAGTTGTAGGTCCAACGGATGTCTATTAACTAGAAGATCCTTCCATGGATGTTACCAGCTAGGCCACCAATGTTCTTTGCTGTTCTCCTTTGCAGCATGTTCCCCCCCCCAACCCTTGTTCTCCCCTCTCCCCTCTTCCCTGGGCCATGGCCAGGCTGCCATAATAGCACGTGACTCAGTCCAGAGGCAGAGGGCAAAAGCTACAAAGAGAAGTGGGGCAGAGCCTATCCAAAGCCGAGCCATTATCAGAGGATGCCGGCATGGAGAAGCCGCTGTTTGCACAACCCCTAACCTGTGCCCCCACTTGCGTTACCGGGCAAATATTTGCCCGAGTCCAACCAAAGTTAGCATTTCTAAAGAGCCTTCAAAATACTAGAGAGCCTTCTGCGGCTGTTTTTAACTCCTCCTTGAACTTGGTTCGGCAGAGCAGAGAGACCCGCTGCCCGGTCTTTATGCTCAGGAAAGGGACAAAATGAAGCCTCTCGCTTGTTTCTTAGTCTTGGTCTTTGCTTTGGAAATACGGGGCTTTGATTTCATCGTTGAAGAAAACTCAAAGGTAAGCATCCATTTCCATCCTGGGCTGCAACATTCTAAATCTATGGAGGAAAACAAAAAATGGGTTGCCTTCATTTCTCCCTCTGCTCTTTCTCTCTCTCTCTCTCTTTCTTTCTTTCTTTCTTTCTTTCTTTCTTTCTTTCTCTTTCTTTCCGAGCACAATTCAAAGTGTTGGTGCTGACCTTTAAAGCCCTAAACGGCCTCGGTCCTGTATACATGAAGGAGCGTCTCCACCCCCATCGTTCAGCCCGGAAACTGAGGTCCAGCGCCAAGGGCCTTCTGGCGGTTCCCTCGCTGCGAGAAGCCAAGTTACAGGGAACCAGGCAGAGGGCCTTCTCGGTAGTGGCGCCCGCCCTGTGGAACACCCTCCCTTCAGATGTCAAAGAGAACAACAATTACCAGACCTTTAGAAGACATCTGAAGGCAGCCCTGTTTAGGGAGGCTTTTAATGTTTAATAGATTATTGCATTTTAATGTTCTGTTGGAAGCCGCCCAGAGTGGCTGGGGTATAATTAATTTATTATTATTATTATTATTATTATTATTATTGTTGTTATTATTATTATTATTACAAACTTTACGGCACAAGCCTATTACATGTCTACGCAGAAGTAAGCCCCGTTGAGTTCATTGGGGCTCATTCCCCAGCTAATAGGAACAGGACTCTGCTGCCTTAATCAGCACAATTGCTATAACTAAGATGTAACCAATTTAACCAGCTGGCAGTGCAATTCTATACATAAGCCTAAATTTGCTTTTTACCTCCTCCTTCTCATTCCCTTTTCCTCTTGTCTCTTTGGTCAAGTCTTTTAGGTTGTGAGCATGAGGGCAAGGATGGCCTTCTCTGTAATAACCCGTTCTGGGAGTCTCTTTTGCAGCAGAAGAGTGGGATGAAAAAGGCTTCTGCTAGTAATATTAACACTGAGTGGGTTGTTATTGTCATCTGACCATTCTCGAAGGACCTCAAAACGGAATACAGGGTCCTCCTCCCAACAACCCTGTGAGGTAGTCTAGGCCGAGAAGTTATGATTAGCCCGAGATCACCCTGCACAACAACAGTTCTCTGAGTGCTTGAAAAACCAATCCATCTTCCCAGGGAGCTCTGGGAATTATAGGTCTGTGAAGGAAACAGGAGTCTCCCAACAGTTCTCAGCACCCTGAATGAACTACAACTCCCAGGGTTCCTTGCAAGTAGCCATGGCCACTAAAGTGATACAACAAGGCTTTAAATGGGGCCTCAGTCGGATGGGTATTTGTGCTTCTGCATCTGCGTGTTCTTGGTGAGGGTATATTCTCTTGTTGATAGCCGACTTGTCAAGTTTCGGCACCATTGCAAAATTCGGATACGTGCAAAGTTTGAGGTTTTAGATGTGCTTCAGTTTGAATATCGTTTTGGAAAGCGCAGATTTGATAGATTTAAATGTGTGCTGAACCACATGTCTCCTCCATCCCAAATCCCAGGGCAACACTCTCTGATTCTTGATAGTGTAGCTAGGCATAACGTTTCGTAGATCAATCCGCAACGGGAATAACAAACGCACATCAATTGTACATCCTGCACAAAGCAAATTGCTGTCGTCTTGTCATCTTGGGTTGCTTGCTACCTCAGTTACCTTGACTGTCTTCGTTCGCTTTCGGGTGGTAAGTTCACCATTAGTGTGTCTTGAACCGAACACACACCTTGCTCCCCTGATCTTGGCATTGGTTGTTTTCTAGGATCTGGTTGATGGGTTCTTTGCGAGATCCGCTCTGCACCACGGCAGATACCAGGTACAAGTTGGTCACTTATTTTACAAAGCACAGAAGGGAAAGAAGTGCAATGAGGAGGAGAAGAAAAACAGAATAGATTCCTTGCAAAGCAAATAATTTATCTTAGAAGACATCTGAAGGCAGCCCTGTTTAGGGAAGTTCTTAATATTTGACGTTTTATTGTGCTTTTAATTTTCTGTTGGGAGTTGATTCCCCAGAGTGGCTGGGGAAACCCAGCCAGATGGGCGGGGTATAAATTATAAATTATTATAATATTATTATTACCTAAATCCTGTAAGGTGATCTGTTCTTGGAATGTTGCCCTCCCTCCAGTGCTTTCTTTTTTTTTACAAACATTTTTTTTACTTGGTTTTTAAACAAATGCAAATCCAAGAACCATTAAACACTTATCCAGCAGTACATCTAATGACGTTTGTTTTATCCATTGTCTCTAGACATAAACTTACACATTTAACATTCAAACATATTACTCAACGTAACCCCTGCACTGAAAATATTGAATGTTTTGGAATAAGAAAGTCTTGAGATTTTGGTCGTTAACATAGTTAAAGAAAGGGGTCCCTGTTTCTTGAAAGTTATCTCTATTCATTATGCCTTTAATTGCCCTCCTGTGTCTGGTGAGACTCTCTGACATTGCTATATCCCAGATATTATTTTCCCATATATTCAGGGGTATTTCAGTCTGGTTCTTCCGTTGCTGAGCTAATCGTGCTGTGGTCAGTTAGAACCCGACTAGTGGCGCAGACTGGAGCCTAAGTCTGTGTCCAAAGACAGTGGGGCTAAGGCAGGATTTGGAGAAATGGGTTGGCCTGTAATTGCAGGTATAATGGAGAGTAAAGGTAAAGGTACCCCTGACCATTAGGTCCAGTTGCGGATGACTCTGGGGTTTTGGTTGGAGGATGTGTCTGGAGGCAGTTGGAGGATAGATGGCGGCTAACAGATTGAGGTTGAATCCTGACAAGACAGAAGTACTGTTTTTGGGGGACAGGAGGCAGGTGTGGAGGACTCCCTGGTCCTGAATGGGGTAACTGTGCCCCTGAAGGACCAGGTGCGCAACCTGGGAGTCATTCTGGACTCACAGCTGTCCATGGAGGCGCAGGTTAATTCTGTATCCAGGGCAGCAGTCTACCAGCTCCATCTGGTACGCAGGCTGAGAATCTACCTGCCCACGGACTGTCTTGCCAGAGTGGTGCATGCTCTAGTTACCTCTCACATGGATTACTGCAATGCGCTCTACGTGGGGCTACCTTTGAAGGTGACACGGAAACTACAACTAATCCAGAATGCGGCAGCTAGACTGGTGACTGGGAGCGGCCGCTGAGACCACATAACACCGGTCTTGAAAGACCTACACTGGCTCCCAGTACGTTTCCAAGCACAATTCAAAGTGTTGGTGCTGACCTTTAAAGCCCTAAATGGCTTCGGTCCAGTATACCTGAAGGAGCGTCTCCACCCCCATCATTCTGCCCGGACACTGAGGTCCAGCTCCGAGGGCCTTCTGGCGGTTCCCTCACTACGAGAAGCCAATTTACAGGGAACCAGGCAGAGGGCCTTCTCGGTAGTGGCACCCGCCCTGTGGAACGCCCTCCCTTCAGATGTCAAAGAGAACAACAACTACCAGACCTTTAGAAGACATCTGAAGGCAGCCCTGTTTAGGGAGGCTTTTAATGTTTAATAGATTATTGTATTTTAATGTTCTGTTGAAAGCCGCCCAGAGTGGCTGGGGAAACCCAGCCAGATGGGTGGGGTATAAATAAATAAATTATTATTATTATTATTATTATTATGGCACTCATCTCGCTCTATAGGCCGAGGGAGCTGGTGTTTGTCCGCAGACAGTTTTTCTGGGTCATGTGGCCAGCATGACTGAGCTGCTTCTGGTGAACCAGAGCAGCGCACGGAAACGCCGTTTACCTTCCTGCCAGAGCAGTACCTATTTATCTACCTGCACTTTGACGTGCTTTCGAACTGCTAGGTGGGCAGGAGCAGGGACCGAGCAACGGGAGCTCACCCCGTCACGGGGATCCGAACCGCCAACCTTCCGATCGGCAAGCCCTAGGCTCTGTGGTTTAGACCACAGCGCCACCACGGCCAGGTTATAATGGAGAATTACTCCATTCCAAAAGTTTTCAACATAAGGGCATTCCCACCAAACACGAATAAATGAATCAAGCTTGCCACCTCCAGTGCTGCAGGTTATCTGTTTCTCAATGCCAGATGTAAGTCGGACAGGCACTATTGTTTTTCTGACCTACTTTGGGGGCCTCCTAGAGGCATCTGACTGGCTACTGTGAGAACAGGATGCTGGACCCTGTGTATCTTCTGATGTTCTGTAGGTTCTTACATTCACGCAAGCTTTGTGCACCGGAGGGCACTGAGTCAATTCCAGTTATAAAAGGATCAGCTAGATCAGTGCTCTTCAACCTTGGGTCCCCAGATGTTGTTGGACTCCAATACCCATAATCCCCAGTCAGCTTAGCCAATGGTCAGAGATGATGGGAGTTGTAGTCCACGAGCATCTGGGGACCCATGGTTGAAGAACGCTGAGCTAGATGATCGACCTTCCTCTGCCTGAGACTCTGAACTTCTGCCGATCAGTGTAGACAGTGTAGACCAGTGTATTACTGGTCTAGGTGGGCCCCTGGTATAAGACAGCTGTGTATGTTCCTATTCATTCAACAATTTTTAACCCAAGGTATTTATACAGGGCCGGATTTAGTTTTGATGAGGCCCTAAGCTACTGGAGGTAATGGGGCCCTTTATATGTCCAGCTGTCCTTTGTCAACAACAAATTGTCACTGTTTTTTTGTGTCGAATATATGCTATATGGTAATTTATGGATGTAATAGGTATCTAAAGCCATTTGCACATAACAAAAGATGCATTTTATCAAAGTAATTGTTGAACTGAAATACAATTAAGAAGAAGTATATTAATAGTGGAAAAAATATTAAGCTCTAACTTTAAATGATTTTTTTATTCATAACAAACTTAATAATGCAAACACATTGGCATTTGGCAATAGCAAAAGGTCCTTTAGAAACACAATTCACAAAGACTCATAATCTAGTCTCTAGAAACTTGCTATAACATGAAATAAGAATAGCAAACCAGTGATTTTTTTAGGGAGCAGGCTAGCAGGCAGGGCCCATTACTTACATCAGGCTTCCTCAACCTCGGCCCTCCAGATGTTTTGAGACTACAATTCCCATCATCCCTGACCACTGGTCCTGCTAGCTAGGCATCATGGGAGTTGTAGGCCAAAAACATCTGGAGGGCCGAGGCTGAGGAAGCCTGACTTACATCATAGGAGCCTACACAACACAAAACACTGTTGCTGTTATGTAGGTTTCATTTTATTTGTTTTTTATCTTATATTTTGGAAACGCACATCCAGTTTTTTTCTTTCTTTAATTTTTTGGGGGGCCCCTAAGAGAGTGGGGCCCTAAGCTATAGCTTGTTTAGCTTATACGTAAATCTGGCACTGTAGCAGAAGTATGAAGTCTAAGTCTTGGTTCTCATTTCATTCAACTCCCCCCCCCCCCCCCGGCAGAGAAGCACATCCGGTGATGACGACTCAGGAGAATTGGTGAGCTTGCATATTGATTTTTTTCCTCTTTCTCTTCTATAATTTCCTGCCCCCACCCTCAACCCAGTTAACCATTAGCAGGAGATCAATCCCACTGTTTGTTCAGAGTCCCCCCCACCCCACCCCTTGATCTAGGTACCAGGATATTAACCAGCTGGGGTTTGGAAACAGTTGCGCAATATTGTCCCAGGAGGCTGGAATGCAAATTGACAAAGCGCCTCACCTCGGGGGAAGCATGTCATAAGCCACTTGTATTTTTCTTTCCAAAACATAATTACAGGATATTACAGTCTTTTGTTATTAGCCTGCAATCAATATATTTTTATATGCCATTTTATTTTAATATGCAATCTGTTGTGTGGTTTTATATTGTCACGTATGTTTATAAGACCACAGATTTTATTTATATCTTGCAAAACAGTAGGTTAACTTGTGGGTTGTTGTTGTTTTTAACATCTGATTTCGCCCGTAATTGTAACGTACGTTCTATATTTTATATAAACAGCTTAGAGGTTTAGATGATTATGCCTGTTAAATAAAATAGGCACCTGGGGTGGCAAAGGTTCGATTTGGCTCGCGGCGCCTTCTCATGTGGCTAGTCCTCATTTCAGGACCCCTCTGATGGCAGATCCATCTCTGTCTACTTCCACAAACCTTCTCATGATCATTCATTGCTGGGGCTGGTGGCAGCTGGAGTCCAGCATCATGCCATGGGTTCCTTACCCCCTTCTCAAGATCCTCAATGAATATAGGGGCACGGTCAGCTCAGTTGATGATCTCTAGGCTGGACTGATTCAGGAAAGGCTTCTCAAAACAAGTGCATCACTTGCCAAACCTTCCCCGAATCTCCCCACCCTAGAGATAATCAGCTGAGCTGACCATTCCCCAGGGTCGGATTTAGGTTTGATGAGGCCCTAAGCTACTGAAGGTAATGGGGCCCTTTATATGTCCAGCTGTCCTTTGTCAACAACAAATTGCCGCTGTTTTTTGTGTTGAATATATGCTATATGGTAATGTATGGATGTAATGGGTATCTAAAGCCATTCGGACATAACAAAATATGTATTTTATCAAAGTAATTTGTTTTTTATCTCGGAGATGTACATTCAGGTTTTTTTCCTTTAATATTTTTGGGGGCCCCCAAGAGAGTGGGGCCCTGAACTATAGCTTGTTTAGTTTATACGTAAATCCAGCATTGCCATTCCCCATAGCTTCCATTTGCCTTTTTTTATGCTGCCTTTGCTTCTTGCTCACTTCCCACTTCTGTCTGGGTCATCCAACGTAGACCGAGAATCCTCTGACTAAGGGACTGTGTAGCACCTTTGTTCTGTACGCCACCAAGCACCCTGACAGATTTAAACAAGGGATACAGAATGGGTGACACCTGGCTTGAGAGCAGTACATGTGAAAAGGATCTAGGAGTCTTGGTAGACCACAAACTTGACATGAGTCAACGGTGTGATGCAGCAGCTAAAAAAGCCAATGCAATTCTGGGCTGCATCAATAGGAGTATAGCATCTAGATCAAGGGAAGTAATAGTACCACTGTATTCCGCTCTGGTCAGACCTCACCTGGAATACTGTGTCCAGTTCTGGGCACCACAGTTCAAGAAGGATACTGACAAGCTGGAACGTGTCCAGAGGAAGGCAACCAAAATGGTCAAAGGCTTGGAAACGATGCCTTATGAGGAACGGCTTAGGGAGCTGGGTATGTTTAGCCTGGAGAAGAGAAGGTTAAGGGGTGATATGATAGCCATGTTCATATATATAAAAGGATGTCATATAGAGGAGGGAGAAAGGTTGTTTTCTGCTGCTCCAGAGAAGCGGACACGGAGCAATGGATTCAAACTACAAGAAAGAAGATTCCACCTAAACATTAGGAAGAACTTCCTGACAGTAAGAGCTGTTCGACAGTGGAATTTGCTGCCAAGGAGTGTGGTGGAGTCTCCTTCTTTGGAGGTCTTTAAGCAGAGGCTTGACAGCCACCTGTCAGGAATGCTTTGATGGTGTTTCCTGCTTGGCAGGGGGTTGGACTGGATGGCCCTTGTGGTCTCTTCCAACTCTATGATTCTATGATTCTATCTACTTGCTCAACCATGGGAGAATCAAAGCATCCCTTGGGGAAAGTTCTAGGGATATGCATACAGTGGTACCTTGGTTGAAGAACAGCCCTGTTTACGAACAATTCGGTTTATGAACGGAAGTAGTGTTCTGGTTTGCGAACCTTACCTCGGTCTAAGAATGGAATCCAAATGCTGGAAGGGCACCGGTGGCGGGAGGCCTCAATAGGGAAAGCGCGCCTCGGTTTAAGAACAGTTTCGGTTTAAGAACGGACTTCCAGAACGGATTAAGTTCGTAAACCGAGGTGCCACTGTATTTGGAGTTCCACCTGTCCCTTCTCTGACTCCTGCTCAAATACGTTGATTCCTCCAGGTGGCGGGTGATGACAACATAATCCTCCATAGCTACAAGGTCCAGTCCACCATCACTTCTCGACTGGCCAACACGATGGTGCAGACCAAAGTGGAAAACCGAGCCAGGCACCCACAGAACCTGGTCTTCGATGTTCAGGTCCCCAAAGGGGCTTTCATTCACAATTTTACCATGTAAGTAAGAGCTGACCTGGTTCCGCCAGTTGGTATATGTGCAGGTGACTGCCTAAAGCAGGGATGGGGAGACTTGAGGGTACAGTCATACCTCGGAAGTCGAACAGAATCCATTCCGGAAGTCCTTTCGACTTCCGAAACATTCAACTTCCAATGTGTGGCTTCTGATTGGCTGCAGGAAGGTCCTGCAGCCAATTGGAAGCCGCGGAAGCCCCGTCAGACGTTCGGCTTCCAAAATAATGTTTGAAAACCGGAACAATTACTTCTGGATTTCGATTGTTTGGGAGCCGAAATGTTTGACTCCCAAGGCGTTTGGGAGCTGAGGTATGACTTTAATAATAATACCCCGGCTCTCTGGGCGGCTTCCAGCGCCTATAAAAAAATAAAAACCTATTTTAATAAAACTTTAACCAGGCATGAACTAGAGGTTTCTGCAGAAAAACAGACACCACTTTTTAATTTTATTAATTTATTTGTATACGTGGTGCCCTTCATCCAAATATCTCAGGATAAAAAAATACAAAATTAAAAAAAACAAAATACATAATAAAAACAAAAACAAAACAAACCCATAGCCACCCCCCTCCCACAAGCACATTTATTGCAAAAATAAATAAATTCTGATGGCACATTATTCCTGGGACCTGGGGGGCCATAACCATTCTCCTTTCAGACCACAATTGTTCTTTAGAGGTATTTATTGTGCTGCTGTGACAAAAGAATTCTCCTGTGTTCCTCACACCTCCAGTACCATTCCCCATCAATCAAGGAGAAAAGAAATCACCTTTGAGAACTGTCAAATTATTGGTATCTGAAGAAGTGTGCATGCACACGAAAGTTCATACCAAGAACAAACTTAGTTGGTCTCTAAGGTGCTACTGGAAAGAAAAAAAGTTTTATTTGGTTTTGACTATGACAGACCAACACGGCTATCTATCTGTAACTGTCAAATTATTGTCAGAGAAATTTTCATGGGATGTGGTGCAGGATTTTTGTCATGCTTTGCTTAGCTTATCATTCCAGGAGGCTGAGGGACGCATGGATGAAATTTCGTGTGTGTAGTGATATCATTTTTGGCTATATATATATATATATTTAAAGAAGAAGTAGAAAGAACAAGAAAATTCCTCTCTCCTCCCAAGTACTTTGTAGCTGTTGATCAGATTCCTTGTTTGTGACTGGCTTTCTGCCCCTCAGGAATGTCAACGGCATCACATTCACTAGTTCCGTGAAGGAAAAATCTGCAGCCAGAAGTCAATATGCCCAAGCGAGAGCAAAAGGCAAAGCGGCAGGAATATTGAGGTATGAACCTGACTTTGTATCTATCTATCTATATCAGTGATGGCTAACCTTGACACTCCAGATGTTTTGGGACTACAACTCCCATCATCCCTGACCACTGATCCTGTTAGCTAGGGATGATGGGAGTTGTAGTTCCAAAACATCTGGGGTGTCAAGGTTAGCCATCACTGATATCTATCTATCTATCTATCTATCTATCTATCTATCTATCTATCTATCTATCTATCTATCGTGATGAACTAGGAGCTGGGAGACCAGGATTCAAATCCCTGCTCTGCCATGAAGTTCACCGGGTGACCTTGGGCCTGTCAGTGTCTGTCAGTCAAACCTACCTCACAGGGTTGTTGTTGGGTGGGTGAAATGGGGAGGAGAAAAGGTGGGAGTCAAATGCAATAGTGAATACAATTTAAAAGGATGGATTCTGTCCTTGAGGGCTTCAGTCTCCAAAACCCGAGGGTCCATTTTAAATGGATGGAGAGATTGGTAAAAAAGCTTAGCTCTCCCAGAAGTATTGGCCTCGGGGGGGGGGGGGAATCTGTTGCCGATCAATGCCTTATAGAATATATTTCTGTGGAATGTCATAGTGAACCATCTGCAGAAATGACTTTTGAATAAAAAGTATTGGTCACATTAATGGGCAATAGGTGCATCAGTGAACATTAGACATGGCAAGCTGAGCCTGCAACAAATAAGTACCAGTTTATCCTCAGCTTCGAACAGGTGGGCAGACTGCCAGCCCGCCAGGCATACCCTATTTCAGCTTACTCCATTCCATGCCCCCTTTCCATGACTACTATGCTCAGTTTTCTTTTGGAGGGGGGATGTTACCCCTTAAGGCTTTTAAAAACATGTCTTGTAGTTCTGCAAACTTCCTGAGTACACTGCTGGAGTGATATTTAGGTCTGTACAACCTTCTTGTTCAAAGAACTACCGCTATTATGAACTGTTTGAGAGATTTCCAGGGGCAACTGGCCGGCCACCGTTGGAAACAGAATTCTGGCCAATATTGGTCCAATCCAATCCTTATATTTGAATGCCAGAGGGATGACAAAGAATCAGCTCATTGATTCCCGGTTCACATAAGCTTATTTTCAATATGGCAGAAGCACAAGATGTTGACTTGTCCTCCAAAAGCCTCAGAGCTATCCTTGTGTCCTGGCTTCACCCACCTTTTAATGATTTTCTGGCATGTGATGACTCATCATGTGGATCAGTGTTACCTTGAGTCAGGCATCCCCAAACTCGGCCCTCCAGATGTTTTGGGACTACAACTCCCATCATCCCTAGCTAACAGGACCAGTAGTCAGGGGTGATGGGAATTGTAGTCCCAAAACATCTGGAGGGCCGAGTTTGGGGGTGCCTGCCTTGAGTCCTCAGATGCTGCTGGACTACAACTTCCATCACCCTCTTGACCATTGGCGAAATCAGCTAGGGTGATGGGAGCTGGAGTTTGCCAAATCAACTGCGGATGATGGGATTTGTAGTCCGCCAAATCAGCTAGGGATGGAGGGATTTGTAGTCCGCCAAATCAGCTGGGGTTGATGGGAGTTGTAGTCCAACCAATCAGCTGGGGGGTGATGGGAGTTGTAGTCCACTTCTGGGGAACTCCGACAACGAACACTTATCTAGATGATCTTGAGATGGTTGTGTGAAAGATTTGTTTTCTGATGAACTGAATGGAAAATATTTTAAAGGGCAGAGAATATGATGAGACGTTTGGGGTCCTCTGCCTGCCCCTGTCTCAATTTACTGCTGGCATTTCGGTGGCATGCTAAGGGCTAGGGTGTTTCTCCTCCCCTGTGTGTATTTATGATTGAATTCAGGAGCAACACCCTTGACATGGAGAACTTCAAAGCTGAACTCAACGTGCCGGGAGGAACCAAAGTCCAGTTTGAAATCCATTACCAAGAGCCAATTCGGAGGAAGCTATCGACGTACGAGCATGTTATCCCCCTTCAGCCAGGCAGGCTGGCCAAACACTTGGAGGTAAAGCAAAAAGACGGGGCTGAAATTGTGGGTTTGGAGCACCACTTTAAAGACTTGCCGTATTTTTCGCTCCATAAGACACACTTTTTTCCTCCTAAAAAGTAAGGGGAAATGTCTGTGCATCTTATGGAGCGAATGTGTGATCCCTGGAGCTGAACTGCCCAGGGGCAAAAGCAGATCGTGTTTTTTTAAAAAAAAAGAGAGAAGGGGGTGTTGAAAGGAAGCCTGCTGAGCAGCTGCTCAGCAAAGGATCGGGAGAGAGATAAGGGAGAGAAATTCCAGCCCCGCCCCCTTGCAGAGGAAGGCTGTTTCCCCAGCGACATGTGACTGGCCGATTAGATTATCTGTCTGGAAACTGTAGAAATGGCTTCCTGAAGCTGCAGAACTGTGAGTTAAACCCCATAAAACAGGGTTTTTTCCCTTTGCAAAGTAAGCTCAACAACTTTGAGCTGATCCTCAAAAATGGGGCTTTTCTCCTTTGCAAAAGAAGCTGCAGAAATTTGAGCTGATCCTCAAAAAAATGGGGCTTTTCCCCTCTAAAAACTAGGTGTGTCCTATGGTCAGGTGCGCCTTATAGAGCGAAAAATACAGTAGTTACTTTAATTCCGTGTTCGAACCAAAGGAGCGCTTGTGCTGCTGCTATTAATTTTATGTAATAAAATAAAAAACTAATTGCAATTCCACATTTTAAGTGCCGCAAATAAGCATCTCTGAAAAATGTACACGAAACAAAACAACGAAGAACCACAAATATAAATCATGCACAAATTATCAGAATATATTAAGATGCATCAAAATGCAGCGAAATTTTGAAGCCATCCTAAATCGAAGATTCTTCCTCCTGGCATGCTTTGGAAAGATGCACCACATTTTTCTAGAGATGTTCCTGTTATTCCACTGTTTCTGTGTGTTGCTTCTAAACTCCTCTGCACCGTGTGACCACAGGTGGACGTTCGCATCATCGAGCCTCAGGGCCTTCACTTTGTCCACGTCCCCAGTTCACTTGGAGAACAGTTTGAAGGTGTCCATACGATGTCCAAAGGAGAGAAAAAGGTAATGCGGACAGTCTCCCTGCGGGGAGAAACAGAGCTGCTTTGGGGGCAGGATTCTGGGGGCAGGAGCGCAGGGCCCCACGCAGCAGGAGAAGCAGGAGGGACCCACAGATGCAACTGGGTGGCTTTCCACGTTTTGAAGGAAGTGCGGTCCCCATCTAAAGAGGAAGCTCTCCATAAGACCACGAAATCCAGACTGGCGAACCTCAGAAATGTTAGAAACCTGGAAGGTCCAGGGGCAGATGAAAGAAAGTACTTTTTCATGCAGTGCATAGTTAAACTATGGAACTCCCTCCCTCATGAGGCAGTGATGGCCACCAACTTGGATGGTTTTAAATTATGTTTAGGCACATTCATGGAGTTTAAGGCTACCAGTAGCTACTAGTCATGGTTACTAGTCATGAGGGACGCTGGTGGCGCTGTGGTCTAAACCACTGAGCCTCTTGGGCTTGCCAATCAGAAGGTTCGAATCCCTGTGATGGGGTGAGCTCCTGTTGCTCTGTCCCAGCTCCTGCCAACTTAGCAGTTCGAAAGCACACCAGTGCAAGTAGAAAATTAGGTACCGCTGCGGCGGGAAAGTAAACGGCGCTTCTGTGCGCTCTGGTTTCCGTCACGGTGTTCCATTGCGCCAGAAGCGGTTCCGGATCAGCCCACTTTATTTAAACCCATGCATGCATAAAATTGCTCGTTTATGCGAACGGCACTGCATGAAACCATCCTGGGAATATAACCGAGGAGCACTGTAAAAACACTTAGGATTGACAGATAATTTTTTAAAAGTCTGTGTCATCTGCAAATGCAGGACTGAAAGGGGAAGGGAGAGCTTTTAAAACTGCCCACCGAACGCAGGTTTTGCATTCAAATTATAGCTGTGGTTTATGCATGAAAATGCCTCACTTTGTGCCATTGTGATCTTCCTTCAAGGCTCATGTATCCTTCAAACCAACAGTGGCCCAGCAACGCAAGTGTCCCACCTGTTCTTCTACAGCAGTCGATGGCAATTTTGTGGTCACTTATGATGTCAACAGAGACAGCAAAGCTGGCGAACTGGAGGTACATTAGCTATGCAGATGGGGAGCACTTTAAGGATCATGCTTAGAAATGTGGGCTAGATAGTCCTCTATCAATTGGACTCTCTGGCACCAAAGCAAATGGCTTGGGGAGACACATGCTAAAATATTCCACAGGAATGAGCAAGCCATAACTGCTTATTATTTCGATTTCATGACCTGTGGCTGGTTGCAAGGAGTCGTGCCCATTTCAGAACTTCCAAAAATAAAATACCTTCTATGTCCCTTTTCTAGGAAATGAAACATCCGGGCTCCTTCTTTTTATTTTGCAGATCTTCAACGGGTATTTTATCCACTACTTTGCTCCTGAAAACCTGGATCCTCTGCCGAAAAACATCCTCTTTGTGATCGATGTCAGCGGTTCGATGTGGGGATTGAAAATGAGGCAGGCAAGTGGCTGAAGCAACAAGACATCCATCGTGGGAAGGTGTCCTCCTTTGGATAGGAGATGGTTTCATGGTTGTTGCTTTTTTAAGGAATCAGGGGCAGGGGGACCTTTTTCTAGCCTGAGGGTGGCATTTGTTTCTGGCATGGCCAGAGGCAAAATTTTGCAGAGCTTCATAATAATATTTTTTTTTTATTTATACTCCACCCTTCCCGATTTAAAAACCGGGCTTGGGGCAGCTAACAACAAATATAAAACAGTGATTAAAAACAACTTAAAAGACAGCTTAAAAACAGCATAAAATACAACATAAATGTAGCATCGCCAAGTTAGTGGCTAGGGCCAGTGTCAGGGATGTGCCCTCCCCTGCCAGTCCGGCACTGAGTGGGTACCGGCAGCCTCAGCCTCTGTTGTCGATGGACACGTCTCCCAGTGAGTCTGCCAGCTCCTCCCCGGGGGAGGAAGAGTCACCAGGGAGGAGCCAGGTGGGAAGGGGTCTCCAGGATGATGCAGAGAGACCCAGCACCGCTCAGCAGTCCCACTCCAAGGGGGAGACATCGTTTCCGGCGCCTGCTTTACGCAGAAGGGTCAGGGGAGCAAGGAGGCGGCACTTTAGGGTGCCGAGACTCTGGTGTTGGCGCCGCAGCAGAAGGGGGGCACTTCCGGATTCTGCTAGCGACTAGATGGACATGTTTTAGGATAGCTCCACACTGTACATACGTTGGACAATAAAATAGTTGAAAGACAAGACGGACTTGGTCTTTACTCATGAGCAACCGTTAAGCGAATCTGACAGCCAGCAAGGAGACCAAGGAAGAGTTTAAATGTGGGGTCTCAGAAGGGTTTCTTCATAGAAAAGGGGAAGGGAAAAAGGAATGAAGGATCAGGCTAAATTGAAGGCCAGGCGGAATAGCTCTGTTTTACAGGCCCTACAGAAGGAGATCAAGTCCTTCATGAAAAAGACCAATGGAATCAGTTTGACCTGGTGAAAGATAATGTGTGTTGGGGGAGGGGATAAAACACTGCATGTCCAGATTATTTAAAGAAATATTATTATATGATGAACACGCAAGCAGGATTTGAACTATGAACAACAGAAGGGATTGGAAGATTCCAGGAGTTTTGTTAAGGTTTAAGAGATAGAAGACAGAGTGGAGCAGAGGGAGAGAAACACCTTGGAAAGGGGGGTTGGGAAGTCGGAGGGAGTTTTTCTATTATTATGTATTGAAATGTATGTGTGAAAATTGGGAAAACTTAATAAAAACCTTCGGGGGGGACGGGGACATTGCAGGACAGGACAGGTAAAAGTCTCTTTTAACAATGCAATAGCTTGATACAGGAGTTAAGATAAGGAGCTGTTAACGGTTCGGGGTTGTTTATTTTTTCATGCCTCTAAGAGGTTTTTAATGGAAAGGGAAAGTGCGTGTCGGGGTTTATGAGATTCCATAGGAGTTAACGCTGGGGGACCAGGTGCCATCTCTGCATACCTGTATCCCTGAAATATAAACAGATACCAGAAGGTTTGCTGCATGTCAGGTGTCCGGGCATCAGCCAGGGTAGGCTCTGACCCGTTAAAACTAAAATTTATCCCATAATAATGAAAAATGTAGTCCATAATCTTAAACACCCGTACAAGGGAGAAATCTCCACTGAAGATGGTGGGTTTTGGATCTGAGAAAATATGCAAGGGGTTGCATTTGAGGTCATGAACGCCCCAATTGTTTATGGCCAGAAAGCTCACGAGATGAAGGAAATTGCACAATTCGCTAAGTTGCAAAATATAGCAAAATTTAGTATCTGCCAGTCATTTTAGGCAATGCAATTATGAAATGGACTAATGTTCTATGGCTTTATGTTATGTGAATGGAGAGCGGTGACCATCGTTCTCACTGCAACGGTTCATTTTACAGACAGTTGAAGCCATGAGAACCATCCTAGGGGAACTCCGCTCCGAGGACCAATTTTCAGTCGTCGACTTCAACCACAACGTCCGGTGCTGGAGAGACCAATTGGTGCAAGCCTCCAGATCGGAGACAGAAGCCGCAAAGAAGTACATTGAGGGAATCCATCCCAATGGGGGTGAGCATGCTACCAAAGTAGGTTTATGGAATGCATCATAGAAGCAATTAGAGTCGGAGGGAATCTTGCAGACCATCGTGCACAAGCCCTTGCTCAGCACAGGAAGCTTCAAACTACAGCATTGCTGGTAGGGGGGGTCATCTATCGTCTGCTTAAATGCCTCTGGTGAAAGAAACCTTCACCTCCCAAGGCAATCTCTTGCTTTTAATGTTCAGCTGAAATCTGTTTCCATTCAATTTGCATTACTTAGATCCCTGGAGCAACAGAGAACTAGTCCAATCCATCTTCTCCATGACATCCTTTTCCGTTTTTGAAGACATCTCCCTTTCATCTTATATTCCCAGACTAAACACGCCCTAGGATGCGGGTGGCGCTGTGGGTTAAACCACAGAGCCTAGGGCTTGCCGATCAGAAGGTCGGCGGTTCGAATCCCTGCGAAGGGGTGAGCTCCCGTTGCTCGGTCCCTGCTCCTGCCAACCTAGCAGTTCAAAAGCACGCCAAAGTGCAAGTAGATAAATAGGTACCGCTCCGGCGGGAAGGTAAACGGTGTTTCCGTGCACTGCTCTGGTTCGCCAGAAGTGGCTTAGTTATGCTGGCCACATGACCCGGAAGCTGTACGCCGGCTCCCTCGGCCAGTAAAGCGAGATGAGCGCCGCAACCCCAGAGTCATCCGCGACTGGACCTAATGGTCAGCGGTCCCTTTACCTTTACCTTTTTAAACATACCCTGCTCTCCCCACCATTTGTAGACGCCTCACCATCTTGGGTAACCCCCTTTTGCAGGACATGCTCTCGTTCAGCATTCCCCAACCTGGTGCCCCCCAGCTGTTTTGGACTACAGCTCCCCTTATTCCTGACCATTGGCCATGCAGGCTGGGGCTGATTGGAGCTGGATTCCAACCACACTGGGGAGGGGCGCCGTGTTGGGGAAGGCAGCCGTACTTCACCAATATATATGAGGAAAAAATAAGCAACAGAGTCTCATGCTTGCAGTTGGAGGCTGCAGTGCTTCTGAATACTAGTTGCCGGAAACCAGAAGACGAGAGTGTTATTGTGCTTGAATCCTGCTTGCACTCAGCCACTGTGAGAATGGGATTCTAGACTTGATGGGTCTAATCCAGCAGCCTCTTCTTGTGTTCTCATGTTCTTGGGGTCCACCTGCACTACAAGGAAGCTCTATATCATTTAAATGCAAATTGAATTGTAATACCGGTAGTTTCACCCAAAGAACCCTAGGATTTGTAGTTTATTGAGAATGCTAAGCATTAACTCTACTCTCGGGATTATCTGGGAGGGAGCGATCGTAGAATCATAGAATGGCAGAGTTGGGAGGGACCATGAGGGTCATCTAGTCCAACCCTCTGCAACGCAGGAATCTTTTGCCCACCATGGGGCTCAAACCCATGACCCTGAGATTAAGAGCCTCATGCTCTACCGACTGAGCTATCTGCGGTGATGAGCTATTAAATCAGATTATGTATGCAGTATACTTGTAAAGCACATTCGAAGCGTGTTTCCCCCCTGTCAGGTTCTCTTATCGGTTGTTCAATAGTAAGACCAAGCCATCTTGTCTTTAAGTCTCTTTATTTCAGTGCAAAGCTATTTACAGTGCAGAGTTCAGTTTATCATGTCTGCTCAGTCACTAGCAGAATCCGGAAGTGCCTCCTTCCTGTTTTGGCGCCAACCCCCAAACCTTGGCATCCTAAATTGTCACCTTCTCCTCCTACGTGAGATATGCGCCGGAACTGATGCCTCCCCCTCCGAGCGAGTCTGCTGGGTGGTGCCAGGTCTCCCAGCAACTCCCTGGACACCTGGCACTCTCTGGCTCCCAGCCACTAACTGCTCCTCCCCCGAACAGGGGCTGCCAGATTCACTCAAAGATGAATCTGTTGTTAACACAGGCTGCGGCTCCCTGTAAGCACTCAGAGCTGAACTGGCAGGGGTGGGCAGATCCCTGACACCCCCTGATATAATTCTGGGTGCTGTAGTTTGTTAAGGGTCACTGGTAATTGTAACTCGAAGAGGAGGAGGAGGAGTAAACTATTGTGCTCAGAATTCACTGCTCCAAAATTAAGGGTCCCAAAGCCCCACTGAATACTATGCCTGCAATACTGTGCTCACTTACCTGGAAGTAAGCCCAATTGAACTCAACTCATTGAAGCCACATTGGACTTGGCTTTACTTTTAAGTAGACATCTATAGGACTGCGCTGTAACTCTCCCATTGATTACTGTGGGGGAAATAGTCCTTAAATTCAATAGGATTTAAATGTGCCTACTTCTCTCCGTATCTGTTGTTTATCGCCTCTTTCTCATTTTCTGAAACAGGAACAAACATCAATGACGCCCTTCTCCGGGCCATCTTTATTTTGAATGAAGCTACAAGTCTAGGATTGTTGGATCCAAACTCTGTATCCATGATCGTGCTGGTGTCAGATGGAGATCCTACTGTTGGTAAGAATCCTGCAGCTACAATGACTAACTAGCCAGTGGCACCATTGAGTTTAGTGAAACCTGTGTTGCATGCATGCATGTGCACACACACAATATCCTTTCCATTGCCAATTCATGGTTATTTGTGCTCATGATGCTATTGGGGCGGTCAAGTGTTTGGGTATGTGTGCTTATAGAATTACAACCTTACTCTTTCATTTGGCACCAGCTGTCAAAGGGGAGAAGATAGCTTTCCAATAAACTACAGTGGTAGCTTGGTTCTCAAACTTAATCCGTTCCGGAAGTCCGTTCCAAAACCAAAGCATTCCAAAACCAAGGTGTGCTTTACCATAGAAAGTAATGCAAAATGGATTAATCCGTTCCGGAATTTTAAAAACGACCCCTAAAACAGCAATTTAACATGAACTTTACTATCTAACGAGACCATTGATCCATAAAATGAAACCAATAAACAATGTACTGTAGTCACACACGCAATCAATCAATCAGTAGCTGAACTGGGTTCCACACAGTCATAAAAACAAAACAAAAAAGAGCCACAAAAACTCCAAATAAATAGCAAAAACAGACAGGCCTCAGTGTAACACTCAAAACAGAAGTGTGGCACTCAAATCAGAAGCGTAACACTCAAAATGGAGCACATTCGGCTTCCGAAAAAAGTTCACGAACCGGAACACTTACTTCCGGGTTTGCAGTGTTTGGGTTCCAAGTTGTTTGAGTATCAAGGCGTTTAAGAACCAAGATACCACTATACACCAAGAAATAGTATCTTGGTTTATTCTTTTCCTTCAATTTCGGACTCACCTGCAACACTTTAATGGAACAGTCCTGGATGAATGTGACCATTTCCTTCCTTTCCATTCCCCATCAGGAGAACTTAAGCTGCCTACAATTCAGAAGAACGTGCAGAAGAACATTCGGGACGATATCTCTTTGTTCTGCCTTGGTATCGGATTCGACGTGGATTATGATTTTCTGAAAAGGCTGGCTCATGAAAACAATGGAGTTGCCCAGAGGGTTTTTGGGAACCAGGAGACCTCATCTCAAATGAAGGTGCATTTTCACCCTCTCTCCCCATTATACAAAATTTCATGGAACACAAAGGGGGGCGAGAATGAAAGGAAAACATGACACATCCATCCTCGTTACAAAAAAAATCATCATCATCATCTTATCATCTGGTTATCTGTTAAATTATCTGGATTTAATAGAACCAAAGACTTGCAAGAGTCATTGGAGGACATCTAAACTAACTTCTTGCAGGTGCAAGAAGTTCAGGATCCCTGAATATGTAGTTATCCAACCTCTGTTTAAAAATACATCCTGTGAAAGTGACCACGTAGACTCCCAAGGCAATCTGTTCTACTGTTGAACAGCTTATACCAGGGGTCAGCAACCTTTTTCAGCCGTGGGCCGGTCCACCGTCCCTCAGACCTTGTGGGGGGCCGGACTATATTTTTTGGGGGGGGGATGAACGAATTCCTATGCCCCACAAATAACCCAGAGATGCATTTTAAATAAAAGGACACCTTCTACTCATGGAAAAACACGCTGATTCCTGGACTGTCTGTGGGCCGGATTGAGAAGGCGATTGGGCCGCATCTGGCCCTCGGGCCTTAGGTTGCCTACCCCTGGCTTATACAATTAGGGCCTTTCTTCTAATGGAGGTGTTTTAGCTTGAGGGGCAAGATAACTTTGACAAGTTGGTGAGGCAAACCCACGTGTCCATCACATGACATTCAGGTGTCTCACGATTGGCAGGTGGGTTGTCCCACCTATCTGTTGAAATCCCTTTCCTGTGGTTTTCAAACATCCAGCAGCCAGCCAGTTGGCTGTTGAGCATTTAGGAATCACGGCGCAAAGGGCATTAGCAGCCCTAGGCTCATTGCTGTGGGAAAGCGCTTCTTTCTCTCTCACGTTAGCTGAATAAGGGACAGGAGAGAGCGAGAAGCAAGCAGTTGCCCTTCCCTGGTTTAACCAGCCAGTCGAACGGTTGCACACTAAAAACAGGACACCTGGAGGAACCCCTACAAAAAATAACTTTTAAAGAATAAGTTTCCCCAGTGTTGTTATGTCCTGTTACTCTTAGGATACCAGACTCCAGCTTTTTGCATGTGTAGACCTTTAACCTCCCCCTTAAATAAATTCAGACAAGACTCAAATTTTGGGTTTGGTTTTTGGCAGAATTTAGGCCACAACTTTATTGATTACAGCAAGTGAGTGGTTGCATAGGCTCTGGTTCGACTAGCTCCCTGCACCGTTGCAGGTAGCGCTGACCCAGGGCACCAGCGTAGGTCAGCCAAGGGTGAACATCTGGATAAGCGGAAAGCGGGGTCAGACTACTCCACCACCCAGATGTCCCCCTGGACTCAGGCACGGGCACAACCCCTCTCAGGGTTGACCAAACCATTGAGTCCCTGGATTCCTTTAATGGAATACCCTTCGCATAGGGATGGCTAGAGCATTCTGCCATCCCTATCACCTGAACCAGAGCCTATCCGCAACCTTACAAGTTGTGACGATTTGCTACATGGCAGGCGAAACCCAAATGGCAACAGCCAATCAGCCAAGTGGGGAACATTCCTGCCGTGCCCCTGTCCCAAAGACAGACGACACACGACGGCATAGCAAGGTCAAGTGCAAAAGCCCTAAATATAGGGAGAGGTGGGCGGGTGTTCAATTGCCCACAGAGGAAGCTCAAGGGCACGTGCATGCAGGGGCGTAGGAAGTGGGGGCGGGGGGGGGCTGCCCCAGGTTCCATCATGGAGGCGGTGACCAATTATCAAGGAACAATTACTGCCCTACTAGGGCGGTTCATAAAAAAAAAACGTTTTTAAAAAAAAACAAATGCCTTCTCCAAAGGTCTTATCTTGCTACACTAGGGATTATATAGCTATATATGAAATTTCATGCATATCAGTTAATATCTTGACCCTCCTCCACGAAAATAGCTGTTTACTTGGCCGTTTTCCTATGTCGTGAAGGCTGAAATTTCAATTCAGTGGAGCACTTACTGTTCCCAACCCTAACCCTGCGAAAAGCCATCTAATTAGACTTTTATTTGATTTTGACATGTTTTTATGAGGTAATTTAATTATTGTTTGATTTTAAATCAATGTTATGTATCTGATGTTAGCCGCCCTGAGCCCGACTTCGGCCGGGGAGGGCGGGATATAAATAAAAGTTTATTTTTACTTATTATTATTCCTTTGTAAGAAAATATGAAATAACGTAAAACCATTTTTGCAGGCAAAAAAAAAAAAAAATTCAATGGGGGGGGGGGAAGGTGACAAGAAATTTTCCGCACCGGGTACCACCTGACGCCTCTGCGTGCATGGGGCTTATGTAGGTCCCTCGATCCATTTAGCTAGCGTCCCATTGGTCTGATTACACCCAGCATCGAGGGACCTACCAATAGGGTGTTGTGGCTATCCAAACGTTCCCACCCACAAGACAAGGGTTTGGTTGCCAGGCCACCCTCTTTGAGGGAGGACCCGATATCTTGCACATGCCTGATGCAAGTTTCTCTTAAAAACCAAGCTTTTCCTCACTTCTCTTCCGCCTTCAATTTGCAGAAATTCTACAACCAAGTCTCCACGCCACTTCTCAAAAAGCTGGAGTTCAACTACCCGCACGGAATGGTGTCTGATGTCACCCACAACACTTTCCAGAACTATTTTGGAGGCTCAGAGATTGTGGTAGCAGGAAAAGTAGACACTGAAAATGTGCAACACTTGCAGAGTATGATTACAGCCACTGCCGTGAGTATAGTGTTTGCCCACAAATCTGTTTCCCCATTGCAAGTGTTTATGCCATTCTTGGGGAGTTTCCTCAGTCAGGGTAGGGGTGAAATTTGAATCAGTTTGGATTTACTAGGTGAACTTATTTAATTCACAGTTCCTGAAACAATTGCGGCCATCTTTCAAAATTCACATCTGCAACGCAGTTCTCCAGCTGTTGCAACATGTACAGAAATGCATAGACTAGGTAAAATGTACATGAGATATGTATCTTAGTGAAAATAAAGGTAAAGGTAAAGGGACCCTGACCATTAGGTCCAGTCGTGTCCGACTCTGGGGTTGCGGCGCTCATCTCGCTTTATTGGCTGAGAGCCGGCGTACAGCTTCCGGGTCATGTGGCCAGCATGACTAAGCCGCTTCTGGCGAACCAGAGCAGCGCACGGAAACGCCGTTTACCTTCCCGCCGGAGCGGTTCCTATTTATCTACTTGCACTTTGACGTGCTTTCGAACTGCTAGGTGGGCAGGAGCTGGGACCGAGCAATGGGAGCTCACTCCATTGCAGGGATTCGAACCGCCGACCTTCTGATCAGCAAGCCCTAGGCTCTGTGGTTTAACCCACAGTGCCACCTGGGTCCCTTCTTAGTGAAAATAGCATGCAACAAATGCATTTTATTGGGGGAAATCACTTGCAAGATTGAGTATATCAGCCAAAATTGCATATAAAAATGGGCATATATTAGGAGTAATTCTCCCCAAAATGCTGATAAATTTTATTGAGGACTTTTAAATCAGGAATTCCCAAACCAATGTGGAAATGTGAATACTGAACTTTTGACTGGAAAATGGAGAAAATGAAATGGATCGGTTTTCCCATCCCTGTTTTTGAAGGATGGGTAAGAAACATTTTAATTGCATCAGCATAGCACCTGAGGGGAAGTTTCTCACAAAAGGTCTTTGTATCTCTCTTATTTCTCTGCCCCATTTTTAGTCCAATGCACAGCTGGTCTTGGAGACTCTGGCTGACGTTGACGGACTGGATGAGTTCCTGAGCAAAGATAATCACGCAGACCCAAAATTCACTGAAAAGCTGTGGGCCTACATTACCATCAACCAACTGTTGGCTGAGAGGTGAGAAGGAAAGCACTCAGAGCCAGTGTGGTGTAGTGGTTAAGAGCGGTGGACTCGTAATCTGGTGAACCGGGTTCGCGTCTCCGCTCCTCCACATGCAGCTGCTGGGTGACCTTGGGGTAGTCACACTTCTCTGAAGTCTCTCAGCCCCACTCACCTCACAGAGTGTTTGTTTTGGGGGAGGAAGGGAAAGGAGAATGTGAGCCGCTTTGAGACTCCTTCGGGGAGTGATAAAGTGGGATATCAAATCCAAACTCTTCTTCCTCTTCAGTGAATTTCTTAGACCCGTCTTGGAAGAGGAATAATTTCTATAATTCTAGCTCTGAAATAACGCTAGCTGGGACCCAGTACTTGTGATTCTGTGTACTGTGCAGTTAGTATGCATTCTGTGGAGTGGGATTGTGATTGGCTCAGATTGGCCCCAGAGTGCCTGGGGGGACCCGGCCAGATGGGCGGGGTACAAATAATAAATTATTATTATTATTATTATTATTATTATTATTATTATTATTATTATTATAAAGGCAAACTTGCTTAAGTCACCCTTTAAGAAGCAACATGCAAACCAAAACGGTTTGAGAAATTATTTCCCCCGCAAAAAAAGTTCACAAATGGATATGGATACGAAAGGGAGAAAAACAAAATTTGACAGAGTCACTCATCCCTTGGCAGTGGAGAGGGTTCGTAGAATCACAGAAGCGTAGAAGGGAAGGGATCCCGAGGGTCATCTAGTCCAACCCCCTGCAATGCAGGAATCTCTTTTAAAGCATCCATGACAGAAGGCCATCCCACCTATCCTTAAAAACCTCCAAGGAAGGAGAGTCCGCAAGCTTGTGAGGGAGACCGTTCCACAGTCAAACAGCTCTTACTGTAGGAAAGTTTTTTCGTGATGTTTAGTCGGAATCTCCTTCCTTGTAACTTGAAGCCATTGGTTTGAGTCCTACCGTCCAGAGCAGGAGAAAATATGCTTGCTGTATCTTCCATGGGGCAGCCTTTAAGATAATTTGTTTATGTACCACCTAGAAACCTGGCCACTACAGCTGCCCTGAAAAGGAACATCACAAAGAAGATCTTGCAGATGTCTTTGGACCATCACATTGTGACCCCATACACAGCGATGCTGATTGAGAGCCCCAACGGAGACGAGCTGATGTTGGCTGACTCGCCCCAAGACCGCAAAAGAGGGTGCTGCCCAGGTTGGTTCCACACTATTCCCAGTTGTGTGGGACACAACATAGGTCTGTAGGTAAAGGATGTGGGTGGCGCTGTGGTCTAACCAGGCATGTCCAACAGGTAGATCACGATCTACCGGTAGATCACTGGACGTCTGTGGTAGATCACAGGTAGATCATTGCCTCTCCCCAAAGAAGCTGAACAACTGTGGCTCCCCTAAAAAAATCTCAACATTTTACCTCCTCCCGGAAAAAACTCAACAACATTGACCTGAACCCCCCAAAAAGGGGGTAGATCACTGCCAGTTTTTAACTCTGTGAGTAGATCGCAGTCTCTTGGGAGTTGGCCACCCCACTCTAAACTACTGAGCCTCTTGGGCTTGCCGCTCAGAAGTTTGGCGGTTCGAATCCCCACGACGGGGTGAGCTCCCGTTGCTCTGTCCCAGCTCCTGCCAACCTAGCAGTTCAAAAGCACACCAGTGCAAGTAGATAAATAGGTACTGTTGCAGCGGGAAGGTAAACGGCATTTCCGTGCACTCTGGTTTCTGTCACGGTGTTGCATTGCACCAGAAGCGGTTTAGTCCTGCTGGCCACATGACCCGGAAAGCTGTCTGTGGACAAACGCCGGTTCCCTCAGCCTGAAAGCGATATGAGCGCCGCAACCCCATAGTCGCCTTTGACTGGACGTAACCATCCAGGGGTCCTTTACCTTTACAGGTAGGTCTGTTGTAATTTCATTCCTTTTTTCTTACAGGTGCTTTAGCTGTTGGCCACCCCAAGCCTGACAATTCCATCCCAGCTTGGGCCAAGCCCACATCCGGGGCAAGAGATCCTTCATCTCTCCTCATGGGCCCAACTGCATCAGCCATACATGCTGGTAAGAGAAGATAGGTCCCTGCGTTGTGATTGCTCGCTCCCCCCCCCCCCCCGCAGTAGCGATATAGAATCATAGAGTTGGAAGAGACCACAAGGGCCATCCAGTCCAAAGCAGGAACACAATCAAAGCATTCTTGACAGATGGCTGTCAAGCCTCTGCTTAAAGACCTCCAAAGAAGGAGACTCCACCACACTCCTTGGCAGCCAATTCCACTGTTGAACAGCTCTTACTGTCAGGAAGTTCTTTCTAATGTTTAGGTGGAATCTTCTTTCTTGTAGTTTGAATCCATTGCTCCGTGTCCGCTTCTCTAGAGCAGCAGAAAACAACCTTTCTCCCTCCTCTATATGGCATCCTTTTATATATTTGAACATGGCTATCATATCACCCCTTAACCTTCTCTTCTCCAGGCTAAACATACCCAGCTCCCTAAGCCGTTCCTCATAAGGCATCGTTTCCAGGGAGGGAGAAAGTTTGTTTGACTATTTTGGTTGCCCTCCTCTGGACACGTTCCAGCTTGTCAGTATCCTTCTTGAACTGTGGTGCCCAGAACTGGACACAGTATTCCAGGTGGGGTCTGACCAGAGCGGAATACAGTGGTACTATTTGGGGTACCACTGTATTCCACTGATATGGGGGAGGAAAATGCAAAACCTAAAGACAGGAGAAGCCATCAAAATTTATCAAGCCCATTGTTATTTAGCCTGGAGAAGAGGTCGAGAGGTGATTTGATAGCCATCTTCAAAAATCTACAAGGCTGTCAAATGGAGCAAGCTTGTTTTGTGTTGCTCCAAGGGGTAAGATGTGAACCAATGGATTCAAATTGCAAGAAAGGAGATTCCAACCAAACTTTAGGAAGGACGGTAAGAGCTGTTCAACCGTAGAACGGACTCCCTCGGGAGGTGGCGGACTCTCCTTCCTTGGAGGTTTTTAAGCAGAGGTTGGGGGGGCACCTGCCAGGGATGCTTAAGTTGAGATTCCTGCATTGCAGGGGGTTAGACTAGATGGTCTTTAGGGGTCCCTATGATTCTGTGACTTTATTTGCTGCAGAATTTTGTCTGTGGGTTAAGGGGAACGGATCGCACTGTGACTCCGTGGCTGACCCAACGCACAGCTGAGGCACTGGATGGGCAAGGATGGTGGGCAGTGGGGGGGGGGGAGGCTGCTGAGATGGTCTTGCAGCAGATTAAAGGGCAGCATCCATGAGAGGTTCTTGCTCTGCACCCGCAGGAAGCAGCAGGAAGAGGGAGACAGGAGGGAAAGTGAGGGTAAACAGAGGAAGCTTGGAGAACGCAAGAGTGAAGGAGAGATGACAGAGGAGGTGGAAGGGAACAGGACAGGCTGTGAAAGAAATTATAAACTAATTCAAAGAAATATAAATGACTCAAGAAACCTTCCAAAAAACAAAAAATAACTCAAGATAAACTAACAAATAACCTTAACGAGTTGCCCGCTAAGATTCTCGTTTCACTGTTCATCTATCAGTTTCCTCAGAAGGAAAAAAGTCAGTCTTTGCAATAGCTTCGTAACAATGAGATCATGTGAGCTTTCATAGCCCCTCGTCGACGTGTTTTACAAGCCATGGAGCTTGTCTTTGAACTTGAGTTTAGGTTTTTAACCTTTGGGATGAAGCAAGATTAGAATTCCTAGTTTGGATAATTACCACTTAATGTTTGGGAGTGTTCTTCTTCTTCTCTGAAGTTTCTTTAATCCTCCCCCTAAATTTAATAGCAAACAAGCTACTTTGAGTTATATAAATACATTAACTTTTTTCCTTCTGAGGAAACTGATAGATCATAACAGTGAAACGAGAATCTTAGCCGGCAACTCGTTAAGGTTATTTGTTAGTTTATCTTGAGTTATTTGGAGTTATTTGGAGTTATTTGGAAGGTTTTCTTGAGTCATTTATATTTCTTTGAATTAGTTTATAACGTTTTGAGGATTTTTGCTTTTGAGCAATTCTGCTCCTGAATCATTAAACATATTGTTTGTTTGAGTATCATTATATAAATATACGTACATCTCGTTTCAGGGATCTTTCATGGTGTAGATTTCCTTTGTTGTAATTCAGTTATTCCCATGATTGTCTTTTTTGCCTAGTTGTGAAAGAAATTAGGCTGCCACAAGGAGCCTACTGGAAGGGAGGAAGGGGGAGAGAAGGAGTCTGTGATGGCTAGAAGCAGACTTTATATAAAGAGGAGAAGTCAGAAACTGAACTGGCCAGGAAGGCTGAATGAAAGCAAATTAACAGAGTGGTTCTAGCGGTGAAAAGGAGTAACAAAACTCTTGAAATAAGACCCACCACCACCACCACCTGCTGGTTCTCTGAAGGGGGAGAGACCACCTGTGGTTCTGAGGGCTCCTGAGACCTTAGCTAGGTAGCAGCTGACATGGGTCTTACAGTGCCTGGGTATTTTATTTTTATTTATTTATTGCATTTATATCCCAGAGCTCCCTGAGAAGGAGTGATTGTTAATCCACTCTGGGAATTGTAGCTCTATGAGGGGAAAAGGGGGTCTTCCTCACAAGTCTCAGCAAACCCTTAGCAAACTACAGTTCCCAGGATGCTCTGCAGAGACGACTCTTTGAAGCGTTATATTACCTCTTTAAATGTATAGTCCGATAGAAAAGCTGAGAGTTGTTAGGAGACCCCCTATTCCTCTCACAAAAACTACAATTCCCAGAGTTCATTGTGAGGAGGGATAGATTGTTTAACTACTCAGAGAACTCTGAGGGGGAAAGGGGTCTCCTAACAACTCTCAGCACCCTTAACAAACTACAGTTCCCACTAGGGAGAAAAATGTCTCTCTATTCCTTTCACATCATACATAATTTTATATGCCTCTCGTGTCTTCTTGTACTCAACTTTTCTCTAAACTAAAAAGCCCCAAAGACAGGACCCCTGAGGGAAGGTGAAGCGACCACCTCAGGCGGCCAGGATCCACAGGGGCAGCAGATCTTAATGTAGATCTTTATTCCACCCTCTCTTCCCTGGGGGGGGGGAGAGAGCAGGGACCAAAGCGGGCGCCATTTTGTTTTTTTCGCCTGAGATGCCAAAATGTCTTGGGCCGGCCCTGCCCAAAGATTTCCTCGCTGTTCTTTGATTTCCTGTTGGCGGAACAAACGCAGCGAATATTGCAAAGGCTTGATCTTTGAGGGGGCGCTTAATGTCGGCTTTTGCTGCTCTCCCATGTCAAGCCCCACAGGGCTCCGTTTCAGCTAAGCATTCAAAAACACTCCGAGCCATTAAGCTATCAAAGCTTTAATAGCTAAATAATTGGTTTACAACTCCAAGCACATCGTAAATGCCTCAGTCCTCCTCGCTTTCGGTTTCTCCGAATACCGGAAGCCTGGATTGCTGCCACCCCCCAAAGCATTTCGGGAGACGGAAACTCTTTGTGCGCTTCTTCTTTCTTTCCCCTGATACACTGTGATGGCTCTGTGATGCTGACGGAAACCCTCTCCCTGCCTTCTCTTCCTCGGAGCTTCCTCCAGACGTCCCGCTGGAATCTGTCTCCAAAACAGGTGGTGGTTCACGATACTCACTCAAAGCTGGAGAGGCAGGAGGGCTTTGCAGTCCCCTGACATCCCACAAATAGTGACAAACAGTGTCAAAATAGGTATTATTCAGGACAGCGTGTCTATCTTCTGATATTGAAAAAGAGAGAGAGAGAATTTGAGCAAGCAACATCTACACTGCCCTTTGCTCAGGAACAAACCCAGGCAGAATCTGGCATTCATCGGCTATTCTTCACCAGATACTCATTTCTTGAGGCAATCTGGTTTAAATCCTTTGCTGGATCTTGTGGGTGTTTGCAGGGGAAATGGAAGCGAGAAGCTGAAGTGGACTTGAAGTGTAGCGTTTGGGGTCAGTCACCTTATTGGCTGCGAGGAAGAACTCAAGCCGGGTGGCGTGGGAGTCCCATTTTCCTGGAACCGTTGTGTCAAATTCCTCGATGTGGCCCTGGGTGGCCATGACTTCCCCTCTGTGTGATCTGCCTTGTGGCTGCAGTCAGTGATTTCAGCTCAGCTGAGGCGACAGTTCCCCAGCAGTGATTTCAGCTTGTGGAAGCTAACCAGGGCTGCATACCCAGCCTAGCATCCCACCTTCGTCACCAGTGAAGCGTAGGTGGGTTCCCACGAGGCAAGAACACAGCGATAACAGCAAGACCCTTTATTGAACGACATAACTGGACAACAGAGGCAAAGCAACTGCTTATATACATTCCTGAAAGCCTGGGCCACTCCCATTCCCAACGTGATTGGCTGCCTCAACTTCCAAGCTGCGAATCACGACTCAGAGTTCAAGGGCCAATGGCAGAGGCCCAAATCCTGAAATGTTCTGTGATTGGACAACAAGTATCGAATCAGAACACAGGAGCTCAGAATCCTTAGTCCAGACTCAAGCTCAGGCAAACACAGACCACTGAATATATAACAGGTCTGGTCCCAGTGGCCCTGCTGGCTGAGCTTTGCAAGGTGTTGTCTCAGCAGGGAGGTGGGGGCCATCTCAGAAATGTAGGAGCCAGGGGAGCTGGCAAAAGAAGTCTGATCATTGGCCCATTCGGTTCAGTGTTGTCTACACTGACCGGCAGCAACTCTCTCCAGAGTTTCAGGCAGGGTTTCAAGGACCATCATCTGATGCTGCAGGTAAAGAATAGACTCTCCCAGAAGGTAGTAGACCCTCCATCCTTGGAGCTTTTTGGATGGCCATCTGTCGTGGATGCTTTAGCTGAGATTCCTGCATTGCAGGGGGTTGGACTAGATGGCCCTTAGGGGTCCCTTCCCAACCATGCAATCCTGTGATCCTAGGCACTGACTTCTGTTAAGGGTTTTAAACAGTGCAGAATCGGCACCATTACTGATGCCACAAAGTCATACGTAAGAAATCTATTCTTTTAGTGTGGCGGCGTCTGCACTTTGGAACTCCCCGTCTATTGATATCCGGCAGGTGTGTTCACTGTACTCTTTCTGGCGCATTTCTGTTTTAGACAAGCCTACCCAGGCATCTAGAATGCTGGTGTGTTCTTTAGTTTATTGCTGCTTTTCATTTTTTGAATGTTTTGTCTGTTTTTGAATGTTTTGTCATAATCTTATTGCTTTATCCTTTTTGAGAACTGCTTTGAGGTTGTTGTTGTTGTTTACAATCAAGCAGTACATAATTTTTTATGAAATTAAAAATGAATAAACAACAGAACCCGCTGAGCTTTGCCCACAATGGGGCACCCAGCTTTGTCTGAGTACTGCTGTTTAAAAACAAACGGGAAAAGCCTGACTAATTATATGCAAAATGGTACAGATACAAAAGTATATTATATGTATTGAAGAATCAAGTTCCATGTATCCCTACAGTCCTGCAACATAATTCGCAAGTATTACCCTGTTTCCCCTTTTTTAATACGTAGTCATAAAGTAAGCCATGGCAGGGTTTTTGTACCTTTGTGAGAAGTAAGACGTACCCCAAAAGTAAGCCATGGTGCCGCCATTGTTCCCGTCGCCTCCTCAGCCCCTCCTGCTTGCGCAGGGAGCCAGCGAACCAGCGAGAGGCACGAGGGGGGGGGAACGCGCCTCTTGCGGAGTTCTGCCCCGCCTGCTTAGCGCGCAGGGAGAGGCGCGCAGGGGGGGAAGACGCCTCTTCCTGCCCCGCCTGTTCCCCGTGCGCAGGGAGCCAGCGAACCAGCGAGAGGCACGAGGGGGGGGAACGCGCCTCTTGTGGAGTTCTGCCCCACCTGCTCAGCGCGCAGGGGGAGGCTGTACCGTACCATACTGACGTAATAAAAATAAGACATCCCCAAAAAATAAGCCACCCTGTGTTTTTTTGAGGGGAACAAATTATAAGACGGTGTCTTCAAAAGGGGGAAAGACAGTAACACATATGTGTCTTATGTGTATATTAGGATTACCAGACGTTCCCGGTTCCTGGGGACAGTCCCCGGATTCACCAATCTGTCCCCGGACAAAATCTTTCCCCGGATTTTAATTAATGTCCCCGGATTTATGCCTCAGGACTTCTGGCGAGGCAACATGGCGGGCGCCATGGTAGCGACCAGCACCAGAGCTCCTGGTGACGTCAAAGTTCCTGCCAGCCTGTGGGGGGGGGCTATTTAAACTGAGGCGCGAGCCAGAGAGCTTCCTTCTGGCTCGCTTCCTCGATCAACGCTCGCCCCGAGCTTGTGAAGAGCCGCCCGCAGGAGAAGAGCCCGTGGCGCGCCCAAGTTGGGGGGGGGGCGAGTGAGGCGCTGAGGCGGTGAAGAAGATCCTTGCACCCTGGCTGGGCAGATCTTTGCACCCCGGCGGCGCATATGCTAAAGACGGCCCTGGTCCTGACACACCCTTATGGTGGAGAGAAGGATTCTCTCACCAGGTGTCTCTATGGCCATGCGTCAATGCAGTGATGGCTGGGGCCCTTTGAGGCTAGTAATAATAATAATAATAATTTATTATTTATACCCCGCCCATCTGGCCAGGTCTCCCCAGCCACTCTAGGCGGCTTCCAGCAAATATTAAAATACATACACATGTCACAGAATAAAAACTTCCCTGAACAGGGCTGTCTTCAGGCATTTTCTAAATGTCAGATAGTTGTTAGCACCTTTGACTTCTGATGGGAGGGCGTTCCACAGGGTGGGTGCCACTACCGAGAAGGCCCTCTGCCTGGTTCCCTGTAGCTTTGCTTCTCGCAATGAGGGAACCGCCAGAAGGCCCTCGGCGCTGGATCTCAATGTCCAGGCTGAACGATGGGGGTGGAGACACTCCTTCAGGTATACTGGACCGAGGCCGTTTAGGGCTTTAAAGGTCAGCACCAACAATTGTGCTCAGAAACGTACTGGGAGCCAGTGTAGATCTCTCAGGACCGGTGTTATGTGGTCCCGGCGGCCGCTCCCAGTCATTAATCTAGCTGCCGCATTCTGGATTAATTGCAGTTTCCGGGTCACCTTCAAAGGTAGCCCCACATAGAGTGCATTGCAGTTGTCCAAGCGGGAGATAACTAGAGCATGCACCACTCTGGCGAGACAGTCCGCGGGCAGGTAGGGTCTCAGCCTGCGTACCAGATGGAGCTGGTAGACAGCCGCCCTGGACACAGAATTAACCTGCGCCTCCATGGACAGCTGTGAGTCCAAAATGACTCCCAGGCTGCGCACCTGGTCCTTCAGGGGCACAGTTACCCCATTCAGGACCAGGGAGTCCCCCACACCCGCTCGCACCCTGTCCCCCAAGAACAGTACTTCTGTCTTGTCAGGATTCAATCTCAATCCGTTAGCCGCCATCCATCCTCCAACCGCCTCCAGGCACTCACACAGGACCTTCACTGCCTTCACTGGTTCCGATTTGAAAGAGAGGTAGCTGGGCAGAAGGCAGGGAGACCAACAGCAGCTGGAGCCAGAGGCAATGTCTTAATTCTAGATCCCCCCCCCCTCTTCTGCCCTGCTGAGTTCCACAGGAGCCACACTGAGACTAAAGGGGAGGAATCCAATAGTGCAATAAGCAGTGCAAACCCTCCATAGTGGTTGCAAGTAAGGAAGCAGAGCAGGTGAACTGAGGGAGGGTTGGTGAAGCAGCGCCCCATTGGCCCAAATGGACCAGCCTCCACTGCTTCAAAGTTTGCACTGCTAACTCCTT
This sequence comes from Darevskia mixta, assembly GCA_034641385.1. Classification (NCBI taxonomy): domain Eukaryota; kingdom Metazoa; phylum Chordata; class Lepidosauria; order Squamata; family Lacertidae; genus Darevskia; species Darevskia mixta. Next base: position 179,542 of record JAWWNH010000192.1, read on the forward strand.
TTTTTAAAACAAAAAAACAAAAACGGCTGCATTGGGCACGTTTGTGGTAACGATGCAAATGTTAAAACGAGAGCTGCACCATTAAAGCAAAACCCAAACGCTCTATGGACAATGCGCTAATTATACATGACAGTTATCTTCTGGTTTATCTAAACAGGATCCTTAGTTATTGGCTCAGCACCGACTGACAATTCCATCCCATCTTGGGCGAAACCTACGCCGAAACCTCAGGGTCCGTTAGCTGCTGCCATGGGTCCAACTATTTCTGCCATACATGCAGGTAATAGATGTTGGACTCTCTCCCTCCCCCCCCCCCTTTTTATCGCCATCTGGGTTTCCTCACTTTAAGGTGGCTGTGTGTCCTCCTTTACGAAAGGCAGTCCTCTGTCTGAAGGGTTGTTGGCCCAAATCTAGTTTAAAGATGCAGGACCAGAGAGAGCATCACGGGTGTTAAAACTTACTCCTCTACCATTAGAATCTGCACTGCAGTCTGTAAAGGTAAAGGGACGCCTGACCATTAGGTCCAGTCACGGACGACTCTGGGGTTGCGGCGCTCATCTCACTTTACTGGCCGAGGGAGCTTCCGGGTCATGTAGCCAGCATGACTAAGCCGCTTCTGGCGAACCAGGACAGCGCACGGAAACGCCATTTACCTTCCCGTCACAGTGGTTCCTATTTATCTACTTGCACATTGACGTGCTTTCAAACTGCTAGGTTGGCAGGAGCTAGGACCGAGCAACAGGAGCTCACCCCGTCGCGGGGATTCGAACTGCCAACCTTCCGATCGGCAAGCCCTAGGCTCAGTGGTTTAGACCACAGCGCCACCCGCTAATTTAGAAATAGTTACTGTGATTTAGATGCATCTTGTCATAATGGAGGAAACTGTGATGCTCAGACTGCAGCTACGTCCAGGTTTTCCAACACATTTTGCTGCCCAGTTCCCATGTGTCCAGGAAAACCCATTGGCTGACCATTGACACAAAGTATTATGATGCATTCTGTTCCAGTGATATAAGTATGGACCATTTTTAATCAGCATTGGGCCATTTTTCACAAAAATGACACTTCAAGAATTAATTGCATTTGTTTGGGTTTTTTTAAAAAAATACAGCAGCAGCCATAACTAAGAAATATGCAAGAATTATGCCTGCATTGACATAAGAACATCCCCCTTTATATTGTGCAATAAAGAAAATTTTATATTGGCAACATAAAACCAGGGTTGGTCATTGTTGCATAGACCACTGATATCTTTGTGATAGGACATTTTAGTTTGGATATTTCTTACCCTGATATAACCCCGTAAAGCATTAGCTTTGGGGATAAATAAAGACAATGCCCTGCCATGAATGAAGGTGGCAATTAGTGTGATACTAACGACGCGGCTGGTTCTAAGTCATCATTCTATGGCCAACGCCTCCAGTATTGCCAAGGACATCTTTGCTGCGATGAGTAACTGAAACGCAGCTGCGGTTTCCATTCTGACAATATTTCTTTCTTCCAAAAAGAGATCAGAAGGATAATTATATTTCCCCGATCTTCTCCCGCAACAGGACCTTTACTTTTAGGCCAGTCCAAGCCTGCTCATTCCAACACATCCTTGGGCACAAAGAACCTACCTCAAAGCGGGATACATGCAGGTAGAAGATATTGTGCTGGATTTCCATCTTACTGTCTCTGAACTCAGCTGGGATGAGGGCAGAGCCAAAACTGGAAATAGTTGCCTCTCTGGCTCTCTGGCTACTGTCAGTCTTCTTGCTTTCTGCCCTTGGCTCTGGCTACATCGACTGTTGATCTTCCTGCATTCTGCCATCACTGTACGGGGGTGAATGTTAACATGGGGGCAATGGAGTTTTTAGGGGGTTACATTTGAGTAGGGGAAAGAGTGTACCTTGGTTTCAGCCTGGGGTGTACATGTTCTCTTTTTATTCCAGTTCAGGTAGATAGCCGTGTTGGTCTGACATAGTCAAAACAAAATAAAAAAAATTCCTTCCAGTAGCACCTTAGAGACCAACTAAGTTTGTTCTTGGTATGAGCTTTCGTGTGCATGCACACTTCTTCAGATACATTGAAACAGAAATCACCAGACCCTTATATATAGTGAGAGGGTGGGGAGGGGTATTACTCAGAAGGGTGGTGGGAATGGGTGATAGGCTGATAGCTGTGGTGAACCTGTTGACGACTGTTAACGACTGCAATTAGTCTTACAGGAAAAAGCAAGGGGTGAGAAGGTTAAAAAAGATTTGTCATGTATAATGAGATAAGAATCCAATGTCTTTGTTCAGACTAGGTCTCTCCATGGCTTTAAGCTTGGTAATGAGTTGCAATTCAGCAACTCCGGGTCATGTGGCCAGCATGACTAAGCCACTTTTGGCAAACCAGAGCAGCGCACGGAAACACCGTTTACCTTCCCGCTGCAGCGGTACCTATTTATCTACTTGCACTTTGACGTGCTTTTGAACTGCTAGGTTGGCAGGAGCAGGGACCGAACAACGGGAGCTCACCCCATTGCAGGGATTCGAACCGCCGACCTTCTTATCGGCAAGCCCTAGGCTCTGTGGTTTAACCCACAGTGCCACCTGCGTCCCTATTTATTCCGTATCCCCAGCTAAACCAGGGGGCGTCCCACTGATGTAAATAAAAATAATGCAATGAAATCGGATCTTTCCATGTGTTGCAATAAATCTGTGCTTTATTTAATAAATCTAGGGGGGAAGAGTGTGGAGTGGGGTTTAAGCTAGTCCGGCAAAGTTGGATGTGCTTTGTCTGCCCATTGTCTAATCCAGCACTGATGGGTACACAAATATCTAACCCTCTTCCTTTGCCAATGAAGCTCTCCCCCACAGCTGCTACCCTCGGGCAGGAAATTTCCATGGGGGGGGGGGGGTTCAGAAGCATGGAAAGGGTTAACTGCTTGCATGCCACAATCCCAATTCTTTTTGCATCTGTGGTTGCTATAGTTAAAGAACACCGGACACATTAAGTGATTCCGTGCAATTAACATCATGCCCTTTTCTGTTTGGTCCTAAAATCCAGAGAACAATTTAACAGATGCTCAGGCTGGGGCTTGTTGCTCGCAAGTTGCAGAGGAGTCACATATTCTAGCAATTCGAAAGAAGGAAGTCCCTTGCCACTTCCGATAGTTTTGTTTTCGGAGGAACCACAGTGGTGCATAGACAAGTCAATTGACTCAAAACTGGGTGTTATTTGTAAAGCGTTGGAGCGAAAAGCTCCAAGATCAAGTTGATGGTATTGCAAAGTTTGTTTTCTCTTAGAGCTTTCTTTGGGGTGGGGTGGGGTGGATTGTTTTCAATTAATGCAGTGTTTGAAAATAGCAAAAAAACATTTGCCGGGGCGATGTGTGACGCACAGGGCCTGATTTAAGAGTGGCGTTGCGGGGTGTAAATCACGATTGCTCTGTGTATTCTCTTCTGCAGTTCAGCCTTGAGATCAACCTGCCTGATTCTCGCCTCTGTCTTTGCCCTTTTGCTTTGGGCAGTGATTCCCAAAGTGGGGGGGGGGGTTACTGCCCCCCCCAGGGTCAACATAGTTACGGGGGGGGGGCGGAAGATGCCAAGAGGCAAGAAGGGTGGCAGGGAGTGCTGCACATGACTAACAGACTTTACGAAGGTGGCATCACTGAGTCAAGTTCAAGGGTTTTGTTGACTTAATTAAACTAAATAGCTTTAACTGGATTTTGAATGAATGGCCAATTGATTGTTGCTGTTTGGGGCTTTGTTGTGTTATTACTGTGGCTTGTGCAAACTGCTATTCTAGATAAGGCTTTTTACAGGGTAGGGGGTGCTGCGGATGAGTTCATGGAACCAAGGGTTAGGTGGCCCAAAAAGGGTTTGGGAACCATTGGCTTAGGAAGTGGGTGAGGTTCAGGATTCAATAGTAATAATTATAATTCCAAAATGCAGTATTAGATAATAAGTGGGGAAGCCATTTGTCGAGGAGGAGGGAAGTCTCAGGCTGTTGTTATACATTATATATAAGTTGAATGTCATGCTTAAAATATTTGCAAAAACTAATAAAAAAATTTATTTTAAAAAAAGGAAGTGGATGAGGAACTTCTTTGCAGACGATTGACAGTTTTAGGAAGGACCTCAATGCAAATTGTGAGCCCCCTAGAGTGGCTGGGGAAACCCAGCCAGATGGGTGGGGTACAAATAAATTATTATTATTATTATTATTATTACAGTCATACCTCAGGTTACGGCCGCTTCAGGTTGTGTGTTTTTGGGTTGCGCACCGCGCTGAACCCGGAAGTACCGGAACGGGTTACTTCCGGGTTTCGGCGCTTGAACATGCGCAGAAGCGCTAAATCACGCTTTGCGCGTGCGCAGAAGCGCCGAATCGTGATCCCCGCGTGCGCAGACACGAAGCTGCGAGTTGCAAACGCTGCGAGTTGAGAACGCTGCGGGTTGCGAACGTGCCTCCCGCACGGATCACATTCGCAACCTGAGCATCCACTGTATCTACATTCTATTGCATAAGCAATGGAAGATTTTTTTACTTAGCAAATGCTTTTGGTATTCACCCATGCATGGATCATACACCATTTTTTTTCTTCTGCAGTGGACAACGATCCCCACTTCATCATCAACTTGCCGAGGCAGCATAAGAACATCTGCTTCAATATAGACTCCGAACCCGGCGCGATCCTGAACTTAATTTCAGATGCCAAGTCCGGTAAGGGAGAAAAGCGCCGTTCTGCGGCTATCTTGCGCATTTGGAAACAGTCGTAGAAACACGGGAGTTCAGAAACGTTCAGGGGGGTTGAACTGGTAAGAGACCCCAAAAAGGCCAACCTGGATTGCAGTCCATCTGCAGAAACGCCAACCCTGCTTCCCTTCTCTTTCTCTTTTGTAGGGATTGCTGTCAATGGGCAGCTGGTTGGGGCCAAGAAGCCCTTGAACAGCAAGCTGCACACCTACTTTGGCAAGATCGGGTTCAATTTCGAAAAGAAAGGCTTGAAGATTGAAGTCAGCACCGAGGGCATCAGCTTGAAGGACGGCTCCTCCAGCACATCCCTCTCCTGGTCTAATTTAGGAAGCCTCATTCGAAGGAGGTAACAGGGAAATCGGATGAGCATTAAGGCTTCCCTAGACTTGTTGATCTCCCTATGCGGGGGAGAGTTATTTTAGGCTTTGTGCCCCAACAGTGATCTGCAGCTTGCCTCTGTGTGTTCCTGAAATTTTATTGGTGTATTTGCATTCCAACCTACACCCACCTGCCCTACCACCTGGTGGTGTCATAAACGGCCTCAAGTGTGGGGCAGGGAAAGAGACTTGCATGGCACTATGCAAATCAGCAAGTAATAATGCCACAATACAGCTGGGGAGGGACGCGGGTGGCGCTGTGGGCTAAACCACCGAGCCTAGGGCTTGCCGATCAGAAGGTCGGTGGTTCAAATCCCCGCGACGGGGTGAGCTCCCGTTGCTCGGTCCCTGCTCCTGCCAGCCTAGCAGTTCGAAAGCACGTCAAAGTGCAAGTAGATAAATAGGTACCACTACAGCGGGAAGGTAAACGGCGTTTCCGTGTGCTGCTCTGGTTCGCCAGAAGCGGCTTTGTCATGCTGGCTACATGACCCTTGGCCAGCAAAGCGAGATGAGCGCCGCAACCCCAGAGTTGTTCGCGACTGGACCTAATGGTCAGGGGTCCCTTTACCTTTTTACAGCTGGGGAAGATGTCAGAAGGAGCGTGCTGGTCTGTAATCACACAGCTCAAAGATGGAATTAACTCTTTATCAGTGAAGCACCATCTCCACAGACTTGGTGGAGTGTCAGGCCTAGTGAGCAGAGCAGCTCATTCCTGGTGCTCTTACTGCATGAAAAATCAGTTGCCAAGACTGAAAGTCCCCTCTTCCTCACAGCTGTTTAAGTTCACTACTCTAGCCACTTCACCAAGGGTAGTCAACATGCAATCCTCCAGATGTTGTTGGACTACAATTCCCATCAGACTCAGCCAGGAATGATGGGAGTTGTAGTCCGTCAAAAGATATGGAGAGCACTGCATGGGCTATCCCTGCTCTACACCAGGCACCCCCAAACTCGGCCCTCCAGATGTTTTGGGACTACAATTCCCATCGTCCCTGACCACTGGTCCTGTTAGCTAGGGATGATGGGAGCTGTAGTCCCAAAACATCTGGAGGGCCGAGTTTGGGGATGCCTGCTCTACACCATATGGCTCAGACTGCTCTTTGGATGATGACGCCAGGTTGCAGCCAAGGCAGCGTTTGACAGGTTTGAGGGACACGACAGCTAGATTCTGTTTGGTCCACAATGAGACGGCCAAAGCCCGACCAAATGTGTTTCTGAGTAGAGAAACTCGGAACACACTACTCATGCATCGGTTTGCCGTTTCTCCTAGAGTGCTGGTCTCTGTGAAGAGCGACAACAAAGTCAATATCACCGTGGATGGGGACTTGTCCTTTGTGGTCGTGCTTCACCGCGTATGGAAGAAGCATCCAGTCAATGTTGACTTCCTGGGAATCTACATCCCTCCTGCAAGCAACTTCTCCTCCAGTGTACACGGCCTGATCGGTAAAGTCTCCTTGGAGGCAGGGAGCGGGGTTCGGTGCTGCTTGTTGCTGTGTATACATGGGTCCTTGTGAAAGCGATAAGCTTTAGGGAAAAGAGGAAATGCTCAAAACTGGTGGTTCCTCTTCAGAAGAACAGAATTCTCACCTGAACCATTCTGAATGTTGTTACTGTGGTCATAGGAAACCACAGGAGGGGTCGAGTGCTCCTGTGCTCATGTCCTGCTTGCAAGCTTTCTATAGCCATAGAATTGTGGAGTTGGAAGGGACCTTGAGGGTCATCTAGTCCAACCCCCTGCAATGCAAGAGTTGTCCCAGCCATACGAGAGCAGGATGCTGGACCAGATGGGCTGTTGGCCTGATCCACTGCAGGCTTTTTTGGAAGCTGCCTTCTATTGAGGTAGACCTTTGCATCCATCTACCTTAGGATTGTCTACACTGGCTGACAGCTCTCCCGGAGTCGAACCTGAGAACTTCTGTGTGAAAAGCAGATGTTCTGCCACTGAACTTTGGCTCTTCCCCCAAAGAATTATGGAACCTAGGAAGGGCCGAGTTTGCCTATGCCTGGTGTATATGGCACACAGGTTAAATCAGCAACATAGACAGGTCCCTGGTTCCACACCATTTCCAACGTAAAACGGATTGGGGAAACAATGGCTATGCTAGATCTGCAACCGTTATGACTCCCGCCTCCAAATATTTGGGGATTATAGTTGTGCGAGGGGTAATCCCCTCTTTAACAAGTGTTTCCACATATACAAATGCACTTGTGGGGGGCACACAGAGCCCCCCAGGACCGCCTAATGTCAAGTGATGATTCTCCTCCACCAGGGCAGTTCATGCTGGAGCCAGATGTCCACATCTATAATGAGCGGCCTGGACAAGATCCGGGGAAAGCTGATGCTACCATGGAAGTGAAAGGCCACAAACTCACTGTCACCAGGTAAACAAGGCACTTGTGTTGGCAGAAAACAAAGCCTCCCAACCCCAGAGATGCTCAGAATAGAGTGTAAAGATGTAGTTTTGCTTACAGTGAATCTCTGCTCATGGTTTATTGCGGAACAGGATGGGGCAAAATTTCACATTGTAGTGAGGAGGAAAGCTGTGAGTTGTGTACAACATAAAATCCAACCATACGGCAGTTTTTTTTTCCAGGGTCCTCCCAAGCTTTGGCAAACACGTAATTTACGAGTTCTTTTTTCAGCTGAACTCCACATATTTTTATACTGAATCAAAAGTTCCAAATCCTGCAAGGTTTCCCATTTTGGGGAAGTGGAGGTTCTGCCAGCCACCAGCACCCATGTCAAGAGTTCATGAGAGCCGACACTGATTGTCCCATAGATTCAGTAAACAAAGGTGCTGTGAAGTTGGAATGGGACGTTTTGAGTATTTTGGTCAAAACCAGCCTCCAGACTTGGGCAACCCCACCACAGGTGGAGAAAGGTTCTTCTTTTTCGACACCCTAAAACGGTTCTGGAACCGAGTCCCCCTAACAAACAGCATCCTGGCAACTGCAGATTAGTGAGGGCGATGAGAAGACGGTTCTTCCATTCAGCTTTGTTGCATACCACAGTGGTTTTATTTATATGGTTTTGCTTTTCCTGCAGAGGTGTGCAGAAAGACTACCGCCTGGACCGTGTGTTTGGGACTGGTGTTCGTTGTTGGTTCGTGCACAACAGCGGGAAGGGCTTTCTCGACGGTCACTACACAGATTACCTCGTCCCCACTTTATACAGCTATCCGAAGCATCCTTGAAAGGTTGGGCGGGCCTAAAGCGGAGGCAGGAGATGGCCAGCGTCTGATTGGCCAAGGCTTTCCTCCATCCACCCCTCTGGTGATTTGCTTGTGAACCCGACTTTCCAGGGGAAAACCCCTTTTCCAAGAGAAAAGCCTTGGCAGGCTAGATGCAGCCTGCAGATCCCGCACTGCCCGCCCCAGCAAAATGAAACCTTCTCCCCCCCGAAGACAGCAAACATCTCTCTGCTCATATCTAGGGTCCTCCATAACCTTTCTGGGTGTTGTGGAAAAGCAGAAAAGCATCTGGCATACATTGTGGAGTTTGAAAATAAGGCCAAGTAAGATATGGCCATCATATATATGAAGATTTGTTGTCCTGGTAGGGAAAATATATTTTTCAAAGAGAATAAAAAGCTTTCTTTTTGGGATTATGTCGTCTGTTTAGTTTCTTTGGCGAAGCCTCCAGGGCTTCAAGGTTTTGAGTAGGCACCCCCAAACTCGGCCCTCCAGCTGTTTTGGGACTACAACTCCCATCATCCCTAGCTAACAGGATCAGTGGTCAGGGATGATGGGAATTGTAGTCCCAAAACATCTGGAGGGCTGAGTTTGGGGGTGCCTGGTCTTGAGCAACCTCTTGGGAGCCTGGGGCAGAATGCTATCACTGCAGCTGGGACAGAAGTCACACGGTTTGAGCTACAAATCTAAACTAAAACATCCATTAAATCACTACAGGTATGTTTCCCTGCTGAGAGTACCACATACACAGAGGTCCCCGGATGGATCTCTGAGCTGTGTCTGTGTCCCATTTCCTACACATGTACACAAATAGCATCTCAGGGCAGCATTTGCTTCAGGAGGGCTTATGGATGCTTAGCAGTTTGGGGACTGAATTTGTGGGGAGTAAACACAGGTCCTCTTTCTGAAATTAAATTTAGGCTTGCCCAGCTGCTTATTGGTAAGAAAACCTCCCAATCATTTCACACCGTCTGATGCGGCGGAAATATATATTCTTAACTCGAGGAGGTCCCATCGCTGTGAATGCATTGAGGAAAAAGGTCACACTGTCAAATATTCTCTTTTATTTTTAAACAGCAATAAAAAAAATCACTGTACATTTATACATTTTTTACAAATCTACTGGAGGTGACGGAAGAGCATTCTGAAGGGAAGGTGGAGGGCTAGACGCAGAAAACTGTGCGGAGATAGTCTGCCGTATTCCCAAAAATAAACATCTGTATCACCGGTGTTACATCACCCATTTCGTCCAAGGATGGGGCTGAGGTTCAGGCGAGAGGATCCAAATGGCTATGGGGTGCCCCCTTCTGGGGGAGCTACTCCTCAAGACCTCCAAACAGCTAACTGAGAGACCGCTTAGGAGCCAATGTTGCAGCAGGAGGAGGGGCTGTAGAAAAGGAAATCAGGTAAAAGCTCATGAAATGGCGACAAGCACAGACCCCGTGTGTTTAACTACAGTGGTACCTCGGTTTACAAACAGCCCTGTTTACGAACTATCCAGTTTACGAACTCTGCAAAACTGGAAGTAGTGTTCCGGTTTGCGAACTTTACCTCGGTCTACAAACAGAAGCCGAACAGTGGAAGGGCACCGGCGGCGGGAGGCCTCATTAGGGAAAGCGCGCCTCAGTTTAAGAACGGTTTCGGTTTAAGAACGGACATCAGGAACGGATTAAGTTCGTAAACCGAGGTACCACTGTACTTGGATCCTAGGCAGACTCTCCCATGGGGTTCTCCCATGGGGTGTTCTTTGCCATAACATGACTAACACAGGGTTGCCTGGGAGCGGATTCCTCCGAGTGCACTTTCATTAATCACATTAGGCTGGTGATGGGGGAACATGACAAAAACTGAAGCGAGGACTGAGCCAGCACCTCAAAAATTGCCTCTTTCCTAGATTTAGTTACAGGTAGGTAGCCGTGTTGGTCTGCCATAGTCAAAACAAAAAAATTCCTTCCAGTAGCACCTTAGAGACCAACTAAGTTTGTTCTTGGTATAAGCGTTCGTGTGCATGCACACTTCTTCAGATACAGTGAAACAGAAGCCACCCTTATATATGGTAGGAGGGTGGGGTGGAGTTTTTCTCAGGAGGGTAGTAGGAGATGGGTGATTCATCTCACCCCACCTTCCCACTATATATAAGGGTCTGGTGACTTCTGTTTCAGTGTTTCTGAAGAAGTGTGCATTCACACAAAAGCTCATACCAATAACAAACTTAGTTGGTCTCTAAGGTGCTAGGTAAAGGTAAAGGGAATCCAGTCGTGACCAACTCTGGGGTTGCAGCGCTCATCTCACATTATTGGCCGAGGGAGCCGGCGTACAGCTTCCGGGTCATGTGGCCAGCATGACTAAGCAGCTTCTGGCGAACCAGAGCAGCTCACGGAAACGCCGTTTACCTTCCCGCTGGAGCGGTACCTATTGATCTACTTGCACTTTGACGTGCTATTGAACTGCTAGGTTGGCAGGAGCCGGGACCGAACAACGGGAGCTCACCCCATCGCGGGGATTCGAACCGCCAACCTTCTGATCGGCAAGCCCTAGGCTTTGTGGTTTAACCCACAGCACCACCTGCGTCCCTTTTCTCTAAGGTGCTACTGGAAGGAATTTTTTTTATTTTGTTTCTCTTTCCTAGACTGCCTTTAGCTGGGAGCATGAAATGGGGTTTGGGTTTAGCCATGAACTGAGCTGGCTGGCAGGGCAAGCAAAGAAGAGGAAGCAATGCATCGGAGAGCTTCTTCCTCTTCTAACTCAACTATTCATGGGTGACAGCTCAAAAACAGGCAAGATCGGTCATCTCCCTTGATATCATCTCGCACAAACGGTGCATAAGTAAGTCCAGCCCTTCCCAGGCAGGCCAAAATCTGCACCCATAACCTTTAACCCTGTTTGGCAGCTGAATCGCTCCTTGTTGTTTGTTGGCTTTCACAAGGAATGTTAGCTACCAATAATTCTACAAGGCAACTGGAAGGCTGCAACTGTTTCCAGCTGGCAGCAGATTATAGAGAGGGCTTAACGGAATGACTGCTTCCCATCAAATGCACTGGACAATTTGAAATTAAATATTACACTGTTGCAGAGTTTTGATATGTAAGGGATTTTAGGCACAAAAAAACTTATCGGTTCATTACATAAAAAGAAAATAAAAATTCTGGTTTTTTAAAATACAAATTCTAAAACTCCGACACAGTGGAGTTGAGTGTATCAGGGCATCCTTAGGTAGGGTACCTCTCAGTCCGTCTGCTCTTCCAATCATCTCAGGCCAACTTGGAAATGTCTTCATAGGGAATGCCTTCGACTTGACGTCCTTTCAGAGGTCCCTGGGAAGGGAAGTCAGGCAAAAGGAAACCTTCAGTCAGGCAGTTGCTAGAGGGACTTGCTTATGTGGAAATGTTATGACATATGGGGCTTCCTAATTTGAAAATTAAAGGTGAGTAAGGGGGGAAATGAGAGAAGGAAATGAAATTCTGCATGGTATAGAGCAGGGGTAGGCAACCTAAGGCCCGTGGGCCGGATGCGGCCCAATCGCCTTCTAAATCCGGCCCGCAGACGGTCCAGGAATCGGTGAGTTTTTACATGAGTAGAATGTGTGCTTTTATTTAAAATGCATCTCTGGGTTATTTGTGGGGCATAGGAATTCATTCATTATTTTTTTCCCCAAAATATAATCCGGCCCACCACATGGTCTGAGGGATGGTGGACCAGCCCACGGCTGAAAAAGGTTGCTGACCCCTAGTATAGAAAAAGCGAATGTGAATAGTGAGAGATTCAGGGCAAAGAAGAATAAATACTTTTCCATGCAGCAGATAGTGGAACTATGGAATTTTCTCCCACAAAATTTGGTGATGGTCACTGACTGGGCGGCTTTAAAAGTGGATTAGAATAAACAATGCTGGATAAGGCTATTAATATACCACCCTTGCGATCAGTTGCTAATGATGCTGAATAGGATGCTGGGCTAGATGGGAATTTGGTCTTGAGCCAGCAGAGCTCTTTTCATATTCTCTCCCTCCCTGTCAAACTGCACTGTTTACTCAAGAGGAAAGCTCACGAAACTAAAGTGACCAGAAAAGGAAAAATAGGATAGAAAAACAGGCAAGGAGAGAGATTCTTTCATCCATTAGGCAAACAGTACTGATGACAAAGAAATCTTAAACGACATTAGCAGTAAATAGAAGCTGAAATGTTAGGAGTTTGCCAAGCTTTGGAAAAACGCACAGGTTAGGCTGGGACTTGGCAAAGCGTTATGCAGGATTAGTGAGAAGATCGATCAAGAGCTCTATTCTAAGGGGGTGTGCATTTTGGGTTGGGGAATATTTAAATATTTAATTTATGGTGCCAAAATACCCAAAGCGAGGCTTCGGCAGCATTCCTGTGCAATATTTACCTGGGAATAAGACCCACTGGACACAGTGGGGCTTACTTCTGAGTAAGCGCAGGAATGCCTTGTTAAAGTCCCAAACGACACACCATGAGGCAGCAGGGGTTAAAAGATACTTACGGTTTCAATGAGTATTGTTGCCGAAAACTTCTTCTCATGGATGCTCTCTAAGGTAGCTTCATTTCCTCTATAGCCCCCGTTTAGAACCAGCACCTTTTTGCCTGAAACATGAACATGTGTGAATCTGCTTTAGATCGAGTGAAACCCTGGGTCAGCCTAACTGAATGCTGTCTTCTCTGAATGCACAGACACTGGGGTTGGTAACTGGATTCTTCTGCATGCAAAACATTACTCTGTCGCCTGAGCTTACTGAGCTCTATCTCCCGAGTTCATTGCTGCCTTCTGGCATTGGGGAGGTTGAGAAGGTGGGATTTGATCGGGAGTAAACATGGACCAATGGTACCAACTAGTATGGGAAACAGCCTTATTAGGAAAACTAACCAATAAACTGAAACTGACATGGGGACAAATGGAAGAAGACACCTTCAACCCGGTATGGCTCCCCTTGATCACATCCACAGCCCAACAAGACAACGACAAGAATCCACCAACAGCATACAAATCAATATGGCTAACCTGATTCAAAAACACCCTCCCACCCCACTCACACATGAAAACAAAGTCCACCGCAGCCAATCACAAACAAACAACCTTCTTCTTTGGCGATCACTCGTAGGCGAGTAAGATTGTCTTCCATAAACAAGGTTTTAACTATTAGTCTGTAAGTGACTGTGGAGGCCAATTCTGGACCCACACGTCCTTCCAGTGGGGACATTGGTTCCTGGGTGGGAGTTGATCACGGTGTGGATTTGCCAAGCGTGCCTTCCTCTTAGCACGTTTCTCCCTTGCGTCCTGTGTTCGAGTGTCTTCAAAGCCCATGACACCTTTGGTAAAGGCTGTTCTCCAACTGGAGCGCTCGCAGGCCAGTGTTTCCCAGTTGTCGGTGTTTATACTACATTTTTTTTAGATTTGCCTTGAGACAGTCTTTAAACCTCTTTTGTTGGCCACCAGCCCCTCTATACTGCCCTTCATCCGAAGATCACGGGGCAGTTTACAATATAAAACCACAACACAGATACTATAACAAGCAAAAATAATGACCTCCATAGTATTGTTCTTTATTAAAGTAATAATTAAATCAATAATTCTGTCATGTGAACCGGGCCACTGTTGCATTTGGAACTGGAAATTGGTGGTCTGAAATAAGAATCTAGGCTATGAAAGTCTGTCAACTGACTTCATAAACAGAGTTCCCCCTTCTGCTACTATTTTAAATTAAGGGTTAACTGATAGCCTAACTTTCCATCTAGTATCACTCCACCTGGGCTTCAGAGTGGTTGGATTCAACAGAAAGCAGCAGCAAGCAAAATTAGGCAGGTGATGCTTGGCAGCTACAAAACCACCATCAGTTTTCTTAGTGATTGGGGCGCTAACATATATCGATGAGCTCTACCCCAATTTCCTGGTTCCTAGAAGCCTGAGGTGATGGTGAGTGTTTGAAAGTTTAAACGCCTAAAGACATGAAAGAGTCTAGGGGATGGGAACTGGCAATCCCAAGTTGGTGGCTACTAGGCATTCTGGCCAGGCTCTACCTTCCATACCAGAGGCAGCCTGGGAGACAAAAACTGTGCTCAGATCCTGCTTTCAGGCTTCCCATAGGCATCTGGTTGGTACTAGATGGGCCTGATCCAACAAAGTCTTCTCTTATTGGTCTGGCAAGACGGCTTACCTGGTGCTGGGATCACCGTCTCCAGATGTGTTTGGTCAAGCTTCAGTTTATCTCCGGAGTCAATCACCTTGACAACTGCTGTGTATTTGTCAATTACTTCCTATAATATTAAGGCACATTATTATTATTATTATTATTATTATTATTATTATTATTATTATTATTATTTCTTCAATTTTTATACCATCTTTTATCCAAAGATCCCAAGGCGGTGTAGACTACTAAGAACATAATTTAAACAGCATCATAGTAAAAACATAATACGCAGCATAATAATAAAACAATCATAACAGTCCCCTCACACACATATAATGGGCTATAGATTATTTAATGGCTAAAGGCCTGGGTAAAGAGGAGTGTTTCCACCTGGCACCTAAAGACATGTAGTGATGGCACCAAGCGAGCCTCTCTGGGAAGAGCATTCCACAAATGGGGAGCCACTGCAGAAAAGGCCCATTCTCTAGAGCCAATGAAACACTTGCCAGGGAGAGGTGGGTGATGGAACGGTGGGTCTCCGATGTACTGTATCAGATGGGAAACTTGGGACTGAGCAGTGCAACTTTCCCAAGGCACTTGAATTTTCCATGGAACTTGAATTTTCCATGATGCGGGTGGCGCTGTGGGTTAAACCACAGAGCCTGGGGCTTGCCGATCAGAAGGTCGGCAGTTCGAATCCCTGCGACAGGGTGAGCTCCCATTGCTCAGTCTCTGCTCCTGCCAACCTAGCAGTTCGAAAGCACGTCAAAGTGCAAGTAGATAAATAGGTACCGCTCCGGCGGGAAGGTAAACGGCGTTTCCGTGCGCTGCTCTGGTTTCACCAGAAGCGGCTTAGTCATGCTGGCCACATGACCCGGAAGCTGTACGCCGGCTCCCTCGACCAATAAAGTGAGATGAGCGCAGCAACCCCAGAGTCGTCCGCGACTAGACCTAATGGTCAGGGGTCCCTTTACCTTTAGGCTTTCCCAAAGGCACTGGATATGAACCCGGCCCTCGCAGGTCCAATGCCAGGTTTTACCGGGGCTCTCTGATTCATGAATGTGGAACCTGCAGCACACCCAGGGCTACTGGACTCCAACCCCCAGCCTGGCCAGGAATAATGGCAGCAACATTTGGGGGGCCACTAATTTCACATCCCTGCCTAAAGTCGTAGCAGCCCAGTGGGGATGCAGAGCGGTGTCTGGGGAAACCCTGAGCCCTGCAGGGCAGCCGCTTCAGCCACACCAAATACCTCCCCCCTCAACCATAACAAACTCGTTTGCTGACAGATAAAAGGCCGTCCGGCTCACCTTGACAACTGCCTTCTTTTTGTGGTATTTCTCACCCAGTTTCTTCGTTATAATTTTGACCACAATTTCCTGGAGAAGAGAGCGGGGAAAGGCTATTCATGTATGCCACTACTGCGGCCCCTGTTTCGTTAGCCCCAAAATGGAAAACGAGCGAGGTCCCGTCTAAAGAAGAATGGCAACTTAAACTGCAGCTTGCAGATTTAACATACAGAATAAGAGAACAGGAAGAATATACGTTTAAAGAAGATTGGGAAATGTTTAATGACTATATGGGTGAAAACTGTGTACATCTGAAAACCTTGGCAGCATTAAGATAAATTCAACAGTGTAAATAAGTTTTGATGGAGGTAAAAACGGAATGCTGAATGGTTTAGTTTATGTAAAATATGCAGGGATCTATGGCAATGCAAACTGAACCGTGGAAGGAGAAGAAGGGAAATCATTGCTATTGTTCAAATGAATATCCTAAAATGTAAAATAGAAAAACCTAATAAAAAGTATACAAAAAATAAAAACAAACGCATTCTTCAATCCCTTCATATTAGCACCACATGCAATTTTTCTCATTTGTTCAATTCAAATTACAAATTAAAACCAATTCATCTGATTCATGGGGGAAAAAGAGATTATTAAAAAAGGACAAAATACTTTCAGGTAGGTTGCTTTCCTTTCATTTCTCATGGATCTCAGCAGATGCTGCCTGGGGTGGGAACTGCAGGAGGACCTAGGCTGCAACCCAGAGGCCCTGTTTATTAGGTTAACCGTTGTGCCACGGACTGCGGTCACAGCTGCTCTGGCCTTGTCCCATTGTCCACCCTTCCCTAATGCACACAGAAAACTAGCACTCCCAGCACCCTCAAAGAACTACACTTCCCAGCATTCTTTGAAGAAAGCCGTGACTCTTTAAAGTGGCATCATACTACTTTAAATGCATTGTGCAGATGGGGCTTGAAAGTGGACTCTTTAAAAATTCATTCTGAACCCAGATTAAAAATAAAGTGCTGCCCTTCCAATACTCCACATCGTTTGGTCCAGACACAAAACCGGCATGTGGGCAAATCAATCATCTATTCCATTACGGAGTATCGTTTGGATGGAACCAGCCTGAAAGTGAAAATGCAGCTTGCACGTTGAATGATAGGGTCCAGGTCCCCGTTTGGATACTTACAGGCTGCAGCCAATGGTCTGTCCGGGAAGATTTCTTCTTCTCTTCCTCAAACTAAGAGAGGAAAGGACACATAACTGGTTCAAATTTAAGATCAAAGGAAGAATGATTTTAAAAGTGTGTTGCTTCCATCTTTATTACGGTCATAGACCAGCGTAAGTGGGGGGGGGTGCAACCATTTAAAATCTGTAAAACGTTTTGGAAAGCTAAAATTATTAAAACAGAAGCATATATACAAAACCTGTAAGAATCTAGGTAAAGGGACCCCTGAACATTAGGTCCAGTCGCAGACGACTCTGGGGTTGCGGCACTCATCTCGCTTTACTGGCTGAGGGAGCCGGCGTTTGTCTGCAGACAGCTTCCGGGTCATGACAAAGGCGCTTCTGGAGAACCAGAGCAGAGCACGGAAACACCGTTTACCTTCCCGCCAGAGCGGTACCTATTTATCTACTTGCACTTCACATGCTTTTGGACTGCTAGGTTGGCAGAAGCAGGGACCGAGCAACGGGAGCTCACCCCGCCACAGGGATTCGAACCGCCGACCTTCTGATCGGCAAGCCCAAGAGGCTCAGTGGTTTAGACCACAGCGCCAGCCGCATCCCTCTAAAGAATCTAAAAGCAGCTAAAAGGATCTATAAGGGTTAAGAGCATTAAACAGATGTGGAGGAGCATAAAAGGTTAGTCTATAAAAGGCTATGGCTATAAATTTACAAAGCACTCTGATATGAGTGTTCATTAAATCCAGTTTGTGGCACAGGTCATCATCCGACGAATTTTGAGCGCTGCTATGCAGAACCTAGCAATATTATATGTTGCAGCAGGGTTGGTATCTGAAAACTGCAGGGAAATATAGAATTGTCCTATGAGCCCTGGGTACTTATGGAGTAGCGGGGAGATGAGGCTAATACGAATGTTTCTATAATATAGGCACCGGAGAAGCACATGCTCTGCTGTTTCGATCTGTCCAGAATCACAGGGGCATTGACCCACCCCCAAAGAATGAATTTTATGACTTCCAGAGAGGTAAGATTATCACCAACAACATGCGACCACACCCCACTTGATAGGGATATGTTCCCCCCAGCCCACCCCTCCACATTTCAACTGTGAGAACCTGAACTTAAAAAACAACAACTATAGTCTGGAATATATTTTCCATACACTTTTCCAGACAACAATGCCCCCGATGGCCCTATCACATTTTACTCAAGGTGCAAAGAGAGCTGTTGTTTTTGAGAAAGGGGGCCTATTATAGTGAGAAGCGTGAATGAATGGGCTCTGGGAGAGGAGATTGGGACTGCTTTGCTCCTCCTGGTTAGCTAGCTCCAGACGAACCATGGGCTGCCATCTAGGTCCGCCCTAACGTTTATGGGTGGTGGTTGTTGGGAAATTCCATTCCACCTTAAGTTGCAGACATGGAGCTGTTGCGTGTCACATGTCTGTTTACACACCAGCACAGATTGCTGGGAACTTCCGTTTGTGTCACAAGCCTCTCGTGCCACTTCTGTTGCACAGTGGGTTCTGCTAAATATAGCTTGCTCAGGCTCCAGATAAGAGTCTGGGTCTTTATTAAATGTCGCACCAGAGATCGGGGAACGCTCAGCAGGTCGGCTGGAAGGACGTGATCCAGCTGGGGGCTAGCCAGCTGGCCTCCTGACGCCCTCTGGACGCTGACAGTGGTTTGTCCAAGAGGGCAAAACCAGAAGCCCAAATTTGAACAATGCACCAAACCATGGCTTAACAAAATGCAGCAGCAAAATGCAAAGCAGCTGTAATCTCCTTTCTAGAAACTCACAGGTTGGTGCTAAGCCATGATACGGGTTAGTGTGAAGTGTAAACCTCTTACATTTTCGAGCTATTCAGATGGAAACCTTAACCCCGCATGGCTGCTTTATGTTTCTTGCATATCTCCATGCTTTGTTGCCTATTTTTTTTTCCACATTTGCAATTTAATTCTGCAAATTTCATCTCACTGCACCTCCATGATCTCGTCGAGGGCTGTTTTCTTCTTCTTCTTCTTCTCTTTCGACTGCTCTGAATTCTGAGGCGTTTCTTTCCGCTTCACTGTGGGTACTGCTCCCGCCTCCTTCAGCACACTGGATCCAAGTGCGCTGGAAAAAGAGAACACAGGCGAACAATGCAAACCTAACCCGTGTCTACTCAGAAGCTAAGTCCTAGTGAATTCAACAGGGCTTACTCTCAGGTAAGTGGGGCTAGGCCTGCAGCCTTAAGACTGCAAACTTTCTTAGAGAAACATAACACTTAATAGGGGCTGCAAGGGCCCGCCTCCCTCTCCAAGCAGCAGCTTGATTGGCCCAGCAGAGTGCCCATCCCATTGCCACTAAGAAACTCAAGTCCTGTGCTCGGACATTAAACGCTGCTCTGTACCTCTGCCTACCATGCTCAGTTCATTCTGTTCCCAAGTGAATAAGGGTTGAATTCAATAGAATTATATTCAGACCTACTGGTATCAATGAGCCTATGTTAGGTATTCCCATTAATTTCAATTGGTCTACCCTGAGTATGTTTAGTATTGGATACAATTCTATGGCCTGGATCAAGCACAGGCAAACTTGGCCCTCCAGATGTTTTGGGACTACAACTCCTGTCATCCCTAGTTAACAGGACCAGTGGTCAGGGATGATGGGAATTGTAGTCCCAAAACATCTGGAGGGCCGAGTTTGCCTATGCCTGGCCTGGATTCAACAGACATGGCAGTAGAAGGCAATACAAGGGCTTTTGCCAGCACAACAGGGCTGAATGATCACAAGAGCATGATGTTGAATTTCTCCCTGTATTTTCAAACCACCCCTCCCATTTCTGGTCAAGAATCAGGAAACGAAGGTTGCCAATGGTGCGACTGGGTTTAGGAGAGCGTTAAGAGCCCACAATGACATGAAATGAAGTTATGGAAGGAGTCAGGGAGATGGACAGGAGATGTCTTGAAATTCCGCCCCTCCAACACTGACCCCTATTCTGTGCAATGCTGAAGGCTGACAAACTGTTCCAGATTTTTTAAAGGAAAGCAGAAGCTGGCAAGATTGCCATGCCGGGAAACAACTCCCAGGCTTGGAGCACAATCCCAAAGGTTGTTCTCCTTCCTCTGAGGTGTGAAGGGAGAGGCAGAAAAGTCAGGTAATGGGGGGCAGCCTCGTGGAACAAACTTTTCGACTGGCAAAATATTCACAGTCCAAATAAGGGAAGATGAGAAACAAAAAATGCAGACTGGAAACACACTGACCTGGCTTTGGAATGAGACGCTGTTGAAGTGCTTGCTCCTTTGCACAAATTAAATACCACTGAAATAAAGGGGGGAAAGATGTTTAATAAATAATAAATAATAATAATAATAATAATAAATTTTATTTACACCCCGCCCTCCCTGGCCAAGACCGGACTCAGGGCGGCTAAAATCAGGTGTAAAAACAATTGATTAAAATACAACTTTAAAACAGGATTAAAATACAACTTTAAATGCAGCCTCATTTCAGTGGAAGCCCAGATCAAAAACTGTTTGGGGGGAGAAAACGTCAAATCTTCACCAAGGCCAACTATCCAGACTGGTCCTACGTGGGCCAGTGAAGTCCCCAAATAGGGGTTCCATCACAGAAGGAAAAGGAAAGAGGGGGAGGGGATCAGGCAGATTCCAGGCCAAAGGCCAGGCGGAATAACTCTGTCTTACAAGCCCTGCGGAAAGAAATCAGATCCCGCAGGACCCTGGCCTCATGAGACAGGGCGTTCCACCAGATCGGAGCCAGTGTTGAAAAGGCCCTGGCCCTGGTTGAGGCTAATCTGACTTCCTTAGGGCCTGGGACCTCTACAGTGTTACTATTTATGGACCTTAAGGTCCTCCACGGGGCATACCAGGAGAGGCGGTTCCGTAGGTACCCTCTTAATTCATGCTCTCCAGACACTGAGTTATAATAATAATAATAATTTTTTATTTGTACCCCGCCCATCTGGCTGGGTCTCCCCAGCCACTCTGGGCGGCCTCCAACAGATATTAAAATACATCAAAATCTCAAGCTTGCCAATTGGTTCCCACAAAAGCCTTGCCTGGGGAAATTACAGGGTTATATATCCATTTACCTTTCTCCTCCTCGTTTTCTCTGTTCAGTTCTGTGTAGACTGGTTCTCCCTGCGACAGGATAACAGAGCAACTTCAGGGCTTAAGCATACCACTGACAAACACAAGCCAGAACTGTGCTGGGAGTTTAAACTTAACAGTGACCGAGGATGAAGGAGGGAAGTTAAGCAAGACTCTACGGACCAAGTGGAGCCCTTTTAGAGAACAGGCGGCTTTGGGGCAGATGAAAGTGGCAAGATCTGCAGCAGGGAAAGTCACAGGTCGGGGACGCATTGGGAATCAAGGACAGGAAGACAGGGATGATAGTGGATGTTGCCACCAACCCAGGAACCACTCACCAGTGGAGCAGAACAACTATGCTAGCTTCCCAGCAGGTGGGTCGCTGTTGCTTATCGGGAGGAAGAGCAGGGAGGTGGTGGGCAGGTCAGTAAGGTGCAAATGCACCATCAGGAGCACTAGGTTGGCTCTATCAGTCTGTCTGCAGCTCACCGGCCTTGTGGCTGCCTTGACCTCCCAGCAGCTGGGTCACTGTTGCTTACCAAGAGAGAGGGAGGCAAAGCAGCAGGCAAGTCGATGTGCTGCAAATGCACTGACAGAGCCAAACTGGTTCCCCTGCTGGAATGTTTGCACCACGCCAACTCCTGCTGCTTACAGGTAAACAAGAACACCCATCTAACCTAGGAAGCTAGCAAAATAGCTCCACCCCACCTTGCGAGCCCCTTCTGCAGCAACCTCCTTCAGCATTCTAGTTACACCCAACGACCTCTGCGCTTCGAATCTGATGGAAAAGACCTTTGCAGACCTGCTCTTTCCCCTCCAAGCCTCTCCGAACTTGCTCTTCAATGAATCGGGCCGTTTTCTCTTCATCATCCAGGTCCTGCTTCTTTTTCTTCTCCTGCTCTTGCTGCCTACGGATCGTCTCAGGGTCTCGGTCGATATATTGGATGTACCAGCCTTTGGGAGTTTCGTCCACTTTGCAGAAGCCTTAAAAACACACAAAGCAAGAGAATGGTTATGGCCATTACAGAAACAGGAAATGGGAATAAACGTCCAGGAATTGAGATTTGGGTGTGTCCCCCCCACTCTTTTTCCGTCAATACAAAATTAGTCACAGGTTGATGCTGTGGCATGACAAGCTATCAGATCTCTGTTGCTGTATTAAAGAGAGCTGGGTTACTGTATTGGGGAATAAGGGAATGAGCCAAAAAACTCCAGTTCAAATCTCTTCTCAGTTACAAACCCAAGAGAGGGCCCATAACCCTTCTTTCAGCTGCAAATCAATTCCCTCTTCTCCCACACCTGACCATCTGCACTGTAAGATGATTACAAGTGTATGCATCAGATTTCCCCAACATGGTACCCACCAGGAGTTTTGGACTATCATCCCAAGCCAGCACTGCCCAACCTTCAAGGGTTATGAATCCATCTGTCTAGAAAGGGTCAAACTGTGTGACGTCAAACCACTGTGTTAGCAGCACCGAAGTGACCTCCCCTGGGCAGTGTGTCTGGAGGTCCTGAGCTGCCAACAAGACCCCCCTCTTGGCCTTGCTGATGTAGTCCAAAGGAAAGCAGAGCAAGACATTTGGCACCAGCTTGGCTGCAGGAGTTGCCAGAAGGAGGCATACAAGGCACCATCCAACCGTCTTAGGGACTCCGCTACGGATTTGTGCAGAGCTTACTTCTCTTGAAGATATTTCACAAGGCAGCGGAGGTTTAGAATCAGAGTTTTCCTGCTCCTAGATGGGCTACTTTCCCAGGTGGATGAGCCCCATCTGCTCCTCACTTCCCTCTACAACGTGTGCAGAAACCGCCTTCTTGACCATTGGACCCACTATTGGTCTCATCTGCTCAATCCATCAGAGCCTGTATTTGCATGTGGGGAAAATCCCTAACTCATTGAGTGCCTGAGACCCATTGGCTAGGCCATTACTTGCACACTTTCAAACATACTGTCACAATCATTAAGTACTAGTAACTTATTGCTGTTTTTTTAAAAAAAGAAAGATTAAGCCTGTGCCCAACTATCCATTATACGACACTGTCCCTTTGGATTAGATGAATTTGGAACAACTGAATGAAAGATAGAATAATTCACAACAGCAAGATAACGCTCTCAGACATTTTCAACACCAGAATTCCTAGATGTTTCTTGGTTTCCTTTTTGGAAGCCATCCATTCACAAACAGAAGACAGAATTACCTTCTCTCCCTAGCCACTTGGTAAAATCCGTCAGAGTTTCCCACTGGGTAGCATTCATATGGATGTGTTCTCGGTGACTAATATATTCATTATATACTATATTATTGTGGACCCTCTTTGTTCCTAGAAGGAAAAAAAAATGCTCTTAATAACAGGTCTGAAGTTAGATAGAAAGTATTCTGAATTTTAAGAAATGTGGTTCTGTTCCAGCAAAGTGATTTACCAAATCTTCTTCTGAGAAGTTCTAAGAAATCATTCCGGAATTCCCTAGGGAAATACAAAAGGGACAATTGCAGCAAATGTTTGTCTGACCAAAATTAGATATAAAGACAACTGCTTCCATTTGTGTGCACTGCTTCCATTTGTGAGTAACACAGAACTCTTCCTCGGCAAGAGGCAGGATGCGACTTTGATCTCTTCATTATGCTGAAATTCTGGCACATGAACAGGAAGATTACTTGGTCCCAATCACTTAAGGGTAGATCAATTCCCCATGGGGGAAGCCTCCACTATGTTCCAGTTTCATTCAACAACCATCCACATATTGAAAGTTCTTTGTATGTGCAAATCACCACACTGAAGAGGTTGTGTTGCTTGCTTAATTGTTTTTCGTTCTGGTATATAAGGGGTTTTTCTGTTTCTGGAAAGTGTTTTAAAAGATTATGGATACAGGTCAAATCTACATAAAATTACAGAACCCCAGAACACCATGCAGGGAGAGTAAAGGGGGGGGGGGAATCATTCTGTGTGGCAAGCTGAAAAACCATGTACTGACCAAATGATTTCCCTAGCATCACACTGAATTCCGTGATATGCATTTGTATGATTATAATATATAACAATTATTAACAAACAGTAAAAACAGTGCCAATATATTGGCCAAACTCACTCTGAAAAATAATCCATGAATTGCTGAGGATCTTCAGACGCCAGCAGCAGCTGTCGCTGGTGAGATTCTGACATGCAATGACATTTAAAGCCATTCTAGGAGGGAAATGTAATAAGATGGTTGTACTCAAAGATGACAAGCAACCTGCATAATAAAACTTTAGGTGGAAATGCAAAATGTGTGAAGCTTTTTCCTTGATCATCTTCCGGAAGGACGTTGCTTACGGCTTACATACCCAGACACAAATATTTTATGTTATTACTACTACTACTACTACTACCGTGTTTCTCCAAAAATAAGACACCGTCTTATATTTATTTTTCCTCAAAAAACCCCACCATGGCTTATTTTCAGGGGGTGTCTTATTTTTATTAAGTACTGTATGGTTGCTGGTTGCTGCTGGGGGAGAGAGACCCACAGTGATGAGTTACAGGTAGATAGCCGTGTTGGTCTGCCATAGTCAAAACAAAATAAAAAATAAAAAAATCCTTCCAGTAGCACCTTAGAGACCAACTAAGTTTTTCCTTGGTATGAGCTTTCGTGTGCATGCACAGAGGTTTATCCTTGGTATGTGTGCATGCACAGAAGTTTTTCCTTGGTATGAGCTTTCGTGTGCATGCACAGAGGTTTTTCCTTGGTATGTGTGCATGCACAGAGGTTTTTCCTTGGTATGAGCTTTCGTGTGCATGCACAGAGGTTTTTCCTTGGTATATGTGCATGCACAGAGGTTTTTCCTTGGTATGAGCTTTCGTGTGCATGCACACGAAAGCTCATACCAAGGAAAAATTTAGTTGGTCCCTAAGGTGCTACTGGAAGGAATTTTTTTATTTTTTATTTTGTTTTGACCACAGTGATGAGTAAAACAGCAGACTTTTACTTTTGTGCATGCAATTACAGCTTGCATAAACCACACTTAAATATTACTTTTGCACCAAGCAAAATGCATAAGGCACTGAGCTGTGAAGTGTCTGCAGCTGGGGGGTGGAGAGTTGAAAGACAGAAGCTGGGAAATCGCAACTTGGATAACAATAGGAGGCACAAGAAAGTACCATTAAGCATTTGAAACAAAAGCAAGCAAGCAAACAAAAGACCTCCAGTATTAAATCCCTGGCTGGGGGGCAGCAAATACTGTAGTCCCTTACCGTAGGATTAGAGGATTTTCTAAATGGTTCTAAACCACAGGTGTCAAAGACAAGGCCCGCGGGCCAAATGCGGCCCGCCAGACCTCGTCATGTGGCCCGTGAGCGCGCGCTGATTGGCGGTGGGCGGCGAAGGTCAGCGCGCGCGAGAGGAAGGGAGCAGAGCCGAGAGAGGAAGACTCGGAGTCGAACGCTTATTGTTTCCCGCAGAAATCAACTTTTCTTTCCCCCTCCCCTTGCCTCGGCATCTTTTCACCAATTGCTAGCCCCGGTGGGCGGGCGGATGGCGCGGCTGCGCCAATCGGCAGCCCCAGCGGGGCTCTTTCCCTCCCGGCAAGGAGGGAGCAAGTTCTTCTTCCCCACCTCAGTCTCAGACCGCTATGGTCCGGGGAGGGGAGAGCGGGGCTTGGTGCCTTCTCGCTTCTTGCTCCGGAGGCGCTAGGACCCTGTCCCGTTCTGCAGCGCCTGTTCGGGGCAGCGAGCGAGGCGGTGCAGCTGAGGCAGCCGGCTCCAGGCGCCCTACACGTCATGCCACCCCACCAGCCAATCCGGCTGGCGGGGGGCGTGGTTTGCCATGTTTGAACGGCAGCGGGCGGGCTGCGCAGACCATTCGCCTCCTTTCTGCCATCTACAGCGAAGAGCAGGCGTAAAGCTGGAGAACGGAGAGGTGGTCTTCCGAGCCAAGCTGGGTGTGTGTGCCCGGCTGGCTTGTCTGGGGGGAGGGCGCTTGGCTGGCTGTCTTGCGTGCCGCCCCCTCCCCTCCCCGCCTCCTTTGGCTGGAAGCAGCAGCAAGAGGAGGCGGAGAAGCAGGAGCTCCCGCAGCCGCTGCTGTTCTGCTTCGTTTCCCTCTGTTACTCCTCCCCTCCCCTCCCCATATCAACCCTGCAGTGGGGAGTGGAATCAGCCCCGGGACATGCAGGTAATACCGTAGGTGCAACTTTCTTTCTTTCTTTCTTTCTTTCTTTCTTTCTTTCTTTCTTTCTTTCTTTCTTTCTTTCTTTCCTTCCTTCCTTCCTTCCTTCCTTCCTTCCTTCCTTCCTTCCTTCTCTCTCTCTCACCCTTTCTCTTTCTTTCTTTCCTTCCTCCCTTCCTCCCTCCCTCCCTTCCTTCTCTTTCCTTCCTTCCTTCCTTCCTTCCTTCCTTTTCCTTCTCTCTCTCTCACCCTTTCTCTTTCCTTCCTTCCTTCCTTCCTTCCTTCCTCCCTTCCTTCTCTCTCTCTCTCTCTCTCTCTCTCTCTCACCCCCCTTTCCTTCTTTCTTTCCTTTCCTTCTCTCTCTCTCTTCCCTGCCTCCCAGGATTCCCCTGCAAGTTCTCAGGATTTGGGGTTGTTTTTACAGAAGCAAAGAATAGGAGAGTTGGAAGGGACCCCCAAGGGTCATCTAGTCCAACCCCCTGCAATGCAATATTTCCCTCCCCATATACTTTTTTTTAATGAGGGAGGAGTAGCAAGTGGGAGGGGACAGATCATATCCTTCAAGGTTATGAAAACCAAGCCTTACGAGGAGCGCTGGGAGGAGAGATGATAGCCATTTGCAAATATCTTAAGGAGGGTAGGACTGGAACCCATGGCTTCAAGTTACAAGAAAGGAGATTCCGACTAAACATACAGGAGGGAAAACACTTTCTTGTGCTCCAATTCAGTGGTAAACAGGGTGGATTTGATTTAAATCAAATTGATTTAAATCACGATTTAAATCACTAGTCAGTAAGGCTTGATTTAAATCACTAGTCAGTAAGACTTGATTTAAAAATCTTTTTTACAGAAAGACTCATTCTTGCTGGTATAATCTTAATATTTACAACCATATGAAGGTTTCATTTTTGGAATAATAAATGTTCAGAGTAGTTTTTACAGTTATATCAAAAACTGGGGGGATTACCGCAGCCTGGACTGTCCCTGAGAACCATAGACTGTCCCCGGGACAGGTGAGGCTACTGATCCCTGATTTTCAAATCCGAAACTTGACAGCTATGGGCAGATACTTTTGGCAAAACGTATTTCCCGGTTCGTGCACGACGAGAGCAGCAGGCACAAAGGGCACTCTTGCAAGCCCCCTGACGCCTTGTTCTCCGCAGTCGGCGCTGGGATGGATTATTACAAAAAACAGTAATAATTGAATGCAGTGACAATAATTTATGATAATAAAGAGTGGACACATAGTCCTAGATACAACCGGCCCTTTGAGGGTGACCAAACTGCTGATGCGGCCCCTGATGAATTTGAGTTTGACACCCCTGTTCTAAACAAAAGCAAGGAAGCAACTGATCGGGCTGAGCAGGAGCTGCAGCGCCCGGCTCTTTAAGTTTAAGCAAAGCCCCGATCGGGCTGAGAGAGAGAGAGAAAGAATCACCAGAGTGTCGTGCAGAATTACCTAATGCACCCCCCATCTCTTTCCAATTTCCTTCCATTTCACCCCTCTGCGCAACTGGGGCGACGGAAGGGGAGCGACGTTCCCCTCGCCGGATGGGACAGGGGTGTGCTGGGGCTTTGCAAGCCCTCTTTCCAACACGCTCCCTGGCTGCTGCTGCTGCTGCTCCTCCCCCCTCCCCCCTGAAAGACCTCCTGCTTTCCCTGCTGGAAGAAGAGCTGCTGTGCGCTGCGCTCTTCAAAGCAAGCCCCGATCGGGCTGAGCAGGAGTTGCGCGCTCCGGAAATGCGCCCACCTTACCACGTCTTACTTTCGGGGTACGGCTTATATTTTCTAACCTCTAGAAAACCCTGCTACGTCTTATGTCTAGGTATGTCTTATTTTTGGAGAAACACGGTACTACAGTAATTGAATTTATATACCGCCCTATACTCTGGGGTCTCGGGGCGGTTCACAGGGTATCATTATTATAGCATATTTATTAAAGGTTTATACTGCCCTTCATCCAAATATCAACAGGGCAGTTTACAATATAAAACACAAAAATACACACCATAGTAACAAAAACATCACAGATACAGTTTAAAAGGCCGTAGATGATTTAATTAGCCAAAGGCCGTAACGTTATAAGTTCCAAGGGCGCATGGTATCCTAAATTAACAGAGATATTTAACCTGACCAAATTTCCAAAGCATATCTTACTCGAGAACAACCCCAGAAGATACACAAGAGTCCTTTCTTGCAAAGGCAACGAGCTATTAATGTCAAGCAGAGCCCCCATCTCCAGGGGCAACGTACCTGCGAAACTTCGCCTGCCGACCAGTTGCTTTTTAAGTGTTGCGGCTTTTCAAATGTTTGTGGGCGGGTGGGGATATGCTTCGTTTTCATTTTTCTGCTTTTGTTATGTATTTTGCGTTCTCACTTTGTATTTTCTTTTTTCTGTTTAGAACCACCCTGGGATATTCGGGCAAAGGGCGGTAAATAAAATAATAATAACAATAAGGATGGCGGTGGTGATAAAACGCGAAACAGATATGCTGCGCCTGGCTATGGAGGCTCTACTGGGCACACTTCCACACAACACCCCACAAAAAAACAACCCTTCCTCTCTCACCTCATCCCGGCACTGCTTCTGGCACATCTGGCAGTACCAGCGCAGCTTCTGCAGCCCCTTCGACTTGATGCGGTTGGCGATGGCTTTGGGGCTCAGGAAGTCCGTCTTCCCCATGGCGGCGGTGGGGCAGCAGCAGCAGGGCAGCAAGCAAACAACAACCCGGAGCCGCTTCCGGGTTCTTCCCTTCCCTCCGCCCCAGGGAAGGACCGGAAGCGGAAGTGACGGATATAACCAACCCTCATGCCCATAGAACGGAGGAGGCGTAAAAGTGTAGAGGAGTAGACAGACGCCGACTTCCGCTTCCAAATTTGGAAATAAGGGCGGCAGCAAGAAGGACGGCAACACCTTGCTGCATGCGGGGTTAAGATTTTTTTAAAAACACGATGCTAACATGAGGAGTTGTTTTTTTTTTAATAATTGTTATTGGGTGATGTACAGTAACACTCAGAGCAGACCCGTTGAAAGAAAGCTGCCCATTCATTTCAATGGGGTTTGATACGGCTCAGTTGCACTGTTACAGCAATTCTTATAATTATCTCTTTTCTTTTTGCTAAAAGTTAAAAGTGGCAAACAGCTCATCTATATATCTATCAAATGTATTTCGTATACATACATTTGATGTTAGCCGCTCTGAGCCCGGTTTTGGCTGGGGTATAAATAAATAAATATTATATTATTATTATTAATATTAATATTATTATTATTATTATTATATATTTCAAACACACACACATGTACTATACACACACACACACACATATATATATATACATACATACATACATACACACACACACTAAAACATTTGATACGATAGATCTGCGCATCTATAGCTATCTATATCTAGTGCATTTAATCTATATCAGACATAGGCAAACTTGGCCCTCCAGATGTTTTTGGCCTACAACTCCCATGATCCCTAGCTAACAGGACCAGTGTTCAGGGATGGTGGGAAATGTAGTCCCAAAACATCTGGAGGTCTGAGTTTGCCTATGCCTGATCTATACCTAATGTATTTATACACGCACACGTACGTACAATGTAGTCATATACCCTTTCTCCCAAAATGTATTTACGGACCATCTCTATGGATCACAGGGGAGGCGTGCCGCTCTCGCCCCTCATCTCTATGGTCCACCCCTGTGGGGTGCAAGTGGTTAAACCGTAGAGTCCGTAAAACCCGACCGGTTTGCCCTTGCGGCGGACCATAGAGACAAACGTAGAGCGAGGCTCCCAGTTCCGGCGCCTTTTCACCCGGAAGCTGTCCTTTCCCCCCTCGCCTGTCGTGGCCTTCTCCTCCTTTACCATTTGCCCCGCGCTCTTGCGGCGCATGCGCGGTGGGGGCTCTCTGACCTTCAAGCTGCCGGGTCCGGGCGGGCAGCGCGCGAGGGAAGGAAGGGTCGCGTCTGGAGGAGGAGGAGGAGAAGAAGGGAGGCCGCAGGAGACGAGGAAACGCCGCCGCCGCCATGCTGTCCCGGGGAGCCGCCTTCGCCGCCCTCTCGCAGCCGCAATGGTAGGTGGAGGGGAAAGAGAGGCCCTTCTGCTCCGGGCAAGGCACTCTGCACATGCTCAGAGGTCCCACGATCCACGGTTGAAACCTGACATCATTTTGCTGCTGCTGCTATTATTATTATTAAGCAGCAGATATGTCCCGTTCAACCTCCAATATCTTCCCTCTCAAGGTTATAATTTTTTATATTTCAGGCTGCTAGTTGCATTTTCCCGTCGGAATGCAAAAAAGAAAAAAAGTAGCTGGTCTGTGAAGCGCAACCTCCATCCTCTTCTTTTCCTCTCCTCTCCACATCCTGGGGAGGGGGAGCGTTTAGAGTTATCTTTCAATTATCTTTCACACACCCCTCCACATGCATTTTGCACTGCGATGCTTAACCTGCATTATTTCCACTGCTTAACCTGCATTATTTTCACCGTCTTGTCTAAGGAGCGCAGTGGGATTTGCAGGGCGGGGTGGCGCAACCCGTATATCTGTGCCAAATTTTCCCTCCTGCAAAAGGAATGCCAGGGTTGCCCTCCTCCAGTCAACGTTTCTGCCCAATCGTTTTGGCATGGGTTGTCCGCTTCCCAGCTTGTTTTTCAGCCTCCTTGTTTGGCTGTTTAGTAGGACTCCATAGTTTTCTACCCATAGCAAGTGGGCCCTGCAACAAAATGTTGCAGGGTGGAGTATTCCTAGTTCAGCACTTCAGCTGTTCCACTCCCATAACAGCAAAGCACCAGTGCTTTGTGACTATTGAACCTCAGGCTGCCTTGGGGGGATTCCCACCTTCCCTGTAGATTTATATATTTTTGTACATCTGCCAACTTGAGGGCTTACTCATGCCTGCTGGTATCTGCCTCTCCTGCATAGATGAGGCTGTTTGGGTTGCATAGGATTTGGCACCCAGAGAATGAGTTCACTGTTGGCGTACGCTGGGGTTACGTTCCAGGGATAGCAGCTAAAGCCAAAATCACATATAGTCAAAACACATTGGGTTCAATGGCAGGTGGGATTGCCAAAGTCTTTCTTCCCAGATGCCTGCTGGCTATATTATTATTATTGCCAAGTACCACCTGTGAAATATTATTATTATTGGTACCCACAGCAGTTCTTTAGGTCTTCAGATGTGCCTCTGAACCTAGAAAAGCTGTGAATCACTGTTCTACCAGCGGGAAATAACATTTAAAGAAACGAAGTATCTGTTTTGTGTTTAATTTTTCAGGGTCCAAGTCAGGAATATGGCAACTTTGAAAGACAGTAAGTATTCCGTTCTATATGCATACCCTGAAATGTTTTTTTTTCAATTCAATTTATTTCGGCTATTTGCCCATATATAAACAAAACAAACAAAACAAAACAAAACAACCAGACAAACCAAGCAAAACAGCAATGCAAAATAGAACAGCGAACAACCAGTACAGGAGAAAACCGTCAACGTTAGGCAATCAACCCATGGTATTAATTCAATGCTGCCATTTCAAGGACAAAACAGAGGGCTCGGATTTTTGAATAAAATAGTAATATAGCTTTCAATATTCAAGCAGCATTCCAGTACATCTCTTAATCGAAAGGACTGCAGTTAGGAACCTTGCGACCTGGAGGGTTCTATGGGGGTCCATGTCTTGCAGCATATAAGCTAGATGCGCCTCGACAGGCTTATCAGCTAGTTCCTGTATTATTGAGTTTAATATACTGGTCCGCGCTGATCTGTACATGGGGCAACTGAACATTATATGCTGGAGGGATTCAGTTGACTTATTGTCACAAACACACAAAACCGAGACCTGGCCCTTTGTAAATCTGTGTCTCAGCACATTCGATGGAAAAACATTAAACCTTGCTTTAATGAAGGCGAATCTGTGTGATGCCACAGAAAGGGAGGTTAGGTAAGATGGAACCTGATAGATAGGAGTGATGCCAATATTTGTCGGCGAGCAGACTCCCCCACCCGTCAATAGATTTTGATATAGTTCTACTTCTTCCAACCTCTGTTTAATGAGTCTTTTTGCTACGTCCAAATCTAACTTGAGGAGTTCAGATGGTGAGATCCCATAGGACAAAATTTTTGCGTGGATTCTACTAGTCCACTGATTTGCAAAACTGTCTCTCAGTAAACATTGGGCGAGGTAATGGTCAGATAATCCGTGCCAAAGAGATAACCAGTAATTGAAGACTCGCCTCCACAGCGATGACTCTATTGAGTGGGTCTTCAATTCTAAACGGATAGCTGTGTTACTAACGCATGAAGGTAATTTTAGTAGTCTGCGTAAAAATTGATTTTGTAGTGTTTCCAGGGGAGTAAGGTTTGCTGAAACCGCCCAGAGTGGGGCAGCATAGGCCAATGTGGCAATCACTTTTATATTAAAGACCTTTAGGGCCGAGGGGACATGTAGTGCTCCCTCGGAGAAGAAAAAGCGAAGGAGAGAATAGGATAGGGCTTTGGTCCTGTTACATAAGTAATTTATTTGTGACTTCCACCCCAAATTATATTGAAAGTATATTCCGAGATATTGAAATTTGAGTACTTGTTCAATTTTCACTCCATCAAGTTTCCATGTGTATAGTTTCCTACTTCTTGAAAAAATCAAAACTTTGGTCTTAGAGTGGTTTATCTCCAGAAGGTTGGAGTGGCAGTAAGCGGCAAAGATCTTAAGCGCCCTCCTTAAGCCCACTCTAGAGTAGGAGAGGATTGCTGCGTCATCCGCATAAAGGAGCAGCGGGCAACGATAGTCTGCTAGGCGTGGAGCATGGATGATATCATGCGATTCAGCTAGCGGATTCCTCATATCGCTAATAAACAAATTAAAGAGGAAGGGCGCTAGTATACAGCCTTGGCGTACTCCTTTATTTATTGGCACAGAGTTTGTAAGGTCGCCAGCAGGTGTGAGTCTTACCCTGGCGGCCGACCCTTCGTGGAGTTGGAATATGAGCCACAGAAGCCTTCTATCTATACCCCATCGTGCCAGTTTGTCCCATAGAATATTCCTCGGGATACTGTCGAAGGCTGCCTTCAGGTCTATAAAGGCAACACAAAGTTGGCCACGACAGGGAGCCGAATACTTCCGGGCCAGATGGTAAAGAGTTATTGCCTGCTCGGTCGTGGAGCGCTTGGGTCTAAATCCGGCTTGTTCGTGGCCGATCAGATTTAGTTCCTCCGCCCACCGCATCAATCTTACTAACAGAAGGCGGGCAAATAATTTTCCTATGATCGAAAGTAGGCTTATATTTCGGTAGTTCCCTGGGTCTCCAGGAGGACCTTTTTTATAGATGGGAACTATAATAGCCTCCTTCCATGCTCTAGGTATCTGGCCAGTTGCAATGATTGCGTCAAAGGTTTTAGCTAGGATTCCGGCCCACCATGTAGGATGTAGTTTTATGGCCTCAGCCGGAATCAAATCTGGGCCAGGAGCCTTGCCCGTTTTCAGGTGAGTTATCAATTCCGCAATTTCAGTAGAGTCCGTATTGGGCCAGATAGGTAAATGACTAAAAAGGTGCTCCAAATGGGAAACCGGTGCCTCTGTCATGGAAAAATATTTCCTGAGGAATTGTTCCCACGTAGGGGCCGGAATAATCATCAAGGGATATTTCCTTGATTTTCTGTTTATTAAAGACCAAAACTCCCGAGAATTTTGTGATTTTGAAGCCACAATCAGGGCCTGCCAACGACTTTGTTGCCACTCCCGTTTGGCCGTTTTCTGTGCCTGCTTATAGGCAATTTTGGCCTGAGCATAATTTGATGGTAAAGCGGTGGCACCCGAGAGTTTGTATTCCTTATATATGGCACACAGCTTAAGTCTGGCCTGTTTACATGAGAAGTTATACCAAGGCGCGCCATGTTCGTAATAGCCATGGATCACCCTTGGAACAGGTAGAGTGAAAAAAGTAGTTAATTCTACTGTGATACGGGAGAAAAAAGTCAAGATTATATTGGGATCAGATGTGACCGTTCCCATGTTCAGCTGAGACCCCAAGAACTTTTTTTGCCAGAATTCCTCATATATTTGAGCATGGGTTGGAGACCATTTAATCCCCCTTACTTTAACAGCACCCTCCAAGTTCGTGTGAGTCGGGTGGCTACACTCTGGTGGCTGCCAGCTCAGACAGAATTTGGCCACTAGAGGTAAGTGGTCACTAAATTGTGCATTATCCACTTGGAAGAAGAAAAAGCTTGTAAACAGATCCCTTGAGGCCAAAAGGTAGTCCAGCACACTGTTAGATTTTAACCCCAAGTGGGTAAACTCCCCCGGTATATCGGGGGGGCACCTGCCATTGAGTATAACTAACTTCAGGCGCATAGCCATTTGATACAAAAGAACTCCCGCCTCGTTGACTCTCACATCTTTAGAGGATCTGTCAGGTATACTGCCAGAGTCATAGTTTTGAGTGCCAGGGTCAACCCACCACTTGGACTTTGTTAGCGACTCCCAGTTGGAGGCTATACGGGCATTAAAATCGCCTCCAATTATGTAGGGGAGATTAGGAAACTTAACATAAACAGAAAGTAAGGAATCTTCTAGGGAATCCCATCTAGAATGGAGTTCGGCTGACGAGCCCCCTGGTGGGAGATAAACATTGGTTACTAATAATGCAAACTTTTCTCCCGAAATCAGCCCCGTGATGGCAAAAGGAGGTAAGGAGTACGCAAGGGTAAGTTTAGCCTGTAATTTGAGAGAAATGCCAATTATAAGGCCACCTTTAGGACGACCGCCTTTCACGGAGGAACTGGCCGGTAACGAAATAAGATGAAAACCGTTTATCTCAATTTCGTCCTCCTCCCATGTCTCCTGGAATAGAATTATATGAAATGAGTTTATGTATTTCTGGAATTCTGGATCGTATTTTTTCCTTCTCCACCCTGCAATGTTCCAACTAAGTACCGCAAGTGGTGGATTCCCATCCCTTCTATTTAACTGTCATTTAGAGGAATTTGTTATATCTTGGGCTGGAACAGAAGGTCCAGTAAAAAAGTCTGTTATTTTCCTCTGGGAAGATGGCCTCTGCGGGAGTTGCACCTGAGTAGCATGTATTTGAAGAAGGTCTAGCTGTTGGATCTGAGCGCTCCTTCTACTAATGGCAAGTCTTTGAGCAGGCAAGACCGCTGGAGTGCTAGAGGTACCAGCCATGGGCGTCCCAATTGGTACCAAATGAGCGTGCCCTCTCTGAGGTCTATTGATGGACATTTGAGCAACTTGGCTTATACGCCCTGATGGGTCTTCGATCAACTCCGTCCCATAGCTTGTTATTAAAGCTTCTTTTCCCTGTGTTGGGGTCTGTGGGTATGGAGATGGAACACTTAGGGGGATTGCCAGCTGCTGTTGCAGTGTAGTCTTCTTTGTGATAGGACTTAGCACCTCCGTCCTGCAGGAAGACTCCAGGTCTGGCATGGAAGGGTGCGTTAATAAAGGGCTGGAAGATTGTATCGAATTCCGTACCTCTCCTGTTGACGAGATGGTCAAGAAGGATAAGTCAGGGTTAGATAAGGCTGGCGTTGACGTTCCATCCTGTGGGGGGAAGCCTGTAGCAATTTTACACTGAGAGGTTGGACTGTTTGATAAGACGGGCTTAGGTTTAGGTGCAGGGCTGAACAGCAGAAGGTCTTCTACTTCCATAGAAGACCTCACAAGGGGGTTACTTACTTCAGGCAACTTGTTATCCTTATTGTGCCGCATGATTGTGAGCTGGTGCTTAAGGGCACTTAATCTATTTATTATCTCTAACTGTTCATTTGTTGGGAGATCTCCGAAGGAAGCAATAAGCTCTCTTTCTTCGGGGGAAGACAGCCAGTTGTCTCCACAAGAATAAGTCTGCATAGGATGCTGAATAGACAGACTATGCTGCATTCCAAGAACATCGGAGGCTGATCTATTGTCATCACCGAGTACAGCTGGATTTTCAGTAAATGGGGTCTGGTTGCCCAGGGTTCTAATCACCAGAGGTTTGATCATATTGTCTGTGAAGACTCGCGTTGGTATAATATCCACCCTGGCCAAGGCCATTTTCCGCCTAATAATCATGGATGGAATCCTTGTGGAATAGAAAGCTAATATTACTTTCAAGGGTCTACCTTGCTGATTTAAAGGAAGCACTGCGTAGAGGTCAACCTGCGAATTTTCAATTTTTAGGAAGGATCCAAGGGATTCCTTGGCTCCTCCCAAGGTCCTCCATCTTGTAGTTTCAGCTCGGATGGTGAGGCATATTTTCCTGGGTTGTAAGGTCAGAGATTGCTGGACCAGGTTTTTATTCCGGATATATTTAACCACAGTCTCACCAGTATTTATTGGCAATGTTGTTTGACTGCGGTTTTTCCCCGCTGCTAGATCTCTTTGCTGGGGCTTTGGTCTAAAGTCCTCAATTTTCTGGTGAAGCTTAGATAGATGGGTAGATATCTCGTCGATCTTCTTAAATATACAGTGAAGAGTTCTTATTACTAGATGCAGTTGTTCACATCTTGAGGAGTCCTCTGTATATATGATCCGCCCCTCTTTTATTGGAATATCCTCCGCTATGTTGTTTTCCTTTGCAATTTTACTCTGCAGGGGGTTCGACGCCTCCAATGTTAAAGGTGACTCTAGCTCTCTTAACGAAAGAAAGCGATTATGGGTTTTCACCGTAAAGAAATGTTCCATAGGTCCACTCCCCTCGCTCTGATAAACATCCGTTTTTAATTGTTTTGACCTTGGGGAGGATAATGATTCATCAGAGTCTCTTAAACGTTTTCCCTGACCCATAATTTGGTAAGTTGCTGAGAAGTTAAAATTGGTTCTCTCTTAAAAACACAGTGAATACAGATCGTTAAGATAGGTTGCTGCTCTTAGAGTGAGTTAAAATCGAGTCCAGCATACGGGTTGTTTCTTAAAGCCACCAGGCAGGGGAGTCAAGGCGGATAGGAGTTGTGTATTAACCCCTTCAGTTCCCTGTCACTGGGCGATGTAGCGTGAGCTTCATGGGTCTATTCTACTACCAACGCAGGATTAGGGGAGGGGGGGTTCATCGACAGTTGGGCCAGCGTCGTCCTTCCCCCCTTTTACGTTCCACTCTCTTGCCCCTTCTTTCTCCCTAGGTACTCACGATAGTCACCTCGTAGGGGTTCAATCCGGGGGTTCTTCCTTCTCTCACTTCCACATCCTCTCACTCCCTCCGTGTTCTTGGAATCTACTATCTGCGGGCTTTGTTCAGCCCAAGGGGTTCTACCACTCCACTTATGATAAAGCAGCAGCACCACACTCCTCCTCACTCACGCCGACTTCTAACTCCTCGGCGTTTCTTCCAGAGAGTCTCCCCTTCTTCTAATTTCAGCTTTGTAACGTTAGGCAGACTGCCAATTGCCTGTTGCCCGACTACGATAAGTAAAATACTAAGAGTTAAAAGGATTAAAAGATTAAAAGCCTTGGAGGCTATTAGATCAATTAAGACAGCTAAAAGTTTTACAGCAGCTTTTGAG
Source organism: Darevskia mixta (assembly GCA_034641385.1). NCBI lineage: Eukaryota > Metazoa > Chordata > Lepidosauria > Squamata > Lacertidae > Darevskia > Darevskia mixta. Next base: position 217,182 of record JAWWNH010000192.1, read on the forward strand.
GTTGCAATAACAACTGATAAGTCCGCAGTTATTTGCACGGAGCACAAAACGGAGCTATCACTAACGACGCCATCTTGGACTCCCATACCCTGAAATGTCAAAAACTACTGCAGAGAAGGTGAACCTGTGATCTTCTAGACCAGGCATCCCCAACCTTTGGCCCTCCAGATGTTTTGAACTACAATTCCCATCATCCCTGACCACTGGTCCTGTTAGCTAGGGATCATGGGAGTTGTAGGCCAAAACATCTGGAGGGCCGCAGGTTGGGGGTGCCTGTTCTAGATGCTGTTCATCCTCCTCCTGCCAGCACAGACAATGGTCAGGGGTGATGAGAACTGTAGTCAAACATCTGGTTATTCATCCCTGCACTGGTAGATTTGGCTGCATAACACCAATGCTCTACATTTGGGTTGATTTTGACTTGTTACAGAGACCAGTTAGATCCTTTTTTAATGCTACTTTTTCTCAGTGTCTCTTTGAAATCCTCCCTTTGTTCATTCACTCTCATCTGTGCAGTTACCCGACGTTTAAAGTCCATCAAGAACATCCAGAAAATTACCAAGTCCATGAAGATGGTTGCTGCAGCAAAGTATGCCAGAGCAGAGAGAGAGTTAAAGCCTGCCAGAGTTTATGGAACCGGGGCATTGGGTAAGCGAAGTTGCCTCTCTTGTGGCTGATTTTGCAGCAGTCGCTTTTAATCACATTCTTCATGGAAATATTTCTTTTGGGGGGGCGGGGGGGTAATTTTCTGACCTAGAACTTTCTTATGAACGTCTCCTATGTAGACTTGCAAATCATTTTTAAAATCTGCATTGACTATGGACCATTGGAAATTATGATACGTTGTTAGCTCAAAAGTTTGCTTTTTCTATAGATCTATAAAGCCCTGGTCCTTTACAGCAGAGATAAAGAGCATGTGGTTCTCCAGATGTTAAACTCCTTCCAGCCATAGCCAGCATGACTAGTGGTCAGATGTTGGTAATTGTGGCTGAACAACATCTGGAGAGCCACAAGTTCTCTACACCTCCTCTTTAAAGGACTCATTTTGTATACTTTTATATATTGTTTCATGCATTTAGAGATACCCTAAAGTGATTTACAATAATAAAATACAAAACTCATAAAAAATTCAAGAAAAGGATACAAATATAAAATACCAAGTTTTGTTTTAAAGAAAGTAATCTAAAACTGCATTAAATACTTACTGTGCTAAATAAATTCAAACTTTCATATGAGATTCTACACCAAAAGAAACTTAATTCAGCAGCCTCCATAAATGTATGGAAATCATGCATATTTGCATTGGATTGTTCCTAACAAAGTCATCCCATTAGTGCAAAGGTGTTTGGGAACCCTCAGAATGCGGGGAGGGGGGGCGGGACATGGCAGGAGAGGAAATGAATTTGAAGTTACGTTGTGCAAGCATCACCGAAGAACTTGGTTGGATACAAGCCACTGTAATTTTACATTGTTTAAAGTATTTCTACCACAAGGGGATTGATAAGAAACTATTCAAGATGTTGAACTGCCTACCCCTTCACTACTGGAAATACTTCTGAGCCGCCTTTGGTTTTAAACACTTTGCTAGGTATTGCTCACACACTCAAGAGCCTATCTATATGGTCATGACTAGAAACTTGAGAGTGGCTTTTGTCGCTAAGATGAAAATTTCAGAACATTGTATTCTGCCATTGACATATTCTGAGCTTGTGCGGAAAAATACCTTGCACTCTTTTTGTCCTTGATTGCATATAGTGTCTCGCCTGCTGTTTCTAGAGGTGTAGCACTCCCTTCATGCTGATGGAAGCATGTAGGCTGTGACTTAATCTGAAATGATGTGTGCTGCACTTTTGCTAACTCAAAACATTGGGTCTTCAGCAAGCTTTCAAAATGCAGAAAAGTTAAATCATGCTGAGGAAGCTCATAGTTTCTGTTGCATGATCTTGATTCACCCATTGGCATTTGATTGAGTAACAGAGGTTGGAGGAGCAGTATTTCTTGTAGAAGTGGTTCTTATTGGAAGTACTATAGTTCATAGAATCTTAGAGCTGGAAGGGACCCAAGGGTCATCTAGTCCAGTGTTTTTCATCCTCTTCTGGGCAACGGAACACCTGTCTTAGGAAAAAAATCTCGCGGCACAGCACCCACAGCGCGCAGCTTTTTCTCCATGGGGGGGGGGGCCGGCACAGTTTTTTTTCGGGCCTCCGAGGCCCAGCACGGCTTCTTCCCGCGCTGGGGAGGCCCGGCGGGGCTTTTCCCTGCGTCAGAGAGGCCCGGCGGAGCTTCTGCTCACGCTGGGAGGACCCCGGCACAACTTTTTTTTTCGGGCCTCCGAGGCCCAGCGCGGCTTCTTCCCACGCTGGGGAGGCCCGGCGGGGCTTTTCCCCGCGTCGGAGAGGCCCGGCGGAGCTTCTGCTCACGCCGGGAGGACCCCGGCACAACTTTTTTTTTCGGGCCTCCGAGGCCCAGCGCGGCTTCTTCCCGCGCTGGGGAGGCCCGGCGGGGCTTTTCCCCGCGTCGGAGAGGCCCGGCGGAGCTTCGGCTTTCCCCCGCGGCACAGCAGCCGGTGTCTCGCGGCACACTAGTGTGCCGCGGAACACCGGTTGGGAAATGCTGATCTAGTCCAACCCCCCCCCTCAATGCAGGTATCTCAGCTAAAGCATCCATGACAGATGGCAGGCAGGCAGGAAGTTCTACCATGTATCTTTGATGCCACTGTATTTTGATGGCTGCTAATGATGCCTGCTGTTGGCTGTGTCCCCTCTTCTCTTTACTAGCTCTTTATGAAAAAGCGGAAATCAAGGCCCCCGAGGACAAGAAGAAGTTCCTCATCATAGGGGTGTCTTCCGATCGTGGCCTCTGCGGTGCTATCCACACTTCTGTGGCTAAAAATATCAAGGGCCAAGTCGCCACCCTCACAAATGCGGGTAAAGAGGTCATGGTAGTAGGAATCGGTGACAAACTGAGAGGCATACTTCAGAGGTAATGGGGAACAGCAGCCCTTTCCTTGAATTCAAACCTTGCTCTTTCCACTGGTGGTTTTGCATTAATCCCAAAGGCTGTAATGAGCTTCCTTCTGAGAAAGCTGGCTTAGGAACAACTGAATATGCTCAGGATTGTAATGTAAGGCAGTGATACTTACCCGAAGACTGCTGAGGGCGAGCTGATGTGTAGGATGGATTCAACAGGACCATAGGATCACTGCAGCTACGCTTAAGGCCTAAGGCCTAATTGCTCAGAAGCTGGAAGGTCGAGGCAGGTTTAAGCCCCAGAATGTAGTGGATGAACTGAATTGAATTTATTACGGTCCCAGACCAGATTCACATACCGTACTAAACAAAACAGAAACACAATAAAATTAAGTTTAAATTAATCAATATATCGATAAACAATGCAATTATGGCAGCAGTTAAAATATGGTTTAAGTCTTAATTTCTACAATATTATCTATAATTTGCTTCTAAGGCGTTAGAAGCACAGCTTGTTCCCTAAGTTTTATGGCAACCGCACAGAATTTGGCCACCTTTAACGTGATCTCTGGATCCTTGTCCTCTATCAGAGATTTTAAACATTGAGGTTCGGGCCCCCTTGGAATTTTCTGTATAACAGGGGTGATAAAAACCGAGCATATATCCCTGTAAAGACTGCATTGTAGCAGGACGTGAGAGACGGTTTCCGCCTCTATCGCGCCGCAGGGGCAAATTCATTCCGCGTACGGTTTACCCGCGTATCTGCCCTGCAACAAGGCGGACGGCAGTAAGTTGAATCTAGCGAGGGTAAACGACCGTCTAGGTATTTGTAATGTAGTGGATGGTGACAAGGATGGAGGTGCTCAGTGGACTGGAATACAAAGAGAGAAGGGGAGAGGAAGTAGGGGAGACAGGACCACCTTGGTGGTGGTGCCAACACAGGGGGTTGCCCAGTCAGTGCTAACCTGTGACAGGACCTATTCAGTGGTGGTTCCCCAGTTGCAGAATGCCGTAAGCATTCCTGTCTATGCTGTCGTTTCAGTAAGGGAGAATCACACTAGCAATGGGTGCGGCCCTCGTTAGCCTCTGCATTTATGGGCCAGGGGAAGTTTCTGGGCACTTCTCAAAACCAGCCCCGTATAGAACACATTGCACTTAAAAGTCAAGTGTGTTTCACTGTGGCAGGGTCTACTTCACATGCGGTCTCGCTTTTATTTTAGGACACACAGCAAGAACTTCTTGTTGAACTTCAAGGAAGTGGGAAGGAAGCCTCCCACCTTTGGAGATGCATCGATCATTGCCTTGGAACTGCTGAATTCTGGATACGAATTCGATGAAGGATCAGTCATCTATAATCGGTTCAGGCAAGAGAACCTGCAGAATTCAAAGCATAAATTCCATCATTTTCAAGGGGAATAAAAGAATTGGGCGGGGAGAGATCAGTAGATTTGAATACAGTTTAGCATTTTAATGTGGGTTTCTGCTTGGTGGCTCCAAGTGACACCAGGATAATAGAGAAAGTTCTGCATGCTGTTTAAGTGCGTCTGGATTTTAACATTTGGCAGGCAGATCCCCTCAAGCCACGTCACTAAAACTGTTCAGCAGAGCTTTCTTTTTCTTTTAGGTCTGTCATCTCCTACAAGACAGATGAGAAACCCATCTATTCTCTTGAGACTGTTTCTGATGCTGGTAGGTAGAATTTGGCTAGTTAGTAGAGTAAACAATTGCATTTTTGTGTTAAGGTTTGTGTTTCCATAAGTGCTTAACTGCAAAAGGCCAAACCATTGCCCTTATCTATCACACTGTGCGTAGGAATTATTATTTAGGGAAGTTTTTAACCTGTGATATTTTAATGTATTTTAATATCTGTTGGAGGCTGCCCAGATGGGCGGGGTACAAATAAATTATTATTATTATTATTATTATTAGCAAAGAATTTTGGTCTAAAATTATCGGTGCTGTATATAGACACATTATTATTATTTTTTATTTATTGCATTGTTTGCCTCTTACTTTGCTTTTTAAAAGGCAAGATTAGAGCTAACAGTGTGCCAGTTGAACTTTGTAAAATAGAAATTGCTTATAGCTGGAAAGCTAAGGATTTCCTGTGTGTTTTTCTTTTTTTAAAAAAAAAAACCTGATTGCTAATCTACAGTGGTTTTGAAATTCCATCATATATGCGCTTGGCTTGCTATTACTGTATCTGATAAATGTTAACTAATAAGCCACCTATATTGTTCTGCTTCGTTTTTCAGAAAGCATGAGTATCTATGATGATATTGATGCAGATGTCCTGCGAAACTATCAGGAATTTACATTGGCAAACATCATCTACTACTCATTAAAGGAGTCTACTACTAGTGAGCAAAGTGCAAGGATGACCGCCATGGACAATGCCAGCAAGAATGCCTGTAAGGAACTTCCCATGCAGTTTACAGTGTACTGTGATAAGTTAGCAGCAAAAGCGGAAACTACCAAAATTTAGATAAGAGGCCCAGTGGAGAGCAGGCAAGATTCTGTTTACATTCCAGTTGAAATAGCTGCCTTTTAGTTACAGTGGAACCTTGGTTCCCAAACTTAATCTGTACTGGAAGTCTGTTCCAAAACCAAAGCATTCTAAAACCCAGGCACGCTTTCCCATAGAATCCTTGATGCTGTACCCTTTCATATTCAGCGATTTGCAATATTTACAAAATTTCAAGTTTAAAGTAACGTAAGTCCTTGGTTCTGAGCAAGCAAGAAAGTGGATTATATAAAGTACTCAAAATGCTTCCTTACTTTAAACTGGCGGGCAAAGTAAAATGGTTGAGTAGCTTAAGATTTATTGATACTTTTGTCGTTGAACTTCTCCCGCCTCCCTTTCTAGCTGAGATGATTGACAAGCTGACTCTGACATTCAACCGCACCCGCCAAGCTGTCATCACCAAGGAGCTTATTGAGATCATCTCTGGTGCTGCTGCTCTGTAAGTATTGGCATACGAGTCTCTGTAAGTATTGGCATACCTTTAGGCCTTTTGTTCCGTGCGGTTGAATGGGGCAGCGAATTTTCCATTTGTGCTTAAAAAAAAATCAGTGATCAGTGCATGGCACAGTTTGGCACCACCCCCTCCCCGTTAATTCCAAACTTACAGCAGTGGTTGTTGGCTAATACTGGAGTTTTCTTGCAGGATATTGCTTTTCTCTGTGTCCTGCACCTGAGTTGATGCACGTGTATTTTTTGGAAGGGTGCTTATTAAGGCTGCAAACTAACCACATTGCATCCAAGTTCCCATTGTTAGGTCCTGGGTGGGTGAGGAAGAATGGAGAGACATGACAAAAAAGCCTGCGTGTTGCACTCTTTAAGCAGAAAACCAAAAAATAGGCAACACAACGGCCAACATTGGTATAAAAGTGATATATGTATATTTTTCTTTATTCTCTTGTGAAATAACAAACAGGCAACGGACAGTGTTCCGGTAATGCCACTGTTTCGTTAGTATCTTCTTCAGCTCAACATGACTGTAAGAAATAAACAGAAGAACAACTAAACATCTGTGTGGATATGCACCTCAGTAAACCATGAAAACCATACAATACAGTAATATAAACATACATTGAACACAGCGACGCCATGTAACGATTATGGTTAATAATCATTAGTTTAGATCATGCATCCCCAAACTGTGGCCCTCCAGATGTTTTGGCCTACAACTCCCATGATTCCTAGTTAACAGGACCAGTGGTCAGGGATGATGGGAATTGTAGTCCAAAACATCTGGAGGACCGAAGTTTGGGGATGCCTGGTTTAGATGGCTGTCAGTGGCCGTCTCCATCTCTTGCGGCAGTGAATTCCCTGTGTCGGTTCTATGCTGACTTAACCTTTTTTTCTGAAAAGCTCAGTCTGCAGCTTTCCTTTGGATCAAGCTCTCTCCACAGAATGCAGAAGGGTCTCTTCAGCATGCCTTGAAATCATGGAATTAAGCTGGAGAAAAATGGGATTTTGTATAATGGAAAGCAATTGTGACTTTAATCCATGTGTTAATCAGTATATCTCTTCAGTTGATCTGACTTCCAATGGTGCTTTTGCTATGCATTGCATGTTTTGCCTTAATTTACATTGCTAATTGCTTCACTGCATGTTTTTGTGTGTGTGTTTTTTACCATTCCACAACTAGGACCTAAGGGGTAATCAGAAAGTGAGGGTCATCCAAAGTCAACAGGTAAAGTGGTGCTGGAAAATAGATGTTAAGGGTGGTGAAATAAAATAAAAAAATAGAATGTAGTTAAAGTACTTGGGATGTTTGTTCTAGAAGTGCTTGTTTATGAATGTCTGGTATTGCATGAATACTTGCATCCTGCAAAATTTTGCTTAAAATCAATCCATGCATTTGGCAGAAATGAAATCAAAGTGCAATGTGTTTCTAGACAACACAAGAGAGATACGATGGAAGGGTGTTGTAGAGACATGCTTGTTACTATCTTTAACTGTGTAGCTTCAAATGTTCTGGAAATACTACACTGCAGTTGTACTTAAAATTCCATAGCAAGATGTTTGGGTGTCTCATCCTTGAGGTGGGTTTATCAGTGGAGTTCAAAAAATTACCGGGTTGCAAATAACCGAAAGGCAGTTTCTTTCTTAAAGATAGCCCTGCCTCATCTCTTCCCAACTCAAGAAGCCTGTGCTTAAAGTGTCCGCAGAGTGGGAGTTTAGAAAGTGCCTTGAGCAAACAAGCAGCAAAGTTTCAAGCAGGCGGTCTTTGGTCATGGCACTTAGGATGACCACGTTGCACAAAGGCAAAGGATTTCCTTCAGATCAGGCTGGTCTTTGAAGTATAGGCATATCTGCTGGTATATTTCCACGGTTACTTTTTGTGGGTTACCTTTAGCTAAGGACTGTCACCCGATTCAAGAGACAGAAATCAATTAACCACAAGCATTGATCTCCTATATATGCACACATTTTCATATGACAATAGCTTTGACAAAAACAACAACACATACTTTATGTCTCTTCTGAGATGATGCCTTCCAAAAACAAAAATTAGTTGCATAAACATTTCTATTAACAACAATACCTTTATTGTACAGTACAATGCCTTATATACAGTTTCAAAGTTTCAATAGACTGAGATCAGTTTGATGTAAATACTGCTTCCCTAGTTTAAATTACTTATTAGGCCCATTGCATTCTATGGAATGTTTTACAGTGCTGTCGTGGTCTGTTTAGAATTTTTAAAGTGAAACTTTTAAGAAAGGACTAACACAGCAAGGAGAAAATGAGAAACGGTTCACGTTCAGGTTCTGCAGCAATTTAGCAATTAGTAACCAAAGCTGCAGATCCCGTCAGAGTGACATTCAAACTTCCCTTAATGCAATGTTTTTCTCTGTAGGTAAAGAAGAAAAGCTGTTCTGGCAAGCAGTTTATCCCGCTTCCTTTCTAGAGAGACGAAATTATTGGTCTGTCATTCTGTGAAGGATTTTCAGGCAAAGAATCCCAACTGTTTGTAAATCATATTATAATAAAGTCCTACATGAATAGAGCTGGCATGGTTCTTTGGGTATGTGGAACTGGGGGTGGCTGGACTGCAATACAAGTAAACAACAGTGTCTTATGCTCTCAGCCAGCATGTCAATCTCATTAAAAACGTTCTTCAGACACCTTCAGAGAGAGAGAGAGACAGTGTGTGTGTGTGTGTGTGTGTGTGTGTGTGTGTGCGCGCGCACGCGCACGCGCACAAAAACCTCTTTGGTGTAAATGAGAGCTGTGCACAATTATGGTAACATCCAAAATCTCTCCGTTGTAAGTTTGAAAAAACTTTGTGAAATATTTTGATGTTAAGGTATTACAGCTTCAATCCTAAACTTGGTAACCTGAGTCTGCCCGCCTGTCAGATCACCTGACGTCACAATGAAGCTGGATGGCCAGACAACACTTTGCTTTTTTGGTGAGGCTGGAGCTGCCCCTACAGATGAAGATTTTTGAAGCCGGCAATTCAGAGGAAGAATCGGGAAATCGATAAACATGCTCCCAATCTGTTGCATGAAGAAGTTGCAGCTTTTGAACTCGGCGCTGCCTTCTGTTCCCATGCGGGGAGAAAGCCGCCAGATTCTAAAAGTGTGGACTTATTGATGCAAAGGAAGAATAGGGAGCATTTTAGCTTCGGATCACATGTTTTGTGATCGGTTTGCAGTCCAAGCCCTGAGACTTGCCGGGCTAAATTAGGGCTATGGGGGCAAAGGTTCTGCACTAAAACAGGAAGTGAAAGCATGTAACCTTCAAAATGTGGTTGGACTCCAACTCCCATCAGCCCCAGCTACCATGGCCAATGATTGAGAATGATGGGAGTTGTATTCGTCTGACAATATCTGGAGGGCAACAAGTTCACCAGCCGTGCCCTAGGGTGAAGACAATGCAATAAATACGTTAGATGTGCTCACACACCTTCCCTATGTTTGACATACACCTCAAGCCACAGATCCTCACTGAATATCAGCATGGGAACAACTAATATGGATATAAAATTTGCAGCATGTTACGGTTTTAAGAGAAAATTATATGAAGGTGTTATATAGATGGTATCTAACACCTAGTAGACTGGCAAAAATGTACAGTATAAACCCAAATCGAGTAAGTGTTGGAAATGTAAAGAGAAAGGTACATTGTTTCATATGTGGTGGTCTTGTAATAAGGTTAAAACTTACTGGGAAATTATATATAATGAATTGAAGAAGATGTTTAAGATGACATTTCTAAAAAAAAAAACCTAAACCAGAAGCTTTTCTCTTCGGAATTATAGGATCAGAACTACCTAAACAGTGTAGAAATTTATTTAGCATCAGTGCTGTATACATTTAGCAAGAAGAAATACCGTATTTTTCCATGTATAAGACTAGGTTTTTTTTCCTAAAAAGTAATGTCCAAAATTTGGGGGCGTCTTATACATGGGGGTGTCTTATAGACGGAAAAATACGGTACTTAGTCCAACTGACGGCCATTTCACAAGCTGCTACCAGGCGTTGTTACCTTTGAACAGTTTGACTTCACTCCTAAAGGTGTTATCCTACATTGTCTCCTGAGAAAGACGGATGCCAAGCTTTCCAGCTATATTCTGGTACTAGCCTTCCCCAACCTTGTGCCCTACAGAGGTTTGGAGCTACATCTCCTGTTATCCCTGACTATTGGTCATTCTGACTGGGGCTGGTGGGAGCAACGATGATCTGTGGCAAGGTTGGGGGATACATAGTCCTTCAGATGTTACTCAACCACAGCTTCCATAATACTTGGCCTTGTTGGCTGGGGTCAATGGAATATGGAACTCCTGGAGATCTGTAGGTTTCGTATTCCTGATCAGTGTGCTATGAAACACCTGTGACATTCATGCTATGTCCTGACATTTATGTCTGACCATTGTATGAAGTGATCCATGGTTATTTGGGGGGGGGGGGGAATAACAGGTGTCAGTAATAAATCACACTGGGTAAGTGAAGTTAACTCTTTATTAAAAGAAACAAGGTCTGCCCAGGGGTGCCAGGCCTAAGGAGCATGGCGACTTCTCAGTAGGTCTTGCAGTTGTAGAGGCTAAAGATCCCTGCCTTCCCACAGCTGCCTAAATCTTCACTGGGTTCTTCCCAAGTAATCTGAGACTATGCCAACGGGCCTGTCTCTGCTCCTCCCTCTTCATACCTTCTTCCCTTGGCGGTTCCCCAGCTGGTGCCTCCCACCATTCCTTGGCATTTAGCTGGACCATGACAACAGTTTGGGATCAGAATGTTTCCCTTTTACCTCTCAGGTAATCTGGTCTATCCTTCTGGCCTTAGCACTGAGCTCTGTAAACTGCTGTCTGGGCTGCAGCATTTCAGCTGGGAGTGAATGCTTACCCCCATTAAAAATTACATTCTACATTTTTTTTAAAAAAATGGCATGTTAGGAGTTAAGTCTAGGCTTGAACCCTTCTTGATATGCTAGTTTTCTATGTGCAGGGAGTATATCTTTTATAGGGAAGAGTATTCATCCATGCAAAGGTCCAAGTGGTATAGCCTAGACTAGTGGGGTGCTGTGGAATTAACTAGGAGCGAGTAGCAGAGGGGCACTGGAGGTGTAAATGACTATATTGACTTCAAAAAGTTCATTTCACTGGATCAAACTAATCAGTTTTGTTGAATTAATTAACCTAAATAGTTTTAACTGGATTTTGAATAAATATGCAATTAGTTTTTACTGTTCTGGATTTTATTGTTCTCTTCCAAAGTGGATCTTGCAAACTACTATTCTGAATGTTGTTTTTTATAGGGTAGGGTGTACTGGGGGTGAGTTTATGGAACCAAGGGGGTGGTACCCCCAAAGGTTTGGGAACCACTGGCCTAAACCCGGGTTTACCACCTCCGTGGATTGCTTAGGTATTTGTTACGGAAGCAGCTTATAAGAGAGTTGCCAAGATGGGACTAATTGCCTCTTCAGAGTATCAATTTGCCTGCTGCTGTCCTCAATTAAAACCCAATTGTGAGAGATGACATTTTTCCCAGGCTTGCCCTAAACTTGGATTCAAAATGTAATGCAGACTAGAAGGTAATTGTTCCAGTCCAAGGATGCTTTAAAATGGGACAAATGCCCAGTTTATAGTTGGCATGGAAAAAAAGCAAATTTCCCTACAGATATGGATAGCTAATGCAGGAAGGAAGGAGTTTTGGCTAACTTCTGCCCCTTTTTAAATATTAGAGAAAAATATATATAATCCTTCATGGAAAATTAAGGCTGCTTCTTCAAGAGAGAGAGAGGGAATTGGATCCTCTTAGTGCCCAAACTATCCAGCAGTGAGTGCGGTTGCTGCTTGCTGCCCTCACATGCATATGGAAGAGAAGAGTCTCCTTTAAAACTCTCCTTGTGCTTTTGTAATTAAAAGCCATTTTGTTTCTTTTAGCTTTGGGGCTGCAAAGATGTGTTTTATATCAACTGAATGTTATGTAACCTGGAAAAGTAAGGTACCAGTGTTCTATGTGGTGCAGTGGGTAGAGTGTTGGACTAGGACCCGGCAGACCAGGGTTCGAATCCCCACTCAGCCATGAAGCTCACTGGGTGACCTTGGTCAGGTCGCTGTCTTCTCTCAGCCTAGCCTACCTCACAGGGTGGTTGTGAGGATAAAAGGAGGAGGGGAGAACCACCTTGAGCTCCTTGGAGCCAAAGCTGGTATATAAATGTACTCTGGTTAAATAGAAATAGAAATAGTGAGATTAAACTATTTTTACAGTGAGATTAAACAAGCCCCCCTCCCCCCTCCACAATCTCTCAGTCCTTGTCACACTCTCTGTGCTGTCGTACTACCACCAACCCCGAACGTCAGCTGCAATGTTGCTGTCTTCCATTCAGCAGCCTCACGGCCCACGGGTAGAAACTGTTCTTTAACCTGTTGGTGAGGCTTATCATGTTTCTATATCTCCTGCCTGAGGGCAGGAGAATAAAAAGGTGCTGGCCAGGGTGTGAGTCATCCCTGAGAATGTTCCTCGCTCTTCTGAGGCAACGGTCTCTCGTGATAACATCTATCGGACTCAGGGGACAGCCCACGATATCCTGTGCTGTCTTCATCACCCTCCGTAGGGACTCTCTGTCCATGGCTGTCAAGCCAGCATACCACACCGTAATGCAGTATGAGAGAACACTTTCTATTGTGAACCGATAGAAGGAAATCATCAGTTGCTGTTCAACTTTGTTCTTTCACAAGACCCTTAGGAAATGAAGTCGGGCCTTCCTAACCACCTGGGCTGTGTTGACCTTGCAAGTTAGGTCTTCACTAAGATGGACTCCCAGGTATTTAAAGGAAGAGACTCTCTCCCCACAGCCCCCCCTGATGTACAATGGGGCTAGCTCCCCTCTCTTCCTCCGAAAGTCCAGCACCATCTCCTTTGTCTTGCCAATGTTTAGGTGCAGATTGCTCTCAGTATCCATGTGGATACCTTTTGAACCTCCTCCCTGTACGCAGATTCGTCACTGCCTGTAATTAAACCCATTATGGTGGTGTCATCAGCAAACTTAATAATTGCAGTAGATGGGTCGGATGAAATGCTATCATATGTATATAACGAATACAGGAATGGACTTAGCGCGCATCCCTGTGGAGTGCCAATGCTGAGCTTCAGGCAGGTAGATGTAACAGGTCCAATCCTCACTCTTTGTATCCGATCTCTCATAAAGTCTTTAATCCAATCACAGATGTTAGATGAAAGGTCCAGGTCTCTTAACTTTCCGATGAGAATGTCCGGAAGGATGGTATTGAAAGCCGAGCTATAATCAATAAACAGCATTCTGACTTAACTCCCTGGTCTCTCCAGATGACTCGCTGCAAGGTGAAAAGCTGTAGCAATGGCATCATCTGTTGACCCATTTCTCCTGTAGGCGAACTGGTGGTTATCAAGGTCCGGTGGAAGACATGTTCTAAGGTGTTGAAGCCATATTAAAGCGAGAAGGTGCCATCGGCATACCTGATGACCATCTTGGTCAGGGGTCCCTTTACCTTTAAGGTGCTACTGGAAGGAATTATTTTATTTTTTATTTTGCAAAACAAATGGTAACATATATTTGAGATACAAAAGTTAGAAAGGTGAAACATTGATATACATCACAGGGTTACAATGTCCAAGGATCAAGGCAACGATACATACAGTTACAGGACAAGCGGTTTTTCTTGAGACCCATAGTTTTATTTGTTTCCCCCTTTGGCTTAAGCACAATCTTTGACTAGATCGCTGTTTCCTGGGGAACGTTCTCGGTTGTTAATGGAGTTTGTAATGATCACATCAGGATATTCTATAGGATTTTTAATGAAGTGCCTCTGCAAGGGGAAGGGCTGTGGGCGTCGGAGTGTTCCTCAAAAACTGATGATTATTTTCCTTGCGTTTGCAGGCCCCTCCCCCCACAACAATAACAAAATTGTTATTACAAACTTAGTTGGTCTCTAAGGTGCTACTGGAAGGAATTTTTTAATTATTTATTTTGTTTTGAAAATTGTTTTGTTGGGTATAAATAAAAAAATTGTTGTTCTATTATTATTATTATTGTTGTTGTTCTATTATTATTATTATTGTTGTTGTTGTTGTTGTTGTTGTTGTTGTTGTTGACGTCCCTATTTTCACCCGAGAAATGTTGCCGGGCATGCATTTGTAGCAACCTCTAGCCATGACAACTTGTTGTTCAGTCGTTCAGTCGTGTCCGACTCTTCGTGACCCCATGGACCAGAGCACGCCAGGCACTCCTGTCTTCCACTGCCTCCCACAGTTTGGTCAGACTCATGTTGGTAGCTTCGAGAACACTGTCCAACCATCTCATCCTCTGCCGTCCCCTTCTCCTTGTGCCCTCCATCTTTCCCAACATCAGGGTGTTTTCCAGGGAGTCTTCTCTTCTCATGAGGTGGCCAAAGCCTTGGAGCCTCAGCTTCAGGATCTGTCCTTCCAGTGAGCACTCAGGGCTGATTTCCTTCAGAATGGATAGGTTTGATCATCTTGCAGTCCATGGGACTCTCAAGAGTCTCCTCCAGCACCATAATTCAAAGCATCAATTCTCTTCTTCCCTCGAGAAAGACGGAGGGAAGGAGGCGGGCAAAGGGCAGCGGCGTTTTATTCTGGTGCAAGTTGTCACGGCTGTACCCCTTCATGGATCACTGCCTTGTCGTGGCGAAGGGGATTGAATTACTCAGGGAAGCTATGGACAGGTCAAGATGGACAGGTCATAGTGGAGAGTTTGGACCAAACGTGATCCACCTGGAGAAGGAACTGGCAAGCCACTCCAGTATCCCTGCCAAGAAAACTCCATGGACAAAGACAACAGCCGTGACAACTTGCACCAGAATAAAACGCCGCTGCCCTTTGCCCGCCTGCCTCCTTCCCTCCGTCTTCCTCGAGGGAAGAAGAAGAAGAGCCCCGGTGCGTGACGTCACGCCTCCCCCCTCCCCCTGGATAGCCGACGCCGGAGCGAATCGAGCGACTCGATCTCGCTGCTCGCTCTGGGCTCGGCCGGCACGGTCTGGCCGGGCGACCCCAAGATGGCGGCGGCGTCTTGGTCGTCGCGGTGGGCGCTGGCTGTGGCGGCGGCGTTGACGACGGGACCCCGGAGGGCGTCTGCTGCTGCTGCTGCGGGGCTGGCGGCGTCTCCGGCGTGAGGTGGGAGGCCATGGCTCCGGGGCCGTGAGGATGTGCGAGAGCTACTCGCGCTGGCTGCTGCGCGTGTCGGCGGCGCAAGTGTGCCAGGCGCTGGGCTGGGATGCCGTGCAGCTCTCCGCCTGCGACCTCCTCACCGACGTCCTGCAGAGGTACCTGCTCTCGCTGGGCCGAGGCTGCCGGCGCTACTGCGAGCTCTGTGAGTAACGGTCGCGGGGGGGGAAGGGGGGAGCGAGGGGGTCGCCATGGCGACGGGGCTGTCACGGGGAGGGGGGCAGGCCGCGGGCGGTGGGGGGTAGGGAACGGGGGCGCACGTGAGGTGATCTTGGGGGAGTGGGCCGTGGGGCTGGCATGACGTGGCCGTGGGCCTGCAGCGGATATGGGGGGCGCGGATATGGGGCTGGCATGGAGATGTCACATCGTGGCAGTGGGGCTGGAGCGGATATGGGGTGTGCGGGGTTGTCGTAGTGTGAGGGGCAGAGGAGGGTCTTGGGGTTATCATAGCTGTGGGGCTGGAGTTAGGTAGGGGGAGCGTGGGGCTGGCACGCTGTGGCTTTGGGGCTGCAGCGGATATTTGGGGGATGTGGATATGGGGCTGGCATGGAGGTGTCGCATCGTGGCAGTGGGGCTGGAGCGGATATTTGGGGGACGTGGATGTGGGGTGGGCATAGAGGTGTCAGGATGCAGCCATGGGGCTGGAACGGATATGTGTGGGGCGTGGGGTTGTTGTAGTGTGCTAGTATAGGTAGGGGGGAGTGTGGGGTTGGCACGCCGTGGCTTTGGGGCTGGAGCGGATATTTGGGGGATGTGGATATGGGGTTGGCATGGAGGTGTCACGACGTGGCAGTGGGGCTGGAGCGGATATGGGGTGTGAGGCGTTGTCGTAGTGTGAGGGTCAGAGGAAGGCCTTGGGGTTATCATAGTGGCACGGTGTAGCTGTGGGGCTGGAGTTAGGTAGGGGGAGCGTGGGGCTGGCACAACGTGGCTTTGGGGCTGGAGCGGATATTCGGGGGACGTGGATATGGGGTGGGCATTGAGGTGTCAGGATGTGGCCATGGGGCTGGAGCGGATATGTGTGGGGCGTGGGGTTGTTGTAGTGTGCTAGAATAGGTAGGGGGGAGCGTGGGGTTAGCACGCCGTGGCTTTGGGGCTGGAACGGATATTTCAGGGATGTGGATATGGGGTTGGCATGGAGGTGTAACGACGTGGCCATGGGGCTGGAGGGCACTGCTTCTAATTTAAAATTGCTTTTAATTTTTAATTTATTTATTTGTTAGTTTTTTGACTGTTTTCAGCTATGCCCTTTTAAAATGTGTTGGGATTATTGGGTTGTTGTTGTTTCGGTTATGTATTTTGAGGTTTTATATACTGATTGTATCCTGTAAACCGCCCTGAGACCTGCGAGTATAGGGCGGAATATAAATTTAATAATAATAATAAATATGGGGGGCAGGACGGGGGGTTGTCGTAGTATGGGAGGCAGAGGAGGGCTGTGGAGTTTGCTATTCATTTATTTACTTACTGAATTTCTATACCGCCCTTCATCCGAGAATCACAGAGTCGTCTACAGTACAAAAACTGCAAAAGGCATATCACAGTGACAAACAAAAACAATACCCCCTCCACCCAAGCACACATACAGTTTTAAAGGCCGTAGATTGTTTCATCAGCCAAATACCTAGGAGAAGACAAAAGTTTTTGCCTGGCACCTAAAGATCTGGAGCAAAGGTGCCTTGCGAGCTTCCCTGGGGAGACCCCCCCAAGTTGGTTGTTATAGTGGTGGCATGATATGGGCATTGGGCTGCAGTTGATGGGGAGCATATGGTGTTCTGGAGAGCGAGGTGACTAGAGTAGTGGACACTGGTGTATCATGTAGTTGTTATGGTAAGAAGTGGGTGGGTGGAGAGGACCATAAGGTTGTCATAGTGAGAGAGTGATGCCCACGTGGGTTGTTGTCACTTGACTACTATTGAATGTAGAGAGGGGAGTAGGATCACTATGTGGTTGTCTGCGGAGGCGGAGGCGGCGCATGGGTCTGTCAAGTTGATGGAGTGAAGGGCTGGAGTTGTCTTATAATAATAATATAATAATAATAATTTATTATTTGTACCCCGCCCATCTGGCTGGGTCCCCCCAGCCACTCTGGGTGGCTTCCAACAAACACTAAAATACATTAAAATATCACACATTAAAAACTTCCCTAAACAGGGCTGCCTTCAGGTGTTTTCTAAATGTCAGGTAGTTATTTATCTCTTTGACATGGGATGGGAGGGTGTTCCACAGGGCGGGCGCCACTACCGAGAAGGCCCTCTGCCTGGTTCCCTGTAGCTTTGCTTCTCGCAGTAAGGGAACCACCAGAAGTCTTACATAAGAACATACGAAGAGCCGGCTGGATCAGGCCAGTGGCCCATCTAGTCCAGCATCCTACTGTCACAGTGGCCAACCAGGCACCTACCAGGAGAGGAAAAAAGGGGTTGTTATAAAGATGACAGAGAAAGGGTGTAGTTATGCATTCCTGGACTAGCAATTATTTAACACTGTAGTATTTATATAGCCCCACGTAATCCTCAAAGCACTTCACAAACATTATGTTGGCATTATTTACAAGAGTCCTTTATGGCAGTGTTTCTCAACCAGTGTGCCTCCAGATGTTTTGGGACTACAACTCCCATCATCCCTCGCTAGCAATACCAGTGGTCAGGGATGATGGGAATTGTAGTCCCAAAACATCTGGAGGCACACTGGTTGGGAAACACTGCTTTATGGTACCACCGTATGATTATCTCAGTATTGCAGATGTGGAGCTGAGGCTGAAAACAGCTGCCTACTTAAGTTCACGTGTGCTGCATCCACAGGCATGATGAAAGAGAAGTAAATCCCATGGAATTAAGAGGGACTTCATCCCAGGAAGACGTGTGTAGGATTAGAGCCTCCACGAGTTTGTGGCTGAGGGAAGATTTCACACTTCAGTCTTTTATTTATTTATTTTAAAATTTCAGTGCCACCTACCACATCGGTCCGGTGTACATAATTTTTAGGTGTGATATCAGCATTAAGATCAATCAGATCAAAAATAAGAATGCCGTTGATAATCCAGGGCAAAATTAAAATCTAACAACCTTCTGGAATCACATGGGCGAAGGCCTGAAAATATACATTTTTAGTAGGTGTTGAAATGTCATGAGGGTTGGTGCCTGCCTGAGATCAGATGGGAGGTAGTTCCATAAAGAGGGTGCCACCGCAGAAAAATACCTCCACCTGGCCACTGCCAATTGAACCTCTACTAGCAGGTGTGGGAGTCCTCTGGCCTGCAGAGCTCATGAGGTCTACCAAGCCTCAGAGATTGGCTTATCAAGCAGTGCTAGAAATGAGCCAGGTGGCAGGCCCATTTTGCGACTGGTGTGGGTCCAATTGCGACCACGTGGGGATCTCTGGATGCCAGGTTGGCGACCGGGGAAGGCAAAATGTCACTTAGAGAAGGATCTGAAATATTTTCCCTGAAGCTTGAATTTGTTTTATTCTGGATTGTTTTATTTGATATATTAAAGTGTTGTAAACCACTTTTGAGATTTGTTCTCAAAAGTATAAAGTTCTCAAAGTTTGTTCTCAATAGTATAAAGCGGTATAGGAATGAAATGAAAATAAGAATAAGAATAAGAATAAACCCCATTTCAAAATAATTATAATATGCGCCTAGATGTTCCATTGCTGCAAACGTAACCTAGATTTAAAGCGTCATTTGGCAATTAGATTATATATCTGAGTTTCTAACAGTTACCAAGCCATTTGCGGCAACACATACAAACTAGGCATAAGAAGTTCAAGCTGCACTGCTGGAAGGGCCTTGTTAGCTGATTGTAGTAGTGATCAAATAGGGGTGCAGTAACTTCAAGTAACTTGGTCCCAAACTGTTTAAGGCTCTATAGCTCGGAACCAAAACTTTAAACCTAGTCTGGTAACTAATTGGCAACCAGTGTAACACACGAGCATTAGGAAACCCCAGTATGGCCCAGCTGCCATATTTTGTAACTAGCTGCAGCTTCTAGAATCGCTTTGCAGGCAACCCTGCATAGAATGTATTACAGTAGCCCAATCTTGAGTTTGTCAATGCATGATGTCACAGTGGCCAGGCTCTCCTTTAGCTCTTTAGTTGCATTTTTGGGTATGGAGTTCAGTTTTCACAGAGGGAGTGGATAGGAAAGTGGTGCTAAAGGTAATTGATAGGGTTATATTCTCTGTAAGTGGTGGGACCAAAGACTCGGGCTTGTCACGGCCTAGTATCCAGTTTCTCTGTTTGCTCCCTATTTGAGAATTATGGTTGAAGGGGAGAGAAGAGATGAGGATTCCGTTAGATGAAGGAGAAAATGGGTGCATTTAATGTTGGAACAGGGTTGACTGGTCAGCCTAAATACCAGATAGCTCCAAAGCAGCAAGCGAGCCGGCAATAAGAAGGCTGGGTAGAAATATTGGTGGCACAGCAGCCTTCTACTCTGCCAGCTTGCTTGTTTGTCTTGAAGGAGGTAATCATGTAAGAGGGGCACAGATTTAATTGCCATGGGGAACATTATTTTCCTTTGTGGAAATAGCAGTGCTGGGCATGACAGGGATTGGTTCCTATTCTCTTCTCCAGTTTGGAGGGGTGTATGGAGACTTACCGTACTCTCTTTTTTAATATAATTTTGTTTATAATTTTCATTTATATAAATCACAACAATTATTTAACCATAACTTTAACATTTCCGACTTTGACTCCCTTCCTCCTCTTTCTGCGGTTCTTTACATTTATTTTCGTCCTTTCCTACATGCTCCAAATTTTCTTAACTTACTCTTTTACTCTTGAAACTGCAGGTTTTTACAATAATCCTGCCAATGTCTTGATCTGTTTACAGTTCATTTGTATATACTCAATAAACCATTTCCATTCCTTTCTAAAATGTTTGTTATCTTGATTTCTTACTCTTCCAGTAAGTTTCGCCATTTCTACATGCTCCATTACAGTAGTTTCCGTAACCATTCTTCTCTTGTTGGGACCTATGGAGAGTTATTCCCAGTTGATTGGAGTTTGGAAATGAGGTTGGACTTTGGAAATGAGGTTTGGAAATGAGATTGGATTTTGGAAATGAGGCAGTCAGGGTTTGGGCAAGTACACAATTTGACTACCTGACATTACCAGCCAGTGTGGTGTAATGGTTACAGTGTGACTTGGGAGATCAGGGTTCGGATCCTTACTCAGCCATGAAGCTCACTGGGTGGCCTTGGGCCAGTCACTGTCTTCTCTCACAGGGTTGTTGTGAGGATAAAAGGAGGAGAGGAGAACCACCTTGAGCTGCTTGGGAGAAAAGGTGGTATATAAATGCAATAAACACAAACAAAAATATTTGTGGACCTTTTGTAATTGAGATGGGAGGAATAAATGTTGCAGCTGTCAACTACTGTCGGGAATGAATGGGTTGCCCTCTGCTGGTGGATCTGGAGATTAGCAAGGCAGTAGTGCATGTTTAATGAATGAAAAGGATCATAGAATCATAGAGTTGGAAGGGACCCTGAGATTCATCTCATTGGGATAACTTGTAGCATTCGGATTGTTAGAACAGATGCCATGTTTTAGAAGGAAGCAGGTTAAATAGGATTCTTAATGGACTTGGGTTATCACAGGGAAAGCAATGCTCCCAAGAGACATACATACATGAACATAGAACGGTATGAAGTGACAAACGCAAAAGAAATGGCTCATTGTAGAAATAAGTACCAATTCAGTTGGTGTAGGTTGAGGGAATAAATCTATAATGACAGTATTGGGCTAAGTGCACTAAGAAGGTAAAAAGCAGATCCGTACGTTCTTCTAAGGACAGTTAATCTGTCCCAGGGATAGTGGAGATCTTGAACTGTTATCTGGCCCAAATAAGTACTTTCTGTAACTTCTCATGGAGCACCAGAACGGGGGGGAGCATCCCTTGCTGCCCCTGTCCTCCACCATCCACATGTCGAGGGGAAGGCCTGACAAGGGGAGTCAGGCCTCTGCTTTTCTAGGCTCCCCACCTTGATTTCGTACCCTCGTCATTCAGAGCTCTAAACTGGGGTAGGTGGGTAATGTGCCTAGAGTAGACCTCTCCCTTTCAGACCTTCTCCTGGCACTGGGGAGATGGGACTAGCAGAGGATGTGATGGTACTCCATACAGATGGTCCAAATAAAACTAGTGTCTGTGGTGGTGGTGGGGGAACTAACAAGGGTAAACTGTTCATATTTATATGGCTGCACAATAATGTATATACTTTGAGCTGCTAAAAAGTCAGGATATGGAAACTTAAAAGCAAAGGGGGGGGGGAGTTGCCTTTACATCCATAAGTTTGCACCCACCAACTGAAGTAACAGTTCTGAGTTCATGGGGCAAGGTCTCTGGTTGGATTCAGGTGACTGTCTGAGGAGTCATGCGTGCTTATATGAGCCTAAGACACCTGTAGCCACATGGACACTTTGTTGTCTTTAAACTCTACCACATGGTGAAATACACATTTTTATATCCCTGCAACCAAATGGGTTTCCCAGAGGGACTCCCTTGTGGAGGTCGTGTTGATGGTGATGGAGGAATGTATTGGAATTAAAAAGGACAGAAAGTCTTCCATGTCCCTGCCTGTCCCCTTGTGTTCCTAACAAATTATCATGGGGCATCACTTTTCTGCATCTACACATAGGTTGAGCCACTGGCATGCTGACTTGCTTCTGTAATTCTTGGCCACCTGAGTTTAACTCACCATCATGTATGGATATAAATTCTTCCAATGTCGCTGTAGCCTTGTGTGCACATATTTTTAAAGTCTGAACCAGAAGTAGAAACAAATATTTCAAATGCTAGTAGTGCAGTGTCAGGTGTTTAGGACCTGAAGAACCCTGTGAAAAAAGGTTGATATTCCTAGTTGCCAGAATCAGATTTTTGGACACCCAGGCAATGAGGCAGCTGGGACTTTTCTTGACAGTGATTTGCTGCTTTCCCTTTTAAAGCTACTAAATCAACATATTTCTTATGCACTTGAAATGTTTGCTTTTAAAACCTTTCTTGATTCCTTTTTTCCTTTTCTTTTTTAACAGATGGCCGGACAGATCCAATTTTGGAGGATGTAGGTGAAGCCTTCAAACTTATGGGGGTCAACCTGCATGAACTGGAAGATTACATACTCAATATTGAGCCAGTCACTTTTGCGCATCAAATCCCCTTATACCCTGTCAGCAAGAATAATGTCCTGCAGTTCCCCCAGCCTGGAAGCAAAGATGCAGAAGAGAGGAAAGAGTATATTCCTGATTACATGCCACCCATTGTCTCTTCTCAAGAAGGTGAGAAATTAATAATTTATTTGCTTTATTTTTATCTGCTTGTTTTTGAGCAGTAATTCCTGCTCGCTTGCATTTCAGGAAGCTTGGAGTCTGCTACCTTCTGTGTCACATCGTGAGGATGTGTTACTGCTAGCAGCAGAATTGAGTGTTGCAATAATGTGTAGTGGCAGGCAGCACATTTTGCTGTTCAGGTTTACCATGGTAGTTCTACTGGCTTCATTGACAAATGGCTCAAAGAGCTGCCATGTAGGAAATGGAGCTGGGTTAGAATCACTGCTCAGCCCTATTTGGTTTGGGGCAATTCACTAACGTCCCAGCATCGGTTTCCCAGATAAAAGTTGTGAAGAACCTGAATTAAAAACATTGTAGGGTTAAGATTGGTCATGGGATTCATTACAACTTGGCATGTGAGCAAAGCATATTGGGACGTGTATTAATGAGCCAAATTTCCGAGTAGACATTCACTTGGTCACTATGGGTGAGTAAGAATAACAGGGAAATGACCAGGTTTTGTACCGTGGAAAAAGTAGATTCTCTTCTCCTCCAACTATTTTCAGGAATTTAATGTGCTATGAATTGCTTCAAAAGACATGGCAAGTAGGTAGGCTGGTGAAAATTATTGTGAGCTACTAACTTCAGCTGATCAGTTTGGAACACTGAGTGAACTGTGCCTCAGAACCCACTTACACAGATGAACAGTAATATGTCAGCGAGGATAAAGTGGCGCAAAGAGTCCTTGTATCTGAGAAGATTTTAGTTCCAGTGACAGGAGTACTACTGTAGGGTTGCATGTTTGCTCCTCTTGAAATGTTGTGCAGGGTTCGTGAGACCTAAGGGGTGACTGTGGCTGCATATTTCATACAGTTCTCTTGAACATAAAATAAAAAGTTAGAAATGTTTCCTTTTTCTACAAAAATCAAGGCGTCCCGTCCCAAATCAAATCTCTACATATTTGGCAGGTTTAAGCCACTTTTGAGGGGCTGATATGCCTGCAAATTTCATCCACTTCTGTCTGCTTTGATTTCCTACTAAGTGAAATTTGTTTTCAATGAAGCTGCTTCAGATCCCAAGCATGAGTCAAACTGGACAGACCATAGAGCAACCTGGAACAGATTGGGCCAATTCCTAAAATGACAGATACAAATAGGAACCAAACCTTGTGCCCTGTGCAGATTTCGTGGTATTGGTTGTTGCATTTTTTGTGAGTTATATACAGGTAGTATTAGATATCACTTTGAGAGCAATTTCAGTTACTGATATTATATTTTAGTGTTTTTGACACCTGCTTTGAACTAACAATATGAGAAAAACCAAGGTAGAAATAAATAAAAGTTCCTATGGACTGTGTAAAATTTGCATCCTAAAAGCACACATTCATCATACAGTGACATTCAGTTCATCTGAAGCAAAATGTGGCAACTCTATATCATATGAATCTGCCTGGACCATATGATCTTTGTCACAACTTGTCCTCTGAGTCCCACCATGTTTTGAATTTAGGCAAAAGATGACCAGAAAGGGGGCTTTCCCCTATAACTGGAAAGCCCTGAACAGCAAAATGTGCTCCTACCTGCTACTACTCATTATTGTAAACCTTCCTCATATTGCTCCAGCTCCCTGAGCATTTTGATCACTGCTTTCTGCATCTTTTCCAGGCCTGTGACACCCACTTTGCAATGCAGCCACCAGAACTGCACATAGTATTCCAAGCATGGTCACACCATAGATCTGTGTTATGTATTCATTTAATGCTCCAATGTTGCGGGTGCATGGAACCGACACGCAGAGAAGTGTTGCCAACAACATGACACACCTGTGAATTTTTGCAGGTTTCTATTTCCAGATACATAATTCAGAATCTGAAGCTCTTTCTGCCAAATAGAGCTGATCGTGGGTTGCATTCAGTGTTCTGCACATGCAGCCCCGCTGGCACAATGAGACTTAACGTTTCCTCTCCTTCCGTGCACCACAAAATCTCTGGGTGGGTGTGTCCCCCAACCCCCGAAGCTGGTTTTGACAATATGGGAGGGGCCTGGAGGGGAGAGGAAGAGGAAGCTCTGTTGGCACATGCAAGTCAGTTGCACCAGCGAAGTTCCTGTATAGGATACAGCCTCACATGCTACATTCTTGAGCCAGTGTTGGCTGCAATGTTGTGTGAGATTTTATTTGTTCATACATTTATCATGGGTGAAGCTTGATAGTTTCTTCTCACTTTATTATCTCTCTCAAATATTTTGTATGTGTGTAGCTATTGAGAAGTGAAGTTTTTGTTTTTAGTGCCTATTGCTTGGATAATTTTTCTGTAGTAGACTTTTGTGTATTTACTATAACCCATGGCCAGCAGGTGTTGCTCTCCTACCTTATAAATGACTCGGGTTAGCGCTCTTGTCTGCTGCGTGTGCTGGTCTTTGTGAGCTGAAATACCACATTCAAGCTTAAACAAATTGCTGTCTTCAGGATATAGAATTAGTTTATTTTGCTTGCCATTCGATGTAAATAGATATGATCGCCTCCATATCTAGGGAGGAACAGATCTTCCCTTTTCTCTGTTGAGACAGAGATTCTGTTTTTGTATAATCCTGATTAGATCAAAGATAGCTGCTTTGTTTAGCATGAAAGGCCATGGCAAGAATGGAGGACCATTGCTAAATGGTGCATTTAGATTCATATACTTAACAAGTTTGTAGTTGTTATGAGCACAGTGCATGAGGATATACAGTGGGTGGACACATTTCATATATAGTGCCTTGAGTGGTCTCCAGTTGAGTTAGAGTAGACCTGTTGAAATTAATGGGCCTCAGTCATATCTTCAGTTTATCTGGGTCTACTCTGAGTAGGACTAACATTGGATTAAACCCATTGTGTTTTTAGGGCGTCTGTCTTGATTATAGGCAAAAATGAGGTACCCTATGAAAGCAAAGAACATGCCACTGTGTCAAATACCAATTCTGTCAGTTTGCCAGAAAAGCAAATTCATTACTAATTCAAGAAAAGGGACAAATCCCCAAGGCTGGTTGTTACTTAACTACCTCTCTTCAGTTGTTGGCTAACCTGTGATGAGACAGAAGCCCGATGGAATGGAAGGCAATAGTTTGAGAGAGGTAGTGACCAGGGAAATTGGGCAGAGAAGGAATGGGGTTTGGGATTGAATGTGATGGGTGAAAGCAGACTTGGGGAAAGAAAGGTGCAGGAAGTAGCAGGTATAGGGAAGCAAAGTAATGATGAATCATAGGAAGGGTGGGTGGAACAGACACAAAATTGGGGAAGCTGAGATTTATAAAACGATATAAAATCTGTGCGTCTTGGGTCTCTGTGGGAGACCTTGCTGAGCTGCTGTGATGTTTCACAATGAAAACCTCACATAGGCCAAGTGGACAAAAGGGCTAAGGATATTGGCCACTTATGTGACTTGCTTTTGGGAGATGCAAAGCCACCATTGCATAGAAATACCTGCATTGTGTATCACCCTTCGGAAACAGTGAGGAGTGCCCATCTCTCTTTCTCTCTTCTCATTTTTAATCGTAATTTCAGTAGCCATGATAGGCTGCCGGTTTTCAGGCAGCATGTTCTGGAGGCAGAGAAGCTTTGCAGTGCTGCGCTCTTAAGTCTGTATTGTATAGCCAGCCTCCCTGTCTCCCCATCCCCTTGCGTTTCTGGCTAGGAGGCCAGCCTGAAACAGCTTCTCCTGTCAACTACCCATGCCTGGTGGTTAAGTACTGTAAAAGTCTGTGTTAAGTTCCCTCTGCCATTCCACTTGTCAAGTGCCAGACACTGATTGCTTTTTGTACAAATGAGCTTCCATGTATGCATCGACCTAGCAGGGAGAAGCAACAGGAGAAACGGACAAAATGAGAAAGGCAGCCAAGCTTGAGAAGCAGACAGACGATGCCGTTCGAGAAGAGCCAGTAGGGAAGACAGATTTCAAAGGGAGAATAATATGGGATGTGAGCAGAGACTGGGCAGGTGAGGGTGGGGGGAGTCTGCTCAGTATTGAGTATATTCCCCCCCCTACAGAGTGTCAATCAAGTGATCCTTTTGAAAATATTGTTAAAATTTGCCTGAGATCTTGCTTGATGTACTTAACAAGGAGAATACTGTAAGAATACTGATTAGAAGGATGCGTTTGCCTTAAAAACACAGCTGGAGGTGCATCATGAGCCTAGATAGGTAGCTACCTCAAGACTATGGGAAATTCAGGCTATTAATCAATGTATGGGATAAGTACAAGTGAGGGATGCAGCTTGTTGCGACTGTAGCATAATTTTGAATAAATTGGGTGTTGCGTTGAAGGTTAGGCTTAAGTCTGCAGTGGCTGGAATTTTTATTTACCTCCATGCAAATTCTTTAAAAAATTAAATGAAAATTGCCCGTTTAATGCTTCAGCCTATATAAAAGGACACAATTTCAGAGGAAGAGTGTAATAGTTTTTCAGTTCAGCCACCTGCTGGAAAAAAACCCCTGTTCTATGGTGCATAAAACCTGCTAATTAGATCCTGAATTATTTACATTGAAGGAGAAATTTGCACTGCTGAGATACAAAATGCTGTTTTAGTTTCATTGTCATGGGGTCAAGAATAAAGGAGAACGACGTTGACTGAAAAAGAAGCCCATTCTTCCGTATATTTGGGGCTAATGGAAAGAGGGAAACCAAATAGTCCATTGAACACAGATGTTACCCACACAGTAGGGAGAGCATTTTTTATCTCTTTTTAATTCTTGGAATAGCTTGGCAATGAAGTGTCTGCAAGTAACCTTCCCTGATATTAAGAATATATCTTAATGCCTCCAGTTACAGAGGGCAAAGTTAGAAAGCTTGTTCAGGATCTTGCTAATAATTGCATCTCATGAGGATATGATTACCCCCCAATTTATATACAAAATATCAATTGGTGGGCCCCAGTACTTGCAAAGCTTTTTACTTTTTTGTAATTCTGGTAAGATTAAATTTTGATGGGAGTCAAGCTTTGTATCCATTCCAAGAGAGACCCAAGAATTATCGCTTCGTAAATCTGTTGGATTTCATATGTAAGATTTAATCCCTATATTGCTGGAATTAGCAACTGAATAGAATGGATTCTTTAAAGGAAAGCCGAGAATACATAGGTGCTCTGTTTTGGTCCATATGTCTCTAGAAAGGGTCTATAGCTTTATGAAAACAAAAGAAGAAAGTTGTGTAGCACCTTAAAGACTAATAAATTTTCTTTGACATAAGTTTTTTTGGCTCATCTGACACAACGTGGGTTCACTCGGCACGCCATAATCTGTGGGTCTTTAAGGTGCCACGAACCCTCTGCTGTTTTTGCTGGAAGAGACTAACACAGCTACCCCTCTGAATATGTGCAATTTTAGATCTCTTTTCAGATTTTGATTTGTCAGACAGAGACTTGGTTTAAATTGTTCAGTACAAATGTTGTGATAAGAGAGTTACTAAATTTAATTAAAAACCTTTCTTCTTATACTGACCTTAAAGCTAGGTTTGGTTTAACTGGCCTATACAGTCCCTGCTCTGAGGACCGTAGGACATTGATGTCTGTGCCATTTTTGTTTAATTTTCAAAATCTTCAGCATTTATCTCCCACGTTTTTTGATGACGAAGTTTCCATACTAGTTTCTGAAGCTGGCATGGCGCTTGTATCCATTACAGTGATAACTATGAGGCATCTTCGTAGAGATCTTGGGTCTTTTTGTAAAAAGGAACTTCTTCTTTTGAGCTGTGCTGATACTAAGTTTAATATGATTTGATAAAAGGCCCAAGCCACATAAGTGGATGATGGATAATATTAAAACTCTTAACTTGTTCTCTGTTAAGTATGTAGGAATTTTGTTTAGGCAGAATCCTATTCAGGCAGGGCATCTGGAATCGGCAAGACTTCTAATGGTGCAAGTGACTAAGACCCTGTTAAACTTTTGCCCACTTTCAAGATAAGATCTTAGACAAGTGGCACATGTTACAGAAGTGTGGGGTGGGCAAATGTCATCAAACTGGAAACTACCCAAATTTCTTTTTGCTCTTAAACCTCCCACATGATGCTCCTCATGATGAAATTCGAGGTTGAGTTTCCTTCAATATTGCCCACAATTTGTACAGTTTTGCTTCCATAATGGTTAAATTAAAGCATATGCTCTATACGAGGTTGCCTAAAAAATGTTACGCGGAGCAAATTTCCAATAGATATTACGAAATTGTTGTTATTTAAATTTGTATTCTGCCCATCAATTGCAGATGTCAGGGCGGTTCACAACATAAAATTACAATATAAAAACCACAAAATACGTAGTAAAAGTAACAACAACAACGAACCAATAATCCCCCCCTCCCACAACAAATTTAAAAGGGCATTGGATGTCTAGCAGCCAAAGACCTGGTTGAAGAGGAACATTTTCGCCTGGCGCATAAAGGTATGCAATGCAATGAAGGCACCAGGTGAACCTCCACAAATGGGGAGCCACCACAGAAAAGGCCCATTCTCGTGTTGCCACCCTCCAGACCTCTTGTGGAGGAGGCACACGAAGAAGGGCCTCACAGGATGATCTCAGGGTCCGGGTAGGTTCATTTGGAGAGAGGAGGTCCTTGAGGTATTGCAGTCCTGAGCCGTTTAAGGTTAAAACCAACACTTTGAACTGGGCCTGGAAACCAATTGGCAGCCAATGCAGTTCGGCCAGGATCGGCGTAATATACCGGTACTCAAACCATCTTCTGAGCAGCCTGACCACCGAATTCTGCACTAGCTGAAGTTTCTGAACCACCTTCAGAGGCAGCCCTATGTACAGCTGGGCTAAAAATGTGAAGCTCTCATGCTGAAGTATGAACTGATTATCAGTGCCTATTGCAATTTGCATTAAAATAAAGAGCCGGACCTTTTGTTAAATAGATGTTGTTTTCAAACGAGGCAATTATCACCATTTTATTTTTCTGTTAAATCTGATTGTGGTCTTCCAGACAATCCCCCCCCCCTCCACATTATGTGATGAGAGCATTTATTGCTTTGATGCGTCATGCTGCGCTCACAGCATATGTTTAAGGTCTGTGTGTCCTTATTGTCATCTTTACATTTGTGGCCAGAGAGAAGTAGAAGATAATTTCCCATTATATATTGTATTGCTGCCTGTATAATTCCCCTTGGGAAACGGTTTTTAAAAAGATTACTGGGCCAGTTGATTTTTTGAACGGTAGTGAGATAATCTGTTACTTGCTGGTTGATAGGAATAAATATATTTATGTACAAAGGTTCTGTGTTTATCAGCCCAAAAGATCAGACAAAAATGTATAGCACAAAATGGAGCCCGGTGTAAAAATTCCTTACAACTTGCGTATATTTCCATTTTTGTAATGTTCAATGTTTTTAGCAAATAAATTTAACTCTTTGGGGGGTGGGCTAATGATTTTAGTTTCATAGCATGATTATTTCAAGGGATTTTTTTTTATCCCATAATTGAGCCATCATTCCATTTTGTTCTCTCCCACTGCATTTCTTGTTAATGTTTTGCTTTATTTGGTGGTCACTTTGCTTCCTGTACTGTGTACAACTTGAGGATCTCATTACATTTGGAGCATCAGGAACCTTTCTCCCCCAGAATCCATCTGTTTCAAATTAGTCTAATAAGCACAGTCCACAGGGAACTCCCTTGTTCTGTGTATAGAGCTCTTGAGGAGTTCCTATTCATTTAATAACGTCTGTTGATAAGTTCCAGGCAGATTGTGCCCATTGTGTGGTGGAGGCATATTTCCCTTATTTGGTTTCGCACAACATTTTTTTTTTAAAAAAAACTTATTTATATATTTTTAAATAAATGGGTGTTTGCTGGGTATCACTTTAACAAATAAAAAGTAAGCGTGAGCAATTAAACAACAACAACAACAGTAAATGCAGTGTGCAACTGATTTTGAAAGGAAAATCTTACATCAGTAGTTTTTTTCAGTTCCCTTTCATTTCTGCCCTATTTTCCTTGCCAGTCCCAGTTTGCATGTTTTGTTTTTCTGCCCGTGTCCCTTCCCAAAAGCCTTAAGGTGTTCCAAGCCTGCCATCATCTTCTGCTAAAAGAACAGGAATAGAAAACCCCAAATTCTGCAAAACCCACACTGAATTGCAGGAAAGAAATAACATCCAGATTTCTGCACTTTTTCCTACTTTTAGCATATGTGAGTTGTACATGGGGTTTACGTGTAGACTATGAGGATAAAAATGTAATTTATTAACCACCACTGATACGTAGTTACTACATTGAATTGCTAGGTGGCGTTTCTTTAGGGCAGTGTTTCCCAACCAGTGTGCCTCCAGATGTTTTGGGACTACAACTCCCATCATCCCTCACTAGCAATACCAGTGGTCAGGGATGATGGGAATTGTAGTCCCAAAACATCTGGAGGCACACTGGTTGGGAAACACTGCTTTAGGGCTCATATATGTTGATATAAAGCCGTTTGCTTTGTTGAAATCATGAAGCGTTCCATAAATTGTCTCCCCCTTTATTTCTTGGTGTTACTTGAGCCAGCAAGGATGTATTTGAGCATCTTCCAACAGAAATATGGCATCTATGGGAATATTGCACCTTAAGTGGATGGACGCATCACACCTCTGATTTGGAGGTTGAAAGCAAAATGCATGAGCAAAATGCAGCTGTATACAGTGTTGTGGAGTAGACAGTTGCTTTTGCTGCTGGGGCATACTGCCAGCAATAATCCCACCAGAATATGAACGTAATCCAATACCAATAACGGGGCTTAGTTATAAATTAACTAAGGAAATCAAGGCATTAGCTAGAAAAGGAGGAGATGGTAACTTTATAGTGACATGGCAGAGGGCCTTCTCGGTAGTGGCGCCCACCCTGTGGAACGCCATCCCATCAGATATCAAACAGAAAAACAACTGTGTGACTTTTAGAAGACACCTGAAAGCAACCCTGTATAGGGAAGTTTTTAATGTTTGTTTTATTATGCTTTTACAGTCGTACCTCTGTTTACGTATCCCTCCGGTTACGTAAACTTTGGGATGCGAGTAGGGCAAACCCGGAAGTATTTTACTGGGTTTCGCCCCACGTGCATGCACGGAAGCGGTCCTCAGGTTGCGGAAACCTCAGGATCCGACCGGACCTCCAGAACAGATCCCGTCCGCAACCAGAGGTACCACTGTATATCTGTTGGAAGCCACCCAGAGTGGAACAGTTCTTTCCCCCAAGGAATCTGTATTTGCAGGGTGGGAAGTGGGTAAATTTGGTTGAAAAATCAATAAAATATATTTTTTAAAACCCACAGTGTTCAGTTATGGTTGTGAGGAACATTGTGGTCATGAGTGTCTGTGCCTGGAAGAAGGGAAGGGGTCACTATGGAAGGTGCTTGGCTAATGCAGTTGGTCATTTTGGATGTGCCAGAAGAACACCTTTCTGAGGGCTGACTTGGGTAGGTTTTCCTTTTCCTTTTTAGGTTGGGATACAAAGCATGTATTTTTGGAAGCAGGTTCTTACTGAAAATTAATGATGCTTGCATCCGAGGAAGTGTGGTTGAGAATTGAGGGTGTTGGGTTGCTTCCCCACCTTACCCCACTGGATCGGGGCAGGCTACATCATTTCCTTATCTCATGTTAAGCTGCAAGAGAGTTGAGTTGGCCAAGACCACCCAATGAGACTCCGGGTTAAGCAGGAATTTGAACCCAACCGTTGCATGGCAACTTTCGCTATACTGCTTGGCTTCCAGTGGGTGGACTGGAAGATCCCCCTGCCAGCTTTTTGTGCATTTCCCCCCGCCTCCTCAGTATTGGAATAAATAAGTGGTATTTTGTTAATGTTCTGGTGTCTCCTAGATATATGTGTGTGTGTTTTCTTTTGGCTTGTTGTCAGTATCAGTCTAGCTTTGTGATTTTAAATATCGGGGAGGGGGGCTTGTTGTCAGTATCAGTCTAGCTTTGTGATTTTAAATATCAGGGGGAGGGGGAGCTCATTTTTGGATAATAAGAGTTTACAAGACTCCTTATATTGCGTAAAGTACTTTTTCCTGTGTTAGCTTTTGGTCTCCCCCCCCCCCCCTGTATGTGTGCCACTCTAACTCTGTCTGACAGACGCAATTGGGAATACCAAGGAGGAAATGGCAGGTTTTGCCCAGTCAACTTTGCTCAGGAAGTCTCCGTGCCATAGGAAGGGAGAGAAACTCACCTTTCATTTCCCCTCAAGTCCGGCATGTTCAGATTAACTTTAAAGGAGAACGTGGTGCTGTTTGGTGGAGCTGGCCTTCAATAGCGCTCTGCCTCTGCGTGGAGCCCAACTCAGCAGGCGCTGCTGAGTCCCTGGCCAGGAAAGCTCTTTTAGCTAAGCTGCTGGGTATCCTATTGCAAATTAAATACGAAACAAAGCAATGCTTGATTTTGTATGGGAAAACTTAAAAGCATCCTTTAAAGAGGCTTTTATTTCTGTGCCATGTCCCTTTAAAGCCACAGCGGCACCAAAGGTGCAACTTTTTCTGGCTTTTTTGGGGTGGTGAGGAGAAAACTGTATCCGCCAAATGACGGAATTTGCATGTGTAGCAAATATATGTATGTTGTTAATGCAGAAGCCAGTGTTTCAAGAGTTGGAAGCGCTGCAGAGAGGAAACGATTTTATACATGGTTTTGTGAACCTGACCAAATCTTCTTAAACAGCAAAACGATGAAATAGAATGACATTTGGTGAAATAAGACCTACTGGGTTTTAGTAATAACGCCGTAGTTATTATTACTTAAGAAATGTACGTACTGCCTTTCCATTTATTAGAAAAAATCATCAAGGTGTCTTACAAAAAAAACCCCTCACAAAATACTAAAATAAAAAACAGACTGAAACAAGGACTCGATGGCAGTATTTAATTATAAGATTGATATAGTTCCTTAGGGTGTTCAAAGTGTTTCATCAACATTGCTTAAGTAATTCCTCACTGACCAGGCACCAGACCCAGACTCCGACTTGATCATGCCATGGGATTATGCCCTTCTGGATAATTGTGCAATGCACAGTGATCTCAAGTGTATTTGTTTGGTGTGGGGTTGTTTTTTTAAAGCACATAATAAAATATGTGACTGATACTGAAGGGAGACTTTCCTCCTCACCTGAAATAACTCATGTTTGCTGACCTTTAGGACATATTTACATTTTTCCTTTGTAGACAACTGTTTGTTAGGAAAGGCAGAAACTTTCTGTATTTCGCTTTTTGTTAGAGATACAGAATGTGACGCTGATCATCCTTTTTTCTGGATGTGAAGGAAATCTGCAGACCCTGACACGGAATAAGACACCTTGGTTTAGAGGTTACTGTACTTCTGTCTACTACCTCACCTAACCTCAGGTGGTGGGAGGACATTTTTATGTGAAAAGCTTTAAGGACGTAGTTGAAAAGCAGAACCATAGTATCGTAGAATTGGAAGGGATCCTGAGGATCATCTAGTCCAACCCCGTGCAAATCAGGAATATGCAGCGTGTCCCATACGGGGATCAAACCTGCAACCAGTGGCGCTGCTGCTAGGAGGCAGTTAACTGTGGCTGTGCCCCACGAGGGCAGGCCGCTCCTGTTGAAAAGCAAATGCGAAAATTCCGAATATATCAACCTACAGAAGAATGCGAGAGAAACTGAGGCCAAGCAAGAGATTTTTAATCCACGTTGCAGAAGTGAGAAGCTTTGGGGCTTTAGGCTGTAATAGACCGATGAGAAAACTGTAACGTGCTAATTCTACATTACACATAGGATGTAGGATGGGTGTCCGTGCTGATAGGCCATGTGCCTATCTGTTGGTGCAGTTAATTGCACGGCAGGATTTCCTTCATAGAGGAAGGTTTATTTTGAAGGTTTATTTATTTAGAAGATGAATGCACGGGACCGGTCTGCAGTTTTGCACCCTCCTGTGCCTGCACATTCGGCAGCAAAGCAAATATGACTGATAGCAAATGAATACGATTATTTATTTATTTATTCGCAGATTTATAAGCTGCACTTTTGTAATAAAATAAAAACAAGGCTGGGACACGACGTAATAAAAACAAAGTTGGCAAAGATATCTCCCTAAGAGCTTAATTTGAAAACGTCAATAAAGACTGATTGGGTTACAAAGAAAATGCATGTTGCAAAAGGCCTGCCCAAACAAGAAAGTATTCAGGAGACATCTGAATCGAGGGAGGGAGGGATGGTGCCTTCCTAGCCCCTGCTGGCTAGGAGTTCCATAGGGCAGGGTCTGCCACACTAGAAGCTCAGTGTGAATTTAGTCGGCAGTAGCCAACATGGTGCCTGTTGGATTACAACTCTTAACAATTGGCTATACTGGCTCTGGCTGATGGAGTTGACTTCCCTTGCTCCAAACAATATATGCACCTCTTTAACCTGGCCTTTGATACCTGAGATATGTGTTTTTGGGACCCACCCTATTCCTGTGGCTGTTAATTTGTTTTAAACTGTTTTCAGTGTTGAATTTTAAATGGTTGTAAGCCAACCTGGGACCTGCTGGTGAAGGGCTGGAAATAAATTGGCGCTGTTGTTACATTGTCTTTGTAGTTGTTGTTTTCTATACAGTTCAACAATATTTCAATATGTCCTGATAAAAATGTCTGCATTCAAGTCTGATCGCTGATGCTGAATTGCTAGAAACATCGGTGGCATTTCTCTAGTCATATTAATATCAAGCCCACATGCTGTATATACCTCTGTATAATATCTGCCATCTCTGTATGACTCCACATGTTATTTACATTCCAGTAGCACATTTTCAATATTATTGAACAATAATTAGGCCTTTATCTAGCAAACATTGAACTTGGGGAGAATATTTTGAAGCGATCCAAATTATTTTGGAATATTGTGTGGACTGTGGCTGATCTTTTCTTTTCTTCTCTACCACAAACATGTAACACCAGTTGTAAAAGAACTATACAGTATTTCCAAATTTCTTAGTTCAGGTTGCTACATACCTCTTCAGTTGAAACATGTTATTGGCTACCGTAGGTCCTCTCAGAAGGGTTTGAGTTAGAATTTTCCTACCCGTAGAATGGCAGCAAAGCAAATGCAAGGCTACTTTTCTTGGTGATTGTGACATTCAAAGCAACCTCTTTTCTCTAAATGTTTGCATATGGATACGCGAGTATTCATTTGTTGGAAAATTATCTCTGCTGCGCTTGTTCCGGCTAATGCAAAGTAATCAAAGTTTGTTCTATGGTGCTTTCCTCAATTGGGACTGGTGTGGCTTTGGGAGCAGCGAAGGAGGAAGAACACCCGTGTTTGGGAGCTACCCATGCAGAGTTGCGTAAGAGCATGTGCTATTTAAGCATTTCACAACATGCAAGTTGGCACCGATGCCTGTGAAACACACAATTATTCTGAGGTGGCGCCTGTAGTTTACTAAAGGCTAGGTGGACGGATACTTTCAGATTCTCTAAAGTCTGTATTTCTAGAGCTTTTGGGCCAACTTGCAGGATGGAGAGATGAAAAACATCATCGTCGGTCTCTCCCAAATTGTCCTGCTGTGCAAATCAATCGCTATGGTGTAAATTTCTGTTGTTGCAAAGAAGTGTTGTGGCCAGAGGGGGAGCCATTGGCATGTGGTGGGCAGCAGGAGTTTGTAGGTGGACCACCATAACTGGAGTCTGTGTTGGAAAGACAGCCTTGCAGGTTGCCTGACAATGTGGAAAGGGATGCCATGGGTCCTCTATGCCAGCAGTGGGAAATCATGAAGACATAGATGCATTTTCATCTTAAGGACCAGCGGGGAATGAGTGTTGTTATTTTTAAAGACTGGGTCCAGGAAATGGTCTTGAAAGCAACACAGGCCTGTCCCCGCTTGGATGGGAGACCATCCAGAAACCACATTCAAGCTTCTTCAGAGGCAAAACAGCATATACGGGTGAAGAATGCAAGTGGGTTCTTCTTTGTTAGCAATATTCCTGAGTTCTCAGGGCATCTTACAGCAAGGAGTTAGTATGCAGATGACACTCATCTCTATTTGTCCCTGTCATCTAAATCAGATGAGGCCACGCAGATGTGGCTTGGCTGGATAAATTCAAGCTTATATCCCAACAAGATGGAGCTGCTGTGGGTTCGTGTCTTGCGTGTCTGGGAATTGGGTTAGAGTCCTGTTCTGTGCACAGTTGTGCATGCATATATGCACACACAAAGGAACAGATCCATAGCTTGGGAGCATTTCTAGATAAAGCTCCATGCTCTGATAACCTCCAGGCTAGATTATGAAATGCACTCTACTTGGGGCTGCCCTTGAAGATGGTTTGGAGGCTACCCAGCTGGTGCATAATGCAGAGGCCAGAGTGACTGGTGCTCAGAACCTTAAAAAACCCCACAGTGGTTCAGAATAGTCTGAACCAGCTGACTATACCCACTGAACCATACTCAAGGTTTTAGAGCTTACGTAGAAATCTCTGAGTGAGTTTGGACCCAGTTTTCCGATGGTGCGCCTCTTTCAGCATTAATCTGCCTGGGCTTTAAGACCAGCCAAGGAGGCCTCCCTTCTTCTTATTCCACCACCAAGCAAATCTCAAGGTGTTTTGGCTCGGAATAGGACTTACTAGTGGTGGCACTGACTGTGGAAGACGCTTTTCCCCTGAGGTGTATCTGGTTCAGCTGAAAACCCTTCTGTTCCTCCAGGCTTTTGGTGGGAGTGAGAGATATTGTGCCACCTGATAAGTGGTATAGGAAGCAGATTACTTATTTAAATAATGTATATACCACTGAACTGCGATTGTCTCTAAGCAGCTTGCAAAGATGCCACACACAAAATATGCACTTTATAAAAAGATTTAAGATGGGCATGCTTTTATTGACCGGTATTGTTCTGTGTTTTGCATTTGCTTTATTTGAATGTGACTTGGCCCCGAGATTGTTTGCCATGAAGGCCAAGGGTATCAATTCGATAAACAAATAAAATTCAATAACCGATTCCACAGAATGAGAGCCGCAAAACAAGATGAAGCTCTGTCTGAAAAATAGTGCAACCCATTTGAGGGGGTTTGTTTTATGTTTAGAGCACCCATGTGTGAGAAAATTATCTTACGCTGTGTGTTTTAAAACCTTTGCACTATTGATTGTTCAAATGAAAAGTAAAATTTTCATTCACTCGCAATATATGGTTTCAAGCAAAATGCTATTAAACCAGTAGAGGGCACTGTTGTAGCACTAGTGGCTGTTGGAGTTGTCTTCAGGGTTGGTTGTGGGTGTTTTTTTGTTTTTTGTTGCTAACCCCCCCCCCCTCCAGTTTTGGAAAGCGTTTAATGTTCTCTCTGTAATTAAATTCAGTTCCCTGAATAATTAGCAATGGAGCCTTATTCTTTGTGCCATTGCTGTGGATAGTGTTGTTTTTCAGCCTGTTTGTCTTCACTCAATGGAAAACACTGTTGCTCATCTAAATGTAGAGGTTTTGTTGCATGCTCTCTATCAGCTAAGCACTATCTAAGGCGGAAATACAAAACTTTATGTATCGTTTAGGTGCCCAGAGTGAAAAACAGACGTGCAGAATTCCTGCAGGCACTTTTGCAACAATGCTGTTAATGTACAGTTGTTTGTCTTGGCGTTCAGATGTTCAAGTAATACCGGGGAATATTCTGTGTATGAAGAGACACAAAATTGTACATGTGCAGAACACATATATGGTTTTTAATTAAGTGAGAAAACGAAATGCCCTCTGCTCTTACCTGGCACACTTTCCCTTCTAATTTGCTTCATCTGCATTTTTTGCAGAGCAGTTATACAATATTGTTCAAGGCGTTCAGCATACTGAAATCTAAATTATACTACACCCAAGCGTAATTAACACTTGTTTAATGAACAGCATAAGTAGTTATTATGGCTATAAACTAGTTCACTTTGAGGCATCTAAATTCCCCTAAACAGCCTATTATTAATAATTTCAAAAAAATATTGGTGCTACGCCCTCCCCCTCCCCAGGGTATGCCAGAATAGCACACAGTGTCTTACGGGCTCGAAGAGGATACAGCACACTTAGATCTCGTGGCACATTTTTTACATCATTGCAACATTCATTGTAACATTAAGAGGGTTTTTAAAAATAAAATAAAAAATCAGAAGTTTTGCTACAAGTGAATCTTTCGATTTATAACTGCTGCAGGATTAATTTTTGCAGAAAGGTCCTGTTATCTCCCTCTCTCTTAGCTCAAAGAAAAACTTTTTTTAAAAATAGCTGAACTCTGCTCCAGAGAAGTTTTGACAATGCGATTGATGTGGACGACCTCCGGACAGCGAATTCTCTTGCATTTCCTCTGCGAGCTTTTAATAAATGAGGCTGTTTAGATCATAAGCACGGTAACTAAAAGTAGAAAGAATTAACCAAATATTATTCTTCTGGAATGTCAGCCTGTGCCCCCAACAGTATAAAGAGAACATTTCATGGGAACGGACAGAAGCTTGAAAGTGTGGCAGGAGATAGTTCTACAGGAAATCCCCAAATTGAACCATAGGCTGATAGAATAGGGTGCTCGGAGCTCTTGTTCCTTTTATGAAAGTCACATATGCTCTTGGAACACTTTGCAATTGGAACTTGATTCTTTTCTGCTGTTTTTCCCCATATAAAATGCATAGCACTTTAAGAAGACCTCTCTAGCTTTCCCCCCAAACGAAAACAAAGGCTTTTGCTTTTACCCGTTTTCCTATTGCAAGGAAAAATTCTTTCTTTGGGAAAGGTGGTACTGCTTTCAGATTTTAATTAAATGGACTTTGGGTTTGTTTGTTTTTTAAAAACTGTCAGATAGTTACGGAAGAACACTTTACACCTTGTTCAGGACTCTGCTTCTTGTGGCACCCTAGGGACAGGGTTATTTTTATTTTATTTTGCTGGGTGCCTGAGCATCTGATGGGATTGGGTAACTTTTCACGTAGGACTCCACATAGACTCTTCTAGTTTAGCAAGCTTCACGGTTTTTTCTTTATTTTTCTTTTTCCCCTCCTTTAAGAAATTTCTGTTCTCTATGAGTAAATGGTAGTATATGTCATTCTGGGGTAGGTGGAAGAGTGAAGGTAAATTCCCATTTCATGCAATACATTAATACTCATGTACGGTTCTGTATCATCTCTGTGTTATCTCTGTGTGTCTATTTCCCCCCACAAGGGGCTATCGTAGGATTGGTTGTGTGGTGTGTGTGTGTGTGTGTGTGTGTGTTTAAGTCCAGACTGTTCGTATTTGACAAGGTCAAGATAAGTTTTATCTCCCTAGATAAGTCAAGTGCTTTGCGATCAATACTGTTACAGTAAAATACAGTGGCCATATTTATTGCCAAGATTCTAATGAATTTTTAAAGCTTTCAGGAATCTGTCTTTGGTAAGTACCTTGTTTGCAGAGAGAGAGAGAGAGAGAGAGAGAGAGAGAGAGAAGCAGCTGGCAACTTAAAATATATACCAACATAAAAGGCTACTCATGCATAGTTTTTAAACTGAGTTGCCTGAATCTTTAATGAATAATTATGAGCTCATTCCCCAGAATGCTCCCCCACATTGTGAAAAAGGCTGTCATGGGTGATGTGGATTTTTCTGATATTGCATGGAGTGTAAGAATTGAACTTCCTTTTCCATTGTCAGTCCCTTACCTGCTTCTCTTTGAACCTGCCACGTCACTATAAACAAACCAATCATCTTTTTATAACTTCAGTCTTTATAATTTAAAACCTCTGTCCAAAACTTTATAGCTAAATATGTTTGTGATTCAGGGCTTTTTTAAAATTTTATTTTTACTGTCTACAATGCACATAGTGTTGTTGTTTTTTGTGGGAGTGTTTCAAATTTAGCCGTTCAGGTATTGTGGACAAATGGTTCAGTAACTGGTAAAAATGATTCCTGGCTAGAACATCCAGTTTTCCAGTTTAGTCAGCTCCGTCTTTCAACCTTTTGCCAAGCCTTCCAAGCGCCGTTCATGCATCTGTTTCCTTTCCTATCCTGCTGTTCTGCCCATGGCGTTGGAAGTGTCTTGAGTTGTCCCCAGAATAGCTACGCGTAAAGACAGAGATGGGTCACAGTGTCACTCCACACTCAGCACCCGGCAGATTTTACCACATGAGTGAGAATCTCTCGGCTCGCCGCCACTGTGTGCATCCTCCTCTACCCGCCCCCATCTGTTTTATGGCATAATGGGTTTGCCATCTGCATAACTGTTTTATTCCCAGAAATTAAAATCAGTATTACTTAATGTGATCATGTTGGGAGGCAACTACGTAGCTTCAGCTCATTGTTACCACCGAGGTTTGATACCTGACACTTTTAATTTAATTTAATTAGGAAGTCAGAACCCCATCTTGGTGGTTCATTAAGGGGATTATTCCTCAAAGTTATTGCTTCCTTGATGGAGAATAACAATATCACTCGCAATGGCTGGTGTTGCTCCCCTAATTATACTACTTTTCTGCTGTTTTTCTCTCCTGGGCTTTGTACTCAAGTCTCTTAGTTAAATGTTTCTAAATAGAGGAAGATGTAAACTTCTGGTGCTGTGGATTCATGAGTCTGCACATAGCAAACCCTTTCTTCATTTTGCTTACTTAAAAGGCATTCAGAATTTGCCCCGACTCTTTTGATTTGCGGCCCATTTACCTGCATGTAGGTGAAGTTCCCTATGTGGTGGAAAGGGCTGGCCAAAAGTGAGCTGACCAGTTTTGTGTGGTCTTCTCTCATTTTTTGCTTTACTATGATCCCTGAGGCCCACTGCTGTGTGTTTCAAATTCACAAAACGAGGATGTCACCAGGGAACTCCTCACAGTTCAGGCAAAACTATCTGCGCTGTTCTCTGAAAGCATGCATTCTAGCTCAAGGGCATGAGAACCTGCTTGCTGAAGGAGACCCAAGTCCTGCAGCCAACAGGTCTAGGTGGTCCACCCGAAATCGGCCAGGTGACTACCACCTACTTAGTGTAGACCCACACGCATCAGTGTGTTCACGGACCAAACTCCGTGTACATTGTCTCTGGAGCAAAGTTTTTTGCGGGGTTAAAGAGTTGTTGATGAGGACTTCTGGGATTGAGCTGGAATTTAATGAGCGGGTGGGGAACCAAATACCACCAGACTGTTTTGCCAAAGTTATCTTTTGTAACACAGCGCCTTAATCCAATATTCAGAAAAACGAGAGCTTTAAAAATAGGAACAATCGTCCTTTTCAAAATGTAATGAGTTTTCTTAATTTACCCCAAAGTATCTGGTGTCTGTGACTCAGTGAAAAAAAAAGAGGGTCCTTATCTCTTAAAGGGGGGCAGATAGCATTGCAGAAAAGGTGACAAGTTTTTTTTCCCTCCCCCCCCCCTTTCCTTGGAGAACATTTTAATTCCACTTTAATCAGCCTGCCAATGAAAGTGCACTTGGCTTTCAAGGGGGAAACAAATCAAAATGTGCATTTATCGCTCTGAAGGCAGAGCTCATTCGCTCACAACCGATGAACTCTGAAGGAATGACACCAACAACGTGAGCAGGATGCTTTGCTTGTTGGCTTTGTGCTATCAAAGAATACAACACCCCCCACCCGACACTTGCTATCTTTTCCTACCACACCCACTGTTTGACTGCCATCCTTAATTACTAGGCCTTTCAAAGGAAGATGGCTCATAATTGTTGCTAATGGTTAAAATAAAATAAAAGTGGAGATAAGTAGTGATCCTGGTGCGCTTTCTTAAATTTATATGCTGCTGCTGTGTTCGTAACTGTAGTTCGACAATGCTAGCAAAGACAAGGGACAGAGAAGGAGAGGTTGCTAAGAAACACCATCATTGTCACAGGATGGAGCCTCTCAAAGGGCATGTCACAGGGTCAATCTTATTAAAATAAACTTTATTTTCCTCCAGAATAGAGGACACTTAGGTTCAGTATTGTTTTGTGCAGGAAGGGACTCTCTTCCCCCTGTTCAGATCCGCCTGTTCTGCTTTTGGCTGAGAGAAGAGAACCCAGGTGAAACCAAAGTTTTTTGAGGGCTGTAGGTGCCTGAGTGCTCAAGACAAGTTGCTCGCTTGTTTTTAGGATGCGGAAATCTGTAGGAGGAGGGTTACTTTTAAAAAACAAACCACTTTTAAGTACTCAACAAGGGTCAGACAGAAACACTACACTGTGATTGCTCTTTAAAAGTGCAATAATGTACCCAAGCTGGAATTTTTCTAGTGGGTGAAATTGCCTTTAGAA
The DNA here is from genome assembly GCA_034641385.1 of Darevskia mixta. Classification (NCBI taxonomy): domain Eukaryota; kingdom Metazoa; phylum Chordata; class Lepidosauria; order Squamata; family Lacertidae; genus Darevskia; species Darevskia mixta. The sequence goes on from JAWWNH010000192.1 coordinate 259,716, forward strand.
CGATGCCAGCCCAACTAGTTCACAATTCTTCTCTCACAGTTGCCAACCAAGCAGGACCTGAATTCAGGATTCCCCTTTGGCGTTCCCAGCAGCTGATATTCAGAACCATCCTTTGGGCTGAGCTAGCTTGATGAACCAGTGCTGTTGAATACATACTGGGCATTTTCGTTTGTGTGTGTGTTCTTTCAAACAGCATCCTCTTCAAGGCAAAGGGAACCCCACACCCCATATGGCCCCATGCAGGAATCATGTCTGTTCCTGCATTTCTGCGATCGTGACTCTCGAATGCATCACCACAAAGGAGCAAATTGTCTTGGGCCCTTTATTTTCAGGATTGCCGCTGTTGAGGGCAAAGCCTTTTCATGTCATTTGTGAACCACAGGTGGCGAGACTTCCCAGCGAAGGTTCTTCTGCCTGTTGCCAACATACTCTCTCTGCAAACCTCACAGGCTTCCCTCACTTTATCCCATAACTGAATACTTTTAGAGCAGTTAGTTCACAGAATGAACAAGGCAGGTGGGCTGATTTCCTGCTGAGCGTTCTGGTCGGATCAGTTGCTGTGGGTTCTGGCATATCACCTGGTTTATGAAGTCAAGTTGGTAGAGTTAGTAAATGCTTTGAGACTCGATATCTACGTGCCCCCAGTCAATTTCCAGGGATTTTCCATTTCACCTGTCCTGCCCTACCAGTTTTCTGACCCCACTGTTTCAACCTTGCCTGGAACAAGCTTCTTTGCACCAAGTTTGTTGATGTCTTCTCACATTCTCTGGCATTTAGAAGACTACATAAAAATACTGTTTGCTGTTGACCTTGCGATACAAACCTGGCTAAAGTATGGTCTGGTTAAAAATTATTTTTAAAAACAGAAACGGGGGGGGGGGGAACCCACAACTCTATATGGCTTCGTTTTGGTGTGTATGTGTTTGGCAAAGCCTTGTGCGCAACAAGCGAAGGTCTTGCTTCTGTTGCTGCTTAACTGGTTAGAACAGTTCTGAATAATTGCCAGGCCTTCACAATTAAAAATAAAACTGAAGCTGCACAGCCGACGAGGCTTCTCTTCTGTAAATAATAAAAGCGTATGGGTTAATGCTTTAGTAAAATGCAGCTAATGGAGAGCTGGTTTTACAAAATATCTTGGCAGCTGTTGCTTAGATACCCTTTAGGCATACATTGAGTGGCTGCTGCGAAGAAATACTTCTAACCACGATTCGTGATCTGGACTGGGCTGCAGGATCACAACCTCAACCCCCCCCCCCAAGCTCTCCTTGCATGTGAAGTCCTCCCATCTCACTCAGCTCTTCTTTGGCATTGCGTCTGACATTTCCATGTCCTGGTTTGGAAACCTGGCTCCCAATTGCTGAAGCGTGGTTTGTGTTCTAAGCAAATGACCCCCCCCCAAAAAAAAAAACCATGCACAGCAGAACTTTTGAAATTACTGGGAGGCAGCCTTGTTTGTTTGAGGAACTGGCCCCATAGAGAACGGAGGAAGATAGTTTGGTGCCGTTAATATCAAATTCTTAGGAGCCATGGCAGCCAGTCATTTAGGATTTCCTCGCTCCTAGTAGATTATGGGAAGGGTTATAGTTCAGTGGTAGAGCATCTGCTTCGCACTCAGAAGGTTCCAGGTTCAATCCTTGGCATCTCCAGGTAGGGCTGGGAGAGAACCTTGTCTTAAACCCTACTGGGAGACACTAGTCTGTGTGAGCGAGACGGACTGTTTGTCTGTATGATTCCACGCTATGTCGTATGTGCGTAATGTCATTGGGACAGATGGGAGAGGACTGTAGCAGGCATGATGATTTGTTAAAGGTGAGGAATTAATAAAGAACCCTGGAAACCTTGTAAAACAGATTGCTGTATTATCTGCTCATTGCCCATTTTCAGACACAGGAATACTTCTGTGAGTTCCTGCTGAGCTGGGAAACCTACACAAGTACCTGATGTGGAAGTTTGCATGTTAAAATGTTATCATGCATGCAAGGGCCTTCTCGGTGGTGGCGCCCACCCTGTGGAACGCCCTCCCATCAGATGTCAGGGAAATAGACAGCTATCCTATTTTTAAAAGACATCTGAAGGCAGCCCTGTTTAGGGAAGTTTTTAATATTTGATGCTGTATTGTTTTTAACAATTGATTGGGAGCCGCCTGGAGTGGCTGGGGAAACTCAGCCAGATGGGCGGGGTATAAATAATAAATTATTATTATTATTATTATTATTGTTATTAAAGGAAGATTCTCGGCTCATTATAGAACTTTTTTTTTGTAGCACTCTAGACGTAATCTCTGGCCAAAAGCAAATGACACAACAGCATGTTTTGAAGAGGAATGCAATGTGACCAGTTAACTTCAGGATTATTTTTAGGGCAGGAAGGCTAGACCTACCTTTGGTGCATATGCAGTGTTCCTGTGAAGCCCTTTCCAAAATTTCTCTATTTCTCTCTCTCTCTAAAATTGGAACACAGCAGAGCTACCTTAAACAAGAACTTCTTAACTTGCAAACTTTATGGAACAACATGTGTTACATTTTGCATTGGTTGTTCTCTAAATGTTAGTTAAGACAGCCCACGAGGCTCTGTGTGTGAAATTAATCTGGGCTTCAGCTTCCTAAAGCAAATGAAGCTGGGAAAGGTTGCTTTCCCCTGTTTTTATCTCGGCTGCATTGAGTTTCAAAAAAGCAGACCACAGCAGTAGCCCGCAGTGTGGTGGTAACCTCGGGGTCAAGTGAACTTGAATTTTAGCATTGGGTCTGTCACTGTGTCTATCAAGCTTTCCTGTGAAATGCCTCTCGCGGCGCTCCTGGCTGTGTTTTGCACGCTGCCGGCTAGCCGTGAAACTTTAACTGGGCCTCTGTGATCTTATTATTGCCTTCAGCTTGAAATCCACTTTTTCTAGTAAATGGGCTTGTGTCTTTGGGGCAGAGCCAGGAAAAGAGTGCAGTGGTCTGTGTGTAACTTGAATGTATAAAACTGATTTCACCCGTTGTAAAGGGAAGTGGAAAATGAGCCTCAAAGTAAATTAACGACTTAGATTTGCATGCTAGTGTACAATGATTTATTATTATTAATCTTGATTCTATTTATATCTCAATAAGTTTAAGGCAACATACATGGTGTGCTGCTGGCCTCTGGCCTCACAAAGCAGGTTAGGTTGAAAGACAGTGGGCAGAATCTTGGCTTGGTCATGCTTAGAGGAAAGGCCCATTGAAATCAGTGGGACTTAAATTAGTCAACACTATCTTAAGTCCCATCAATTTCAATGGTCTACTCTAAATGTGACTCCATTTGGCTCCAGTGTAGTGACTGGCTCAAGGTCACACAGTGAAGTTCACGGCAAAGTGAGGCTTTGCATCTGGATGATCTCTGTGGTCTTATTCTGCCACTCTTAAGTTTTGTTCTGTGAGCCGCCCTGAGACCTCCGGCTATAGGGCAGAAGATAAATTCAATAGATACCTGGTAATAATAAAAAACCCAGTGTTAGAAATTCAGATATATAAGCTAGGTGCCAAATGGCACCTTAAACCAGGGTTACAGTTGGTAAAACGGAATGCCCAGTTGCCATTTGCAGGTCAGGCAGCTCAAAAGTTGTATTTTTCAATAGGACTTATTGGTTCATTCTGATTGTGCAGATAAACTATAACGGAGAGAATTCTAGTGTGTGAATTCAGGGATCCCCAGGCATGCACCTCCAGATGGGGAGACGTCAGGTGCCATCCTGGTGCCCGGGCCTCTTCACTTGGTCACAAGTCGCCGATAGCCAGGTGTGAAATGTGCCTGGTGAATTTTGAATACTGCTTGTTAGCCGACCATTGTTTTTTCTATGATGATGGTGATGAAAATTACAATGTATAAGGTTATCCATCAGCTATAAAAACAATAAACACACTAAAATACACGCAGTTTCCCATGAAGCAATCTGTAAGGGGGTTGTTGAGGCGATAAGGGTAAACTTGTTAGTCTTTTGGCATGTTGAATTAGGCATTACTTTGTCTATTTTTTGGGGGGGGGAATCCCCGGATAATATACAGTTCTATATATTTATCATATTTATGATAATTAGTTAACATCGGTTGATAGTTGTTGGATGATTTAAGACCGATAAAAGAAAGTACTGAACTTCTTCATGCAACGCAGAGTCAAACTATGGAACTCCCTTCCCCAAGAGGCAGTGATAGCCACCAACTTGGATGGCTTTAAAAGAGGGTTAGACAAATTCTTAGAGGAAAAGGCTGTCAGCAGCTACTAGCCATGATGACTGTGCTTTGCCTCCGCAATTGGAGGCAACAATGCTTCTGAATACTGATTGCTGGAAACCATGGGAGGGGAGAGTGATTATGTTCTGTTCACTGGTTTCTCACAAACATCTGGTTGGCCACTGTGAGAACAGGATGCTGGACTAGATGGGCCATTGGTCTCTAAATATTGAACATAATAAATAAGACAATTGATATTTCAATGCACACATTAGGCACACTTCATTATTCCTACCTGAACATATTACTAATATTTTTTTCCCTAAATATATGTTATATTTAAGTCAATACCATGTGAGCTAAACTACCATTTTCCTTTACTGGTTAAAGTTTATTATACTTCCCCCAACAAGCAGCTGTGAACAAATTAATCATTTGCGAACAAACAAGTGTTGGTTTGAGTGTGTGTGACTAACATGGGATACTTCCCTATTAGTAGAAGAACTTTCTGTGAGATACCGCCGAAGCTATATTCAACTTACGAGAGCATATGGGGCCATTGGGATTAGTGACCTTCCTTTTGACAGCCTGGCTTACTGATTCTTTTAGTTGATTTCTGAAAAGGAAGAGTATGAGTGACCAAGAAGCCAGCGATGGCTTTATCAACTCCAGAATCAGAGATGCTATGCCTCTGAATACCAGTTTCTGGGAAGCATGAGTGGAGGGAGTCCATCTAGTTGCCTCCCAGTACATTTCCGGGCACAATTCAAAGTGTTGGTGCTGACCTTTAAAACCCTAAACGGCCTCGGCCCAGTATAACTGAAGGAGCGTCTCCACCCCCATCGTTCAGCCCGGACACTGAGGTCCAGCTCTGAGGGCCTTCTGGCGGTTCCCTCCCTGCGAGAAGTGAAGCTACAGTGAACCAGGCAGAGGGCCTTCTCAGTGGTGGTGCCCACCCTGTAGAACGCCCTCCCATCAGATGTCAAGGAAATAAACAACCACCTGACTTTTAGAAGACATCTGAAGGCAGCCCTGTTTAGGGAAGTTTTTAATGTTTAATGCTGTATTGTGTTTTTAATATTCGATTGGGAGCTACCCAGAGTGGCTAGGCAACCCAGCCAGATGGGTGGGGGTATAAATAATAAATTATATTATTATTATTATTATTATTATTATTATTATTATTATTATTATTATTGCCACTGTTGGAAGAGAATCCTTTGCTAAGTAGGCCTTTGGTTTGATCCAGCAGGGCTGGTTGTAAGTTATTGTGAGTACCAGTACTTACAATCCTATGGCATTTTCACATTACAAATTTAAACCAATTCGAAGTTTAGCAGAAGTTAGAAGACCAATATATATAGGGCCAACCATAATTACCACCTAACGTGGGTCCAAAGGCTGCCACATCCAGTTAGAGCACACACCTAAGTTCCCCGGTGGTGGTGGGTAAGAAAATCTTCAAGATGGTGCTAGATATCAATTATGCGCACATGCCTTAGACAAGTCTCTTGTGCATGTGGAATCCGTTTGGTGGTGCAGCTGCCCCCCCCCAGTGCCCTCTCCTTCCCATCATGCCCCAATCTTCTTCCCAAAGGGAGCCTAGCTCCGTCATAAGGCCAGCCTTGCATGAGAATATACGGTATATATTCTTAGTTGGCTCATGCTTCTGCCAGTTTCCTCTGGAATTAATGAAACTAGTGGCTGGGGAGCTTGGAGAAGAGCAGAAATTTGTACAGCCCAATGATTTCTTTAGGAAATAAAATTTGAAAACATGCTGAATTTTTGAAGATTCCCCCCCCCCCCGTGCCAAAATATTGCTTTCCTTATCAGATAAATGAAATGCCAGATGAGCCTGCACATTCTCCATGTTGTTAGAGGTTTCTGTGTCTCAAGAAGTCCTAACTGTGGTTGATTGATTACAGAGGTATGAAAAACATTCCTTCTAAAAATACCAAAAAGCAGTCCCCCCTTTCCTGCAAGCACACACCCCTTTGTGGTGTTGATTGAAAAACAAAACTTCTCCCCCCCCCCAAGATGTTTGATTATGGCGTAATGCAGCTAATTTAAACATCTGTTTATCACTGCCTGGCTACTCTGAATGTGAAATTTCAATTGAATTACCTCCCAAGAGAGCTTTTGAGCTCGGAGGGTAAAACAAATCATTTTCCCTCCGCTCCCTTGGGATTGGCAGTCAAAAGAATTCATCTAAATAGTTTACATGCGATTTGAAAACGTTGCATCAACTGGCCTGGGTCTTTGTTGTTAGTGGAAAATTGCCAGTGTAAATGGCATATCTTGCGCTAACTTGACCGCAACAGCGTTACACGCTTCTACCGTGTGTAAGTAGTGTTAGAGCCTTGAAAGCCTTTTGCGGTGAAATAATTTGTGTTTGATTTTTTTAAAAAAAACCTAATTGCGTGTTCTATTGTAGAACAGAAGGTAGACTATAAGACTGTGACCTTGAGACATTGGCTTGTAGGAAAGGGGTTGGGTCTTCACTTCCATGGCGATAGGCAGCACTGCAAATTATTGTGATATGGGGAATGTTGTCCCACTTTCAAGGGTATCCTTCTCTTCCTACCTTCTTTATTTTGCCTTCCTAGTTACTGATATTTTTTGCTTCCATTTTGCCAGCCTTCTTGAGATGTCTTGAAGCATTATTAGCAGCTTTCCACAATCTACACATGGATGGAGACTTGGTGCCAGCATTATCGGTTGTACAGTGGTACCTCGGGTTAAGTACGCTTCAGGTTAAGAACTCCACTAAGAACAGAAATCATGCTCTGGTGGCACAGCGGCAGCAGGAGGTCCCATTAGCTAAAGTGGTGCTTCAGCTTAAGTACACTTCAGGTTAAGAACGGACCTCCGGAACGAATTAAGTACTTAACCCGAGGTACCACTGTATCTGATTCAGTCATCCATGGACTAGACCTGCTGAAATCAGTGGACTTACATTCGTAATGCCCACCAATTTCTACTCTGGTTATGACATATTCGGATACAACCCTATGTCTCTTTAGGCTACTGAGGGATAAGACGTTGTAAGCCTGCCCTTATATGTAAAAGAAATCCCCTACAGGTAGAAATAGAGGGGCAGCTTTCTGTCCATTTCACTCCTTACAGTCCTAGTGTACTGCCTGCAGGGAGTTGCTGTTGTTAATATTAATATTAATATTAAATCTATTTATCGCCCTAGACCCGTAGATCTCAGGGCGGTTCCTGCCTGCACTCTGAAATGGTTCAGTCTGTTTTATATATCTCCATAATGAACAGATCCCAGCCCAAGTCTACGTTTGTTCACAGACAACAGTTGAGGATAAAACTTCCTAGAGGATCTTTGAACCCTCTCACAGAAACCGAAAACTGGCAAAGTAGGATAGCTGAAGATGTAGTGAGCCCTGTGATCCCAACTAGCTTGGGGCTGGGCCAGCAGTTGCTTCAGCGGAGGAAGAAAAGGAGGAGGGCACAGAGGGTGCTGTTGGTGGGGAGCAGCCTGGGTGGAATGAGCCCCCCCCCATTCCTTTGTCTTTAGAGACCAGGGAGAGAGAAGCAGTCCTGCTGGCTCCATGTCCTGTCCCATTTATGGAGTGGAGAGATTCCTTAAAAGCAGGGGAGGGCATCAGGCGGTAAGGAGGGGAGGCTGCGCAGCTGGAGGAGGAGGAGTCAGAGGGGATGACCTCTGTCCCATCGCTGCAAACTAGGTGCCACTTCTGCCATTAGGAAGAGACCCTTGCCCCTCAGAGAAGCACGCTCCTCCAAGCACACCGTACCCATGGGGAGGAAAAAAAGGTCTCATAAGTGAACACACCACATCTCACCTTTAAAAGCAACTTTTGTCCCATCCCAGCCTCCCTGATGCTATTCTTGAAGTCTCTAGTCGTGCCTCGAATAACATTTTCTTTCTTACTGACACCTAAGGGTCTCTGTTGCAGCATTTGGGGTGGGAACCAGGACAGAAGCAGGCTCTTTGTATCAGGTGGGGAGGACGTACAGTGAGGAGGGCTCTTGCCTTCACAGCCCACTTAGACGCAAGCTGGTTGTCCAGTGTAGGAAACGTAACATAACACAATGGCTCTTCGTGCATTCTTGCATAAGTGACGGCCCAAGGAACACAAGTGATTGGATGCATCTTGTTGGACTCCCAACTCCTATCGGTCCCAGCTAGCGCTGCCAAGAGTCGAGGGTGATGGGAGTTGTAGTCAAACAGCATCTTGAAGGACCACAGGTTCCCCAACAGTGTTGCATAAGGATAACCAAGTACCAGTGAGTTTTTGAAAGAGGATATGCGGTAAGGCAGCCCAATTAATAATTGGGGTGAAATGACCCCTTCATTTGGTAATTGTTTCCTATTCCTGTTTCTGCTGCCCGTCTTGTAGTTAAAGGGCTCTAGAAGAGAGAGAGTGTTATGTGTTCAACCGCCATAGCTCCACTGTGGATTTAGCTGCCAGCTCATTAATACTCTTGGGAAGCAAGAAAGATGTAGCTCATCTCTGTCTTGTTTAGCACATAATTGAGCTGGTAGGAAGCAGAGGGCAGAGCATTTATTTCTTGCCTCCAGAAAGAGAAAGGGCCAGTGGCTACTTAACCAGGTGCGGGTGTGGTTTCAAGTGTACTTCTGCATCCTTTGGCTAGTTTTGGTGCTGAACACAGAATTACATTCCCCACAGCAGACCCAATGAAATGTTGCTCGTAAGTTTGTTGTGTCTGTGTCAAAGGGTCTACACTGAGTGTAGCTAACATTGGATACAGCCCAGAATTGTGCTATAGAGTTGTCGGATGTTGCACACTCTCTAAAGGGCTGCTTCATTTTTTTACACAAAGGGGCAGAGGCGAAACCCACCGTAGGTGACTAACAGATGTCAACGTGGCACTAAAATCACCCTTGAAATACTCTGCTCCTGGTGGACAACATCAAAACAAGCAACATAACAACATAAAAAACAAGCCTGATGAGCAGTTTTGCTAACAGCGTCAGAATGCAATAAAAATTAAAAGTTCCTTATCTGCTTCTTAGCCTTGAAACAGAACCCACTGATCCTTCTGTCCCAGTATTCCAAAATGGCAAGCTCTTGCCATGCCAGTCCCAAATGTCACTATGAAAATTATCTTCCGCCTTCTTGATGTTGAGAAATTTCCATTTTAGGAGGCAGATTTATTATATCTTTCCATAGTGCCTGCCTTTCTGCTACCTAGCAACACTTCTCCTTTCCCTTTGGCCATGAGTGTTCAATGCTGCTGTATCGGAGCACAGTGGGAGCTGAGTTTTAATTTGCAAGCCTTTCAAGCAGTCTTCCTCATAATGCACACTTTGCAAAGTGCAAGCAAACCAGAATCTCAGTCTATCATGCAACAAATTAGCATAAAACAAAAACAACCCCCAATTGTTGTTGTTTTAAAAAATACCCTTTGTAAACTGCTTTGAGGGTTTCTTGTTTTTACAATCAAGTAGTGTATAAATTTTATGAAATAAATACAATAAACAGCCGCAGGAAGATTTGGCAGCACACTAATAATAGCAGCATCTTATTCAGTCAAAAGCATGGGGGAAAAGAAGTCTCTATGTGGTGCAGGAAATATGTTAGCGAAGGTGGATCTCACTAGGGAGTATGTTCCGCAGATGGGAAGCCACTGCTAAAAAGGCCCTCTCTCGTCATCGTGCTTCAGTACACAGAATGGAGAATCTTGGAGACTTGGCTTTAAGTGGCAGCTTTTGAGAGATTGTGTAGGGATTACGTGTTGGGGATAGCAGTTCACAGCTTCACTCAGCTAAGTCTGGGACCCTAAGATAACATTTATCCCTGTGAGTATTAAGGGTTGATTCTAGGCTGCAAGGGCACATGGTTCGATTATGACTTGAAACACCACATACCTTAGTTTATCCAAAAATGTGAGCAGGAGAAGGTGGAGGTATATATAAGAAAATGATCAAACAGGGTACTAGGGTTAGTTTTACTCCCATTTACAAAAGCTAGAAGAGGCCCGTGGCAGCAGAAATCAGGAGTTACCCTTGAATGCAACTAATTACCCCCAGGGTGCATGTTGTCCACTCTTTAAAATTCTTATAAAAACAAGGAAATTAATTATCCAGTATAAAAATGGCTCGTATGTCCACTGGCAAACATTCAATTAACTTTTTAGTGCTTGCTACTTAATGTTGTGTTTGACCACCCAACCATTGAAAACGACTTTCCTTTGAAACGGGGCCTGAGTGGAACACAGTATTGCATTGCAGCTGAGTTTTGATAGCCTGTTGCTATTGGTCATCAACATTTTTTCCCAGGATCTTTCAGTCAAGTTTAGTTATATTTTACTCAGATATTGTAAGGTGCTTTTTATTTCTGGAAGTGTGTCATAGAGGAGAACAGCATCTTGTTAAAAAAATTCTTATACGGGGTTGGTTTTTGTGAGTGCACGCGTGTGTTTTCTTTTTGTGAGGCCCAGCTAAATTGGGTTTAATCAACTATTGAAGCTCAAACATTGCCAGAACATAATACTTTAATTCCCATCTCTGGCAGACGGAAAATATGGAGACCACTTGAGCTGATTTGAATCTATTCTGATAAGCTTTGTCTTCACCTTTTCATTTATAATATGGAACATATGCAGATCATGTTTTCCTTGCCTGTCTTGCTCTATTATTGCACTTTTGAATATGCTCCAAATAATGCCTTGTAGAATGGATGAACTTGGCCATGCCTCTTTACCAAACTATTAGTTTGCTTTGTTCTGTGGTGCCTGATAGTTAGCAGGTCAGAATCTAAGCAGTTCCTGGAAACAGCCTTCTTCTTCTTCTTCTTCTTCTTCTTCTTCTTCTTCTTCTTCTTCTTCTTCTTCTTCTTCTTTTCTTGTACTCTGCTCATCTGACTGGGTTGCCCCAGCCATTCTGAGCGACTTACAACAGAATGTACAAAAACACAACAGCATGCTGCATCACAAATTAAAAGCTTCCAGATACAGGGCTACCTTCAGATGTCTATGGAAGGTAGTATAATTATTTATCTCCATGACATCTGATGGGAGGGCATTCCGCAGGGCAGGTGCCACTACCGAGAAGGCCCTCTGTCTGGTTCCCTGCAACTTCACTTTTCGCAGTGAGGGAACCCCCCAGAAGGCCCTCGGAACTGGACCTCAGTTTCCAGGCTGAACAGAGGGGGTAGAGGCATTCCCTCAGGTATACAGAGCCATGGGTGTTTAGGGCTTTAAAGGTCAACACCAACCCTTTGAATTGTGCTCGGAAATGTGCTTTCAGGACCAGTGTTATATGGTCCCGGCAGCTGCTCCCACTTTGGAGAACCTCCACTTTGCAAAATTTTACTGGGATTCTGTATGGCTGTTTGTTCAATATTGTTAGGCATGCATTTTATGCTCCCCTTGGAAAGCCCTTGTGGGGACTGAGATACCTGCTTAGTCATGGTTTCTCAGTTGGCCTCGAAATCTCTGGCAAACCCCTCCTCCACCTGCAGTCTCCCACAGTGGTTCTGGGAACGCACTTTGAACATGAAACACGCTTAATTGCAATTATGAACACAAGTAACATTAATAATGTGTGCAGTGTGTTCTGCCAATTGACACTTGAGAGTTTTTTATAAATTAAAAATACACAAAGGTGTAATAACACCTTTGAAAAATCAGTCGGTAGCAATCATTATGAGCCAGTCTCTTAAGGTGCTTATATGTGCAGAAACCTTAATTGCCTCTAAATGGAGAAGCAGAAAGATGCTATCAGTGAAGTAATGGCTTTTTAAAAAAAGCAAGGTATATAATATAAACAGTTTAATAAACATATTGCACTTGGTTTGTGGGGAAGATGAGCCATTCTTTTGAATGTAATTGGCATCAAGTTGTACTTTGGCGTAGAAAATATACAGTGGCTAATAAATCATAACCTTGACTGTTTTGCACAGTCAGGTTCTGCATTTTCCATCATTCTTGCCTTCTGTGAAGGTGGTCCCTGTTCCTCTTTGCTGTCTGGAGTTCCATACTAAAATATAACCACAGAAAAACGCTTGCTGCCTACCAGCGTAAGATACATTGGCGTGGAACAGGGAGTGGAAGCTGTGGACAGCTGCCCATTGTAATGAGGTTCCAGGAGTAGGCAGGGGTTTGCAGTATATAGAATCCAAAGCACTGTGTGCTATTTATTCCTTTCAATGGCAGCCTCTTAAATGCTAGTAATCCCCCTCACCCCTGAAGGATTGCCGCAGCACCATGCAGGTGGCCAGTTGACCACCACTGGAAGAAAAGGTTGTTGACTACCCCTTGCTGGCAGCTATACAGAAGCTTTTTGTGCATTCACACAAGTCTCTTTGAATCCCGGAAGGAAGGGACCCAATTAAGTTTAGGAGTATGGTTCTTGCTATAGCTGCAGGCATTATACTAGGTCTGGGGGAATGGTTGGCCCTGCAAATGTTGTTGAACTCCAACTCCCATCAGCTCCAGCCAGCATTCCCAACAGCCAGCAATGATGGGAGTTGCAGCTCAGCAGCATCTGGAAGACCAAACGTTCCCCAGCCCTGATTCTCCACTTTTATAGCCTTTGTGAAAATGCAGCATGTGATGTGACCCTACTAGTTATCTTGCTATGTCCCTAAAATATTTAAATGGGGAAGAATGCAAATTCTTCACTGGCTGGAGCGGAATATCCTGGTTTGCCGCTTGAGGGAAATGTGGCCCTGCCCTGCTTCTGCCTGCACTGCCTGCCCCACTACCTCTGCCAGTGGTGAAGAGGCGCCAACATTGGCAAGATCTCGTGAAGTTTTGGTAAGATCTTGCCGGAAATTGTCGCTGATGCCAGAGCCAGTTCTCCACCAGTGGCAGAGGTGGCAGGGCAGGCAAGGCACCCTCAGAGGTTTCTGCCGCCTGAGGCAGAGACTTCAACCTGCCTAATGGCTGGGCTGGCCCTGCCTGGAGCATGTTACGATTCTCCAGTTGCAAACTGACCACTTTTTTACATTTCGAAATTTACTGTTAAAAAATGACTCTCATGTTCCTTACAAGCTGCATCTTTTACATTCAGATTTGACTGTGCTGCTGATCAAAGTACCTAGTTGTTGTTGTTGTTGTTGTTGTTGTTGTTGTTGTTGTTGTTGTTGTTGTTGTTTTTAAATAAAATCTTGTGGAAGCACAATGCCAAGCTGCGATGTATGTTCGTATATTGGAGTGATTACATTGCAAGGCAGCAGGAGTTCTCCTAGAAACAGGGCAAATCATCAGAGTAACAACGGCTGCGAATGCAAAGGTTGGTCTGTGGAATACAAATAAAGTATTGAGCATGAGGTTCTGCCTCATGGAGCTGGCGCTTTAGGAAATGTGGCGATAAATGCACTGATAAATCCAAGGGAATGAATGCTGTTGTGAAAGCCCTGATGAAGGCTAGAAAGTGTCCAGTAAGTAGGAATTGTACCGCTTGGTCAGGCACAATGAAATTAAATAGAATTTGCTTTAGTGAAATTGCATCAAGGTTGATTAAAGGGGCTCCTGGGGAAAGGTGCTGATCGCTTTTCTCTGTGAAGCCACTTAAGTAAGTGAGTCCCTGGCTCACTATGCCTGATTCCCCCTCCCCTTTCCCCTCGATTCATTTCCATGTCCTCCTGCTCTCCCTTCTCATCATTCTTCTCCTTTTATTTCTGCGAGGCTTGCCTAATTCCCCTTGGCCTGCCTGGGCAACTACATTTTGGAGATGGTTCTGCTTTGGTTTTTATTCTGCAAAAAGTGCTGTGGAAACAGAATGACTGACAAAACGGAATGAATCCACCTCGGTTGTCTCAGGTGTGAATCAGTTATACTGTCCACGCACACCCCTCTAATAATAATAATAATAATAATAATAATAATAATAATAACCTCTAATGAAAGCTTTTAGGAATAAAATACAATATGCATTGATAACCCCTTGTTAAGGGAGCCCACAGGCATATATATTACTCAAGAGTGGAGTCTTTTAAAAGCATGGAGAGTTATTTGCAAGTAGCCTGTTACTGAATAATTTTCTTCAAGTCTCAACCATGCAGAGCTATTATGGTGTGTGTGTTTGTGTTGGTAGAATCCTGCTGAATCACTGAATGAGATAGCGCTTAGTTTTCAACCTGGAGGAGGTACCGTAGTTAAACTAACATTTCAGCTTGTTGTATTGCTATCTCACTGCGTGGCTATCTCAGCATTAAGGAAGCTTGGGTTGATCAAGGAGAGGGCATAACCAGGAGCCCAGAGCCAGGCAATATGCTTAGCTCAGCCTTGGCGTAGCTCAGTGTGCCGGGAAGTGAAAAAGACCAGGGAGGAGCAAAGCCATCGCAAGGCTCCTTTCCAGGAGTCCCCACGTTCATGTGGTCCCAGTAATCCATGGTTTGGTTCTCAAACTGGTCACTAGTCACAAGGATAGCCACAGAAGATTCACAGTAAAAGCAGATGCGGTCACAGCACAGTGTGATTCTGTGTGGTAAACCATTGCATTGGTGGACTCATCAAGTACCTTTGGGTTTTTTAAAAAAGAATTTCACAGAGACAAAAATAGAAATGTGATTAGAGGAAAAAGTACTCCTATCTTAACACACCAGAACTTGAGGTTCGTGGCAAGTGTAAGGTAAACAAAAGGATGTATTTCTCTCCTCAACCGGGAGCTAGCCTCTGGAACTCCTTGCCCACAGTATGGGCGGTGACCGCAGTTAATGGTGCACAATTTAAAAATAGGATTTGGGGGACAGTTGTCTCCATCCTTCACAGACTGTGAGTCTGAATGGATAATGGTTGGAAATTGCATGCTGTCTTGGCTACTCCTGTGGCCTGAACCTTCATTGTAATTCTTATGATCCTAACCAACTTTTGAAATATATACATATGTATTTTAAAACATGCACAATCTTGGCTGCAAAGTTAAGAACCAATTGTTGGCAAACTTGATCAAACGGAATAGTTTTCATGTCCTCTGCGCTATTTCACAGTTGGACACACTTTTGTCCTTTCCTGTGATGCGTAAGATCCTCGTTTTGAGGCATATAAACAGTACCGCTTTCGCCCGGACTTAGCTGGAGCGCCATTTTTTACACATCCCTTTGGCCCTTTACCCTTACCGTTCCCTGTTAGCAGTTGTCGAACGAACTAATTATTTTCACAGCTTGAAATGTATTAGAGCTCTCCTTGGAAACTGTTTATTTTATGGGCACTCTTTGATGTCATGACCTAAACTTCGGCTCAGCCCTCCTTTGCTCCCCTCCAATTAAGGACACAGAGGAGAAGCATAATAGAAAGGGCAAATGGGATGCGGAAGCAGTGGAAGGTGGGTGGAGCAGAGTCAGTGTTGTAACTACAGTTCTCTCTGCAGCTCCAGATTTCTCTCTCTAGCAACACCATGCTGTGACTCTCCTTGAGTTTCTAAGGGCAATGGAAAGTGGGCCAGCGAGCAGCCGCTCTCCATAGTAGGCCTGCCCTTCTGTAATTGTTGAATATGTCGGTGGAAGTTAATGCTCCTCCTAACAAGATTATCTTCCACACCATGCCTGTGCAAGCTTCCTGTTTGCAAAGGTGTAGATGGAGGGGAAAGAACTGCAAAACTACGCATGCACACCAGAAGAGCCAGCAGGCAGGCAGATTTCTAGAGCTGTTTTCCTCTTGTAGCTTGAGTTGGAAGGGACCACGAGGGCCATCTAGTCTAACCCACTACAATGCAGGAATCTTTCATCCAATGCGGGACTCGAACCCACCACCCTGAGGTTAAGAGCCTCATGCTCTGCTGACCGAGCTATCTGGTCTGCACCAAAGAGAGAGCCCTTGCATGCCCCAAGAATTGATTGGCAGTAGAGCTTCTTACAGACACCCTTCATACGCTTCTGAGTTTGTGCCCATTAAATTGCCTGGCATGACTGTTTGCCACTTACTGACAAGTTGTAACTCTGTGTTCATTGCTTGATTGTGCTCTTGAACCCCACAAAGGTGCACAGTGTTCCTGTCAAGTTGGGAAGGAAGGCGACTCGTAGGCAAAGGCCAAAATAATGCTTCTCAGGGAGGAGCGCGGTATCCAAACCTCCTCCTTAGCTGGGCTGAATCTGCCACAATTCCCTCCTTGAGCTGGAGCTTGATAGCTGCATCTGGTGCTATGACATCCTTCACTGCAGAGGTTCAGAACCCGCTGTGGGCTAAATCCTGATGTTGAGTCCCATCCAAACATAAGATAAAAATTCTCACGGTGACTTTGCAGATTTCCTTGGTGCTAAGAACCAGAAAACTCGCAACCTCGTATTCAGAATATTTCTTTTTCTTGGAATTTCTGGGTAGAACAGCTAAGTATCCACCATTTCCCGCTGTATTCATTTCTTACATTTCTCTAAAAGACGTGCTTACAATTGCTCCTTGCGCTAAACAATAATTTTTCATGTACCAAGGTGTATAATTCCAGGTCTCTGCCCAGAGGCAACCCAGTAAGTACAGCTAGAGCTCAATCTACTGAAATCAATCCCAGCTGTGTTTGTTTCAGTGTGTGATCTTGTATATATGAGAACATTCAGACCCCGATCGGTGCCTTCCATTTTACTCTCACGCTGCATGTTCAAATAAACTCTCCAGCGTTAAGAATAGGTAATCAATCACAGTTTGTTCCCTTTTCTTAAATCGGAGGAAATCCTAAGGAAAAACCGATACTAATATAACTTTATGGCTGAGAATTAAACACACACAGAGGACAGGAAATTAAGTTTCGTAGCTGCTGTACCTTTGGCTGCATGGCACGTAAAACGCCTTAGAGGGAAATTCTGCTCTGTGATCATACTCTGGCTTCTGACCTTGATAGTTTGCTCCAGGTATACATTAGAGGTTCACTGATGTCAGTGGAATGAACTGCTCATGTAAAGAAAGCAGCATGCCATAGATTTAATGGGGAAGTGTTTCCCTTGTAGGACATGATTTCTTTCAGAAGGGCAGAGAGCCCACAAAATTTATCACAAGCTTGCAAGTGCCAAGAATTGTAACCACTGATGATTTATGCTGAAAATGCAACCAACACTATGGTGGGTTGGTTTTTTGGTTTTGCTGTTGGTTCTGCTGATTGGTTATTTTTGTAAACCTAAACAGTATCTTAAAAAGCAGAGACATCACCTTGCCGACAAAGGTCCGTATAGTTAAAGCTATGGTTTTCCCAGTAGTGATGTGTGGAAGTGAGAGCTGGACCATAAAGAAGGCTGATTGCCGAAGAATTGATGCTTTTGAATTATGGTGCTGGAGGAGACTCTTGAGAGTCCCATGGACTGCAAGAAGATCAAACCTATCCATTCTGAAGGAAATCAGCCCTGAGTGCTCACTGGAAAGACAGATCCTGAAGTTGAGGCTCCAATACTTTGGCCACCTTGTGAGAAGAGAAGACTCCCTGGAAAAGACCCTGATGTTGGGAAAGATGGAGGGCACAAGGAGAAGGGGACAACAGAGGACGAGATGGTTGGACAGTGTTCTTGAAGCTACCAACATGAGTCTGACCAAACTGCGAGAGGCAGTGGAAGACAGGAGTGCCTGGCGTGCTCTGGTCCATGGGGTCACGAAGAGTCGGACACGACTAAACAACAACAACAAACCATAAATATAAATTTAGTAAATTACTTAGAGTCTAGAGCAGGGATGAGGAACCAGGTGTTGGTGGATTGCATTAGCACTACCTAGCATGTGGCAGTAGTCAGGGAGGATGGGAATTGCCCTCCAGATTTTTATGGAGGACAGCAGATTCCTACCCCCTGAGCTGGATCCTTCTGAGCCTCCCTACATGGTGCCCTGCCTGTTTGCCTAATGCCAGCCATACATGCTTCTATTAGTGCAACATTTCTTCATCCTTGGATCACTCAATGCACCCACCCACCAGCTTATTTCCAAACTGCAGGTATTATCATTATTTATTAAATTTTTATACCACCCTACATCCAAAGATCACAGGGCAGTTCACAACATAAATATGCAAAATAAGAACACAAAACGCATAATAAAACAAAAGCAAAACAATCCAATAGCCCCTTCACACAGAAACATTGTAAAGGCAATAGAATGTTAATCATTCAAATGGCTGGTTTAAGAGAAGTGTTTTCACCTGGCGCCTGAAGATGAAGGTGCCAGGCGAGCCTCCCTGGGGAGAGCATTTCATGAATGGGAAGCCACTGCAGAAAAGGCCTGTTCCGGAGGTGACATGAAAAAAGGTCTGAGATGGTGATCGCAGGGTCTGGGTAAGTTCATATGGAGAGAGGCAGCCCTTGAGGTACTGTGGTCCTGAGCCATTTAAGGAGCTATACATGCCTTCATGGGGTCTTTAGTGTATTATTTATTTATTTATTATTAAATTAAATTTGTATACCACCCTTCATCTGAAGACCACAGGGCAGTTCACAACATAAAAATACAAAATGAGAACACAAAAAAGCATAATAAAAGAAAAACAAACCCCTTTTCCCACAATCACATTTAAAAGGCCATAGAATGTTAATCAGCCAAAGGCCTGGTGTGTGTATTTTGATTTATTTATTACCACTCTGAGAGGTGGATAAAGCCCCTGACCCAAGATCACCCAGTGCGCTTCTTAACTAAATGCGGATTTCAGCCTAGATCTTTTGCCACTCACTCTGTTCCATGCTCACATTTTTAAGAACAAGTACAGAAAAGTAGTGACATCAGGATGTTCAAGTCCAATGTTAGCCTCCGTTGAATGTGTATCGGCATAATATTAATTTGTCTGGGAGCATAACAGCACCAGTGTCAGACTACCTCAGTATCCTTGTCACTGTTTTGAAATGCTTTTAAAGGAATATCCAGTAGTTCCTCCTCCCCTGCCCTCCCAGTACAGTAATAGTTCGCTTACTATGCCAGAACTAATATAAACAATAAGGTAAAGGTAAAGGGACCCCTGACCATTAGGTCCAGTCGTGTCCGACTCTGGGGTTGCGGCGCTCATCTCGCTTTATTGGCCAAGAGCCGGCGTACAGCTTCCGGGTCATGTGGCCAGCATGACAAAGCCGCTTCTGGCGAACCAGAGCAGTGCACGGAAATGCCGTTTACCTTCCTGCCGGAGTGGTACCTATTTAACTACTTGCACTTTGACATGCTTTCGAACTGCTAGGTGGGCAGGAGCTGGGACCGAGCAACGGGAGCTGACCCTGTTGCAGGGATTCGAACCGCCTACCTTCCGATCGGCAAGCCCTAGGCTCTGTGGTTTAACCCACAGTGCCACCTGGGTCCCTTTTAATATAAACGATACCATGCAAAAATTGTTTTATAGATATTTAATGGTTTAAGTTAGTCAGAAATGATGGAAGCCCCTTCCCCATGAAATTCATTAAAGCTTGAGCTGGATTACTTTCTTGAAAGAGCTGTAAAACTTTCCTGTTAGGATTGGTATTCAGTGGCCAGGGTTAATCGGGTGTGGAATAATCTTTATTTAATTGGCTATTTTGTGTTTTATTGTTTTGCATGTTCATTTAATTTTGAACTGTCATTACTTGCATTGAGCCTCTGGGAAGAGATGGGATGGAAACGAAGCCAAGTAACTAAATATTGCAAAGAAAAATGAAAGTTTGGTTTCTTTCCTTCCTTCCTTCCTTTCTTTCTTTCCTCCTCTTTTTTTTTGTATAATGTTTCCTTTAAATGGAGGATCTGTGTCTAAAGAGGGCCGTAATGCAAATTAAATGGTGACAGTAGACAGTGATGGTTTGCATTACAGCAATAGCTTTGCAGGTTCATTTCCGTTGTATATCTTACTTGAGTTATGCAAACGTGCAGGGGGAGTTCTGCAGGTTTTTCTGTATACTTTTTGAAAGACTTTTGTTTCTAAAGATGTAGAGTGAAAAGAACGCCATTTCCACACAAAGGGAAGAAATGTTTATTTTAAGAACACCCAAGTACCCTGCAACGGTATAGCTTGTTGGATTCCAGATTGCCACAGCTTCTTCACTCCGAAGATGAATGAGTATTTTAAAAGGATCCATTCCATAGGGAGACATCCAGCTTAAAAGTTATAGCTTACATTCTCTTCAATCCTCCTGGCATTACTTTGTAAGTTTTCTGGGGGCAGGTTTTGGGTTGTTTTTTTTAAGAGGGGGTGGTCTTTTAGTTTTGCAATGCCTATTTGTACTTGCTTAATAAGATACGCTTAAATTTATATTTTTTTGTTTATGCATCTATACTAACCAAAGATCTTCTGGAGCTCTGCCAGTTAAGAACACATGGGAGGTTGGAAGAAAAACGTAACGGGAGCCTTGCCTGGGTCTTGGTATGACAGTACTTGTTGTCGTTTTGCATTTGGGACCCAGCTAGAAACACATTGGGTGAGGAGAGAGAAGCCATATTGTTTGTAGGAAGTTTTCCAGTGGATTCTCCTGCTGACATTTTCAAGCCAAGCCAAGCCAAACCTATTCCAAATCCCCCCATTACACTAATAGTTGTCACCAGCATATACCTGGTAATCATGTAGCGTGCAAAAATGACTCAAAAGGAGATGTTACATAAGCGGTTTTGCAGTTGATTTTTATGCATGGATACCGGTGAGTAACTAAGTTATGACGAGTTACACATAGCATGTGCAAAGCTCTCTTTTCATGTCATTGCTTCTGAACATGCAAGGAGATCCTCAGATCCTCATAAATTACTCTTTACAAAACCTTATGTTTGTGACCTGGAGTCCAACTTTCAGCTCCACAATTCACATTATGGAACAAGTTCACATAAGCAACATTCACATCTCCTTTCATAGCTATGCAGTTAAATAGAGTTTCATTCCCGATAGCCAATTCTTCACATTCTGACTAAAGGTGAACATCACACGAAATCGTAATCTGCAGTTAACCATAGGTTAAAGCTTAAAAGCATGGCTTTGCTTCCAAATGTTCAGGTACATCATAATTTGAAGATTCTAATCTTTCATTGTCTGTCTGTTCAGCTCTCCTGTTTCTGTAGGGCAAGCCCTCTGTAGGTGGAGCAGTAACTATGGTATGTCAGAGACTGTGTTCCCTGATCAGTAATTAATGAACATTTTTAAAAAGTCAAAGTAGCCTGTGAATTTTTAAAACAACTTCAAAATGATAACCATTAGATACTGGCTTCAGAAAACATTTGTTTCATGCAGATGCACATATTTATTTATATATCCACATGTATCCAGTTTGTTAAAGTCATTAAACAGGGGGAGTAATCTATTGGCCACTTGCTACAATGTTGTTTTTATGAAGTTATCATTAGTTGTTTTGCTCTCATAATAGATTCACATTTAATTCATAGGATACCTTGGTAAGATACGTATTATGCCAAATCCATCGTTAGCATAAACCATGTTTTACAAACCCTCGTCAAACCATGATTTCTGGTTCTGTATTTCTGGCTGATTGCAAACAATTGCTTGTCAATTCTCACATATTAAACCATAGTTAAACTTGCTTCACCATGGAATTTGTGGGGTGTTTGAATTGGGGCAGTATCATCACTTTGTCATGTGTTGATCAGATAGGCAGCCTTTGGAAATAGTTACATGCATTATCGTCCTTGTTATGAGAGATTCCATGGCCAGAGGGATCTAGGTAGTTGCCTCTTCGTTACCAGTCTTATTTAAATACTACAAACATGCTCAGATGGCTGCGTTCTAAAAACAATAATGTGCTGGACAAAGATCGTCTGTCTTTTCCACCTTCTTCCAGATGCTGAGTTCTATTCCCAGAAACAATGCTCAAATTACATTGACTCGGGGCCTGTGGTTTGGGAGTGTGGGAAGGGAAGAAGAAGGGTCTCTTTTGCAACTGATGAGAAGACTGAAGTTCAATTGTTAATAGAATCTTGAGAAAAGTTAGGTCGGCATCTTATAGAAGGCACAGCAATATCAACTGTTGGCTGTAAGCCTGAGTAAGCGCATACTGAATTTTTAGGTACATTGTTGGAAGTTTTCTATGTTTTTTTAAAACCCCATAATTTTTCATTGAACGTGGGGCTTTGTTTGCAAGACAACCTGTAAGGTGCTCCTCATCAAGCATTTGAAACAGACGCCCCATTATGCTGGTCACACCATTTAAACACATTTGTATGTATTCCACCGCCCCCCATGTCCTTGGGGGGAGGGGGTGAATCATAGTACAGAACAATTATCCATGGAGAAAGTCCTTGGCATTCTGCCAGATTCAAAGAACTGGTGTAGCATAGCACTTGGAAGTTTGAACTTGGGACTTCTCAGCTCAGATCCTCACCTCCACCTTGATTTTGTCACCTTCACGCTGTTTCTGCAGGCCTCACATAACTGTTGTTTGGCTGCTATGGGCTGAATGTCCAACTAGCCCTCTATTCTAGCAGGATTCCTATTACGGCTCTTTCCATTTCGACATTATTTTATGGCATTCCTTGCAACAACCCCAGTGTAGCTAGAAGACTTGGCCCATCAGCCACCTGTGACTATTGGTAGGTCACAACTTGCCGTGTGGATGGTGGTTGGCAGTGGCACTCCTGGGTTTGCATGGGAGAATCGCAATAGGGTTTTCCGTTCCTTCCAAATCTTCCCTTCCTGAATAATGCTGCCCCCTGCTTCAAGGAGGAGGTATCGCAGAAGTGAAGCTGCCCTGTCATCACCACAAGAAACTTTCAAGATCCAGACAGAAACACCTCAAGATCCAGACGGATCTGGCCAAGCAACTGCTAAAAATACATCTCATCTAGGCAAGAAATGACTATTTTTAAGAGTCGCTGGGATCAGCTCAAATCGTTTTCATTGTCCTTGATAATGAGGGGAGGAGTTGTTTCTGAATGGAGCCTGTGATTACATTGACTGCAAATAAAGATAAAAAAATGTATTATACCAGTCTGTTTTTATTTAGTTAGCTTTAAATGATGCTTCTAGGGAAGCAGGCAGTGCTGTTACATGCCTGTTTTGCGCCAGTACCAATTCCAGCTTTTTTCTAAGCACTTTCTATTTAATGCAGCGTAACCTCCAAATTCAGAAGGTAATGCAAATGTATGTAATGCGTTTTGTGTGGTGCAGAAAAATACATGTATCATTAAGTTTTTAAAGCTAGGCTTTTGACAGTATATTGGACTAATGATTTTACAGTATAATCATTTTAGCTCATTTGAAGGCAGGTATACATCCAACTCATTCTGTTTTGGCATAGCAAAGTTTGCCATTGGTATTATATCTCCCCCCCCCCCAATGATAAACAAACTTGGTGAAACAGATCCAATGTTTTGCATGTGATGTAATTAGTCCATTTGTGCTTTTTAAAAAAGCTTTCACTGAACATTCATTTGATTTTTGAATACCTTTTGAAAGAAGCTAAGGAGGGCAATGGTTGGATAATAATAATTCTTCTCTGAGCAAGTTTGGTTTTAATAAAATGACTTCATTTTTAATGTAATTAAATTGGGCTACACGGGTTTGTTTTCAGCTGTAAATGTGCAGAATTGAAAACATATAGGAGAGACGTGTTAATTATGAAGTTCTGCAGTTACTCTTAGTCTGGCGCTAGTAGAGATCTCGGGTTTTAGATTACTGTAATTTCATAAGGGGCACTTGAGCGAGATCTCGCTTTGCTTCGTGAAATGGAAGAAAAAATAATAATATTTTTGTGACCATATTAAACTATGCTTGTTTCTACGCTTGCCTCTCTAAAGAAGCCTGCCTTCAAATATTTATTAAAGTGGAGGTGGTATTCTTTTGTCCTTTGTCGCTGCATGCCAGTTTAATTGTAAAGAGGTTGCAAACATGCAGGCTGTAATGTTACACGTGGGTATGAAAGAGCAGATGGCAGTCAGCTGGGGTTGCTGAAACCAATGCCAGTCTCCCACTTAAGGTGAAATGTAGGAAAGAGAGATTGTCACTCCAGAGTGATTTGAAGCTGCCTTTTCCCTTGCTTGCTCCTTCCCTCCCTGACTGACTCACTCACTCACACTCACACACATAGATATATACACCTACCTTTCTTCCCCTGTGGTATAGGATTCCTACATGAGGGCACATGCTGGCGGCTTTCATCTCCAAGGAATTGTTTTCTTGACTGCCGCCATCCACTGCTGAATAGCATAGCATGGCTTTGAAAGGTTCCTGTCTTATTAGTAGTCTAAACAGTCTCTTGTGTCTTTTGTGTCCGAATGACAGAGAGGCTTGGAAATGGTTTTGGTGCCAGGCACTCCTTCAGCAAAGACACTTGCCTCTTAAGGCCGAGGCGCTTCATAATTGTTTTTTTTTTTCCTTTCCAAATTTCATTTTTGCTTGTCCCCCTGCCTGCCTCTTAAGAAGTTTGATCCAGATATTCAGAATAGAGATCTTAACACCATCCCATCCCATCCTTGCAAAACTGCAAGTGTACGTTTACTGTTTGGTTGGTATATATTCATTTCCCCACTACCACCAATGTTTAAGGAACACTTTTAAGTTGCTCCAGTAAAGAATGTGAACTTTGCAGTTTTATTGCAGCAGAACACTTTAAATAAAGCTTTTAGTATTCTTTCAAGGCTAGAATCTCCAAGAGTGCAATCTTATACATGTCCACTTAGAAATTAGTCCCAACGAGTTTGATCAGACTCACTGGGAAACTGGGTCTAGGGCAGCAACTTGAGTTACGGTATTTCTGATACGCACAGGAGCAAGCATCATACTTGCACTTTTTGTATGCTCAAAAGTATGCCACTTTCCAAACAGCACATTCCTTTACACGCACAAAATAATGTTTGTGCTTTGTTGCTGTTCTTTTGCTTGCTTCTCTCCAGCTTCCTTGTCTTAAACTTATGTAAAGGACACCAGAAATTCTTTTCCCATGCACAGCAACTGGTTGTAAATTTAAAAAGTATTTAAATGATCTCCCTTTTTCTCAAGATGCTTGAATCATCTGAAGTGTTGATCACTCACACAAACTGTCTTGACATTAAAGTTTTTAAAGTTTGCTGATGTCACTGTATTGCAGTTATTTACCCCTCTGAACAACTTTGTGAGTTATCTGTTTTTTCGGTGTTAAAAATTACATCTTGCAATCTGCTTGGATTACACAAGCCCTTTAAAACACTCCAGACAGGTTGTGTTTTTCACTCCGTTTTAGGTACTTTCGACAATTAGATGAACTAGGGGCTCGCTTTCTTCTTGCAGACCTTACTTTTATTGCTATCATTTATCAGTTGCAAGATGTAAAGTTGTAGTCTTCTCTGCCTGACCCAAATAAAACCAGCTTGTATTGATCCTTGCTCAGGACATAATGAACTGGCAAATAATCTCTGGCCATCTCCTCGGTGTTCATCAAAGCCATTTTTAGGGAATAAAGTCTGAATATGTACAATCTAAAAGCCTTATCTCTCTTACTTGATATACATGTGCAGGTTTAAAGCCAGAGACCCGATAAAATCATAGCTAATTGTGTGAGATAGTACCTTTTTATTTTCATTATCGCTTCAATACAGTAGCTGCAGCTTAAAAGCTCTCAGATATTGCATGAAACTTTCTGGATATTAAGGTTGATGTTTCTGGGGGAAGGGGGTGTTTTTTCTCTACTGACTGGGCTTCTCCCCTCCTCTAGTAGCAAATAGAACAAAATTAGTTTTCATTCATGTGTCAGGTTAATGATTTTCTTTTTAATTCTTACCCCCCTTCTTTTTTTTTAGAGGAGACGAGACTACTGCCGATTTTTTCGAAAGCCTTAAACGTTAGCTGACCTCCCAGCTGAACCCAACTTTAATGTAAACAGTTTCTTGAGATGGTTCGAGGCTGGGCCAGCAAATCTGGATGATATTAGTGCTGCTGTGTTTGAGGGAAGTTGGAATCCCTGGGTAATTCTCAGGAGCTTTTTTCCAGGCCTGGGCAGTCGTCGACTTTGCTTTCTTGTCGATTTTGTAGGGTTCGTTGGTAATGCTCTGTGTGTCTTTTGGAAATGTAATTAGTGAAATACATAATTAGTTTTACTTTGAAGTATAGCATCCCCCACTTTGGACTAGCTCTGCTATACTCTCCAAAGTGAGGTTTCAGGCCATTGTTGAGTATTTGTTTTCCTGGTGCTGTGAGATTTCAAAGATAACATCATTATTAATATTACTTTTTAGGGATTGGATTGCTATGCAACCTGGGTTTTGTTTCCTGTGACTGGACACTATTGTCCCGTTTTTTACAGGAGAACCAAGACAAATAGAGCAACCTTATACATATTTACTCAGAAGTAAGCATTGCTGTGTTCAATGGGGCTTACCCCCAGGTAACTGTGTGTAGGATTTTATTGATTGTTTGACCAAACTGGAAGTTGAAATCTGAGATCTAGTTCACCACGCCACACTGCTGTGTTTTTGTTTTTGTTTACTAGAAATAGCATAGCAGAAGAATTTCCCTTACAAAATGTTTTTGCATAGCCAACAAAGAAGTTCTACACTGATATACCAAAAAGTAAAATAAACATCCCAGGTGCTTATTTACAGCGGTTTTGAAAACTTTCATTTCAGTGAGACTTTAGGAATAAACAGCATATTATTAGTTTGAGACACTCTTGTGATGTTCCATCAAGGATGAATTGCATTTGAAAGACAAAACTTGTCAAGCAATTAATATATGCGGTGTGATTGTTTTAGATATTCCACCGCTGTAGGGAAGTTTTAACATATTGCTTAGCTAGCGCCGGGTTTCTTTTTTTGCAAGGATAATTTCATAAGCATTTCTTCACAAAAGCAGCACTCAGCGGTTGCTCTGACATGATTAACCGGGACATGATATTTAGGACTCATTTAACACTAGCTGAGCCTCTCAAATACCCCGTGTGCTCAGGACTTGTTCCTGCTCAGGATAACAAGCTTCTAGCTGATCCGTTTTTAGGCAGGTGGTCTTGATGGCCAGAAAACGTCAATCACTTTGGTGTGTCTTGGTTACCCATACTCGCACGCTCTGGTTTGCATTACAAGGAACTGTGAAACATTCATTTTGTTTTGCACACCAGAAGAAGGGTGCACATGGGTAAGGATTTAACTCGTAGTTAGCTGACCTGTTGTAAGCATAGGATGCACCTTGGAAAGCTTAGCTTACCATCAAAATGCAGGTTTACAGCATGCAGCTTGGCTGTTGCATTTGCTGACATTCCTCTTCTTTCCCTCTGTATGTTTTACCTGATTAACATGCACCCCAAAATTTGAGGCTCAGATCAGACTATTGTGTAACAGTTAACAGGTATTCCCCATTTGTACTGAGCATCTTGTTGCCCCTATGCATTGAAATGCATTGAAATTCTGCAAACAGGGTTGTGAAATTTCTTTTTTTAAAGGGGGGCGGCTTCCTAGATGTGAGGCGTCGAACAAACAAAACAGGGCATCACATAGAAGCTTGTCCTGTTATTCATTAAGTATATTTCTCACTTTTCTGTTAATCTATCGGGGGCAGCATTTCCTTTGGTGCTTAGAGACCAAGACTGCAATCCTATGCACGCTCACTTGGGAGCCAAACCCATTGAAAAATAGCCGTGCTTTATTTAATATAAAGTACTATTGTTGGTCCAGGTAGAAAAGATGCCTTTGGGGAGCCTTAGCAGGAAGAGGAAATGATGGAGGGAAATGATAGCTTGGCTTTGGACTGCTCCCAAACTCCCCACTTCAACAAAAAAAAACCATCCCTCGGGGAAAAAATTGCTCAAAAAATTTGCAGAGGAGAAAACCACAGCCAACCTGCTCTGGCTATGCAGTGTCCTCATGACATCATCAGCCTTTGCATCAATCTCCTCTCTTCTCTCCCATGGGTTTGCATAAGAAAGGTCTCCAGGACGTTCAAGCAGCTGACCTGCTTTCCATGCTGTTAATGCTGAAGATTATCTAGTAACCTCTCATCTTGGATATGGGCAGCTGTTGCCTCTGGTATTGGCCACTTGCTCAACTTCCTTCCCCTTTTCCTTAATACACAAAGCACTGTTTGCCTCCATTCCCTCCAAACCAGAATTGCAAATAACAGTTTGAACCAGATTTTCAGTTATGGTTTGAGCAAACCATAGTTTGTCAAATTCATGACAGCCTAGGGTTTGCTGAAACCAGGACAGGAGGGAAGAAATCCGAGCGTAAGGGATCTGGCAGTACATGAGCCTGAAGCCTATTCATCTGCCATAACCATGGTTCAGCTGTTAGGTCTGGACTTTATAACTCCTTATTGGTTAGCATGTTGCATATTGGGAGCCTTACAACCACATTAAATTGAGTTTACTGCTTTTCAGATTCTCTTGAAACGATTCTGCCCTCTGTGACCTCAAACCTTCCGTTTCAATCTTAATTATTTTGATCGCGCAATCAAAGAATTCTAACTTCTCTAGTTTCTCCTTGTGAATATTTCCCCCCTTACATTAGATCTTTTTTGGTATGTACTACTGACTCATTCAAGTGTATTGTGTTCATGAATGTCCCACGTTTTTGTCACTTCAAATATGGTTTTGATTTAGCTAACACCCCCACACACTGGAATTTATTTTAAACCTACAAATGTAGCTAAAGTGTTTATTTTCTTACCTTAAAAATGTTAGCTGCAGCAATAATATGTTTCCTGTTTATCAGCAAAGTACATTTTTTCAAAATCCTTTTTTTGTGACACGATTTTGAAATGGAACCCCTTCCCCATGCATTGGTTGTACAGTCATCACTTTTTGTACTAAACACAATGTGTCGTGAGTGATGATAAAATTGTTGTTTAACCCAAATACCCCTGACTTCTACTCAAATATGCCAAATGAATTGGGCAGGTGGAGAAGAGAATAGTTTTGAATCAATATACAAACATCGCTGTCTGTAAGGTAGGCCATTGTATTGCCACAAATGGGAAGAATATATTGAATTTATGCACACATGGTTGACTCTTCATACAGCGGGCTCAGGTTAAACATCTCGAATGTGGAATATGAATAGAGCTAACATTTTCATAAGAAGCAGTAATGAAAATGAACAGAGTTCCATTTCGACTGCTAGCAAAGAACATTTGATACTCCAAGGCATGAAATGTGTTTAGTACTTGGGGTTTTGTTCGCTTGACAGAAGCCAGGAAGTGGGACAGTATGACTTCTCTATAAAGGCTTATTCTGTACCTGATGACAGACTCAAGGACGTAACTTGCTCACAGCAGCCGTGCTACCCGGCAGCTCTTCATTCCATGCAGCAGACGGCGAAGCCATTCCATAGCTGCATGTCGTCAGTGGACATTTCTCCGAACGTGTCAGTCGTTGGGACATGCCGTTTTGTTTGCTGTTCTGAGGTTGGCGCCAGGGTGGGTGAATCCGCAGGGCAGAAAGGGAAGAAATTCTGCACCATAAGCACATGTTTTGACTAAGAGTGAAATTTGGGCTGGGAAAGAGGGTCTGTGTGACCAGATAGCCATAAGAACGTAAGAAGAGGAGCTTCCTGGATCAGGCCAGTGGCCCATCAAATCCAGCATCCTGTTCTCACAATGACCAACCAGATGCCAATGGGAAACCCACAAGCAGGAAACCCACAAGCACAAGAGCACTCTCCCTTTCTGTGGCTACCAGCAACCAGGTATTCATGAGCATTACTGCCTCCAATTAGGCAGGCATTTAAGTTCCTTTACCCACCCGATTATCACACACCATATGTGTGTGGAGTTGGCGGGGGGGGGGGTTTCTAAATTTTGCTCTACCATCTCTCTTACCCCAGTCTCATTAATTTGCGCCTGGGTGGGATAAAAATGCTTGCGGTGGCTGAGTGGGAAGAGATAAAGTGGGGAGAATTCAGCTTCTCTCACCTGTGTACACAAAACTAAGTGTGTGCCTCCTCTACCACCCTACTTCATAGATACGAACGTGAGACGTACAAATTTGTTTGCCATATCACTTCTAGTTTGGCCCTTGTTTTAAAATGCACATTATGGGTTGGATGCAGGCTTAGTCATTCTTAGAGGAGACTCATTGAAATTGATGGGACTTAAGTTAATCAAGAGAAGCTTAAATCTTACTTCAGTGGCCACAATCATGACTTAATCTATCCAATCCTCTTTTGTGAACCCAGTGCTACCCCAAAAAAACATCAGCCCTGTGTCCAGTTCCCCTCTCTCTCATGTCTACTTAAACTTACCCAAGGTCCTGACATCATGACCTTGTGTGTGTTTCCATCCTTGCTCCTTGTCGTGGTCTGTGTGCGTGGAAAAAAAATGCAAATTATGACTTCAGAATTCAGGACATGAGGAACTAGATCATGAAAATAGATGTGATAGTATTCATACTCAAGTATTTAAATTCACAAATAAAATGTCTGTGGATTTTAAAGGAATTATGCCCCAGCGTAGCTTGGGTTTGTTGGCATCTTTTTTTGTTTAGTCGTTTAGTCGTGTCCGACTCTTCGTGACCCCATGGACCAGAGCATGCCAGGCACTCCTGTCTTCCACTGCCTCCCGCAGTTTGGTCAGACTCATGTTGGTAGCTTCGAGAACACTGTCCAACCGTCTTGTCCTCTGTCATCCCCTTCTCCTTGTGCCCTCCATCTTTCCCAACATCAGGGTCTTTTCCAGGGAGTCTTCTCTTCTCATGAGGTAGCCAAAGTATTGGAGCCTCAGCTTCAGGATCTGTCCTTCCAGTGAGCACTCAGGGCTGATTTCCTTAAGAATTGATAGGTTTGGTCTTCTTGCAGTCCATGGGACTCTCAAGAGTCTCCTCCAGCACCATAATTCAAAAGCATCCATTCTTTGGCGATCAGCCTTCTTTATGGTCCAGCTCTCACTTCCGTACATTAGTACAGGGAAAACCATAGCTTTAACTATACGGACCTTTGTCGGCAAGGTGATGTCTTTGCTTTTTAAGATGCTGTCTAGGTTTGTCATTGCTTTTCTCCTAAGAAGCAGGCGTCTTCTAATTTCGTGACTGCTGTCACCATCTTAGCTTCCCACAAGTTCTACTTCCATCTAATAACACATCACAGTGGTGCCATCTAATTAGGCAGTTGGTTTCTTGGGACAGTTTTAAAAGCGAGACAAATTCCCATTGCTGTTAAGACTGCTTTTCCAACGCCAAATACAACAGTGACCTTTGCATGTCTCGCTTTTCATGTTCCTCTTTTGGTGGTTGTTTCTTTATAATGATGCTAAATGTCATAGATGGCGAATGCGTTGAAAGACTTTACCTCCCATTTTAAGAGTTCTTTTAGAAAACAAATTTAAAAGAGCTATTTGGGGGTGGGCAGATGAAACTAGGCACAGCAAAGAAGAGATGATGCCTGAGTCATCCAGGTCCTGTGTAGGCACAGAGAAACTTCCCCTGAATAAACACTCACTGGCCCACTGGAGGAATTCCTCTGATCACTGACTACAAGTCCCTCATAGCACTGCACTGCGTACAAAAAAGCTCTGGTTTCAGCTGAACATACATTCTTGATAGTAACCCTGTGCCAATCCAAATTGGGACTTTACACATTCACTTCCTGTAAGGGAAAACTTATTATTCATGAGGGCACAATCAAGTCATGAAATACAGGGCTTGTTGGTCTTCTGGCGCCATTTTCCCTCCGGACCTTTTCATCTACTTGCAAGAGGTCAAACTGGAGCTTCCAAATAGATGCTACAGATAGAGTCCCAGGTGGTTCAGAATTGAATTTTAAACAGAACCGCGGAAATGGGCAAAGGAGCACATTCTTATTATTGAACAGACTTCTTCAGTGATGGGTTGTCCATGCAGAATAGTGTTTTGTGTGTTTTGGTTTTTTATGAGGCTAGTCCTTGTCTATTATAGTTTCTTGCAAAGGAGTGATGATTACCTCCAGGCAGCTGGTGACCAGTACACATGCAAGGTGCATGCACTCTTTTTGTCCTCTCAGGAGAAAGTACATGCACATGCAGCAACCCCTGGATTTATCATGATAGAAACATGACGTAATAGTGTGTGGGCAACATGCTCTGGTGCATACAGTGGGAGGAACAGGCAACCAGTTTTAGAGTTACCACGTCAGTCAATTTTGAGGCTGTATTATTCACCTAAGTTAGTGACGATGAACTTTTGGCTGTTCAGAGGTTGTTGCATTTCCAACTCACATCTGCCCTAGCCAGCATGGGCAATTGTCAGGGATGGTGGGAACTATAGTCCAAAAAATTGTTGAGGGCCGCAGGTTGCCCACCCCTGCTCTAACAATGTGTGGTGCTGCATAAGTCCTAAAGTTGTTAATGTTTGATGTTTTATTATGTTTTTATATATGCTGTAAGCCGAGCCAGTTTAGCCCAGCGGTTCCATCAACCAAAGCATTGCTTAACTCGGTGAGTCCCCGCGCGCTGCGCTAAACCGGTGTGGTGCGGGGACTTGCTTCCACGGTGCCGGAAATTGCGTCTGCGCAGACGCTGGAAATCGCAAGCGAGCGGAATCTGGCCCACGGAGGTATCTCCGCTGGAGTGAGCCAGCCCACGTGAGGTAAACCTTGCCGAGCCCTGCCCTAATCGCTTCCAGTGGTTTGAAGTAGCTTTGAGGGCAAAACTACATGTGATGTTAGTAAGATGTTTAAACAAGTGACTTAACCTGGGCACTTTTATTTGGTTTGGGTGAGGGGAAGTAACCTTGGAGCCCCCGTCTGGCTTAGGGGCCCACACAAATACTGCTGAAAACCTCTCCTTCCTAGGCGCTGCTCCCCAGAAGTACTTTTGGGGCGTAGAATAGCATCCGGGTAGAGGTACAATCTGAATTGGGGGGGCACAGCTGCTTTGTTTGCCCCTGGGTGTCTGTCTGAACCCTGCTTGGGACTTGTTCAGTGAATTATATCAATAAGGTGGCCTTCTCTATGCACCTTTAATAGTGTCTAAACAGTTGGAATCCTGTATCAATAGGGCTTGCAAGTTGAGAGTATTTTGAAAATCACTAATCAAATGAAAGTCATTAATTTATCAACCTGTAAAAAAGCAAAAATAAAATAAAATAAATTCCAACACCTGTGGAGGGTTTCAGAAAGATAAATCAATGGGAGTATCCCGAAACTCATTTAAAGCCCCTTCTGAATGGAGTCCATTTATTGTGCTGATTTCCATCTTTTGGAACTGGAATTTATAAGGGTTTCAATTATTTCTTATGGCAGGAAGCACTAGATTATATTTTGCTTGTTTCTCACCTGAAAATGAGAAGGTTGTGTTTGTGCAAACTTTTTTTTTTTTTAACACCCTTCCTTCAGACTACATCTGATAAACTTCATTCTGATAGAAGGCTACTAAAAGCTACTAAAAGTAGCTACTTTTAGTAAAGCTACTAAAAGCTAGTTGGATGGGGGGCAGAATTTGACGTAGGATTGTTGCAAGTGTTTCAATTTTAGTAATAGAACACTTCTTCTTTAAAAAAAATTAAATTAAAGTTGGTCTCTGAATTTAGTGAATTTGCCAGTATTTGTTTTCAAATTGTATATACGTTTTAAAAGAGATAATGCATGCAGTTCGAATGGTGCCTGATCTCAAACCATCATTTTTTATTTAGGTAGGTAGCAATGTTGGTCTGACGCAGTAGAAATATATTAAAAAAAAAAAAAATTGTCCAGTAGCACCTTAGAGACCAGCTAAGTTTGTTCTTGGTATGAGCTTCCGTGTGGATGCACACTTCTAATTGGTCTCTAAGGTGCTACTGGACAATTTATATATATATATTTCTACATCATTTTTAATGTTCTTATGGAAAATCCTCTGATACCTTGTCACACTTTTGACTGTCAGACTTGCTTGGTGTTTTAAAAGGGAACCTGTTGTTTCTTTGTTAGATGTGGATGTTCGCATCATCGATACTTTTGAGTCGTGTGTGTAAATTTCATTTGTCATACTTGCATAAAACACGCCAGCAGAAGGTGGTGGCTGATCCCCTTTTGTTTGACCTCAGCACCTGTGATTCGAAGGTACCGGTATATTGCTTCTGAACATGGAAGGTCAATTTAGGTAAAGTAACCTAGTAGCACTTGATTGGACAACTTCATGGGAAATAGATCTATTTCTTTTTAAGGACTCCTTAGCAGTGGCTATTGCAGTGATGATTAGATTTCTTACTCTGGCCCTTTTACCATACACCCCCAGGGCAGGTTGCTGCAATTTAAAAGCACAACATTGTACCTTGTGCGAAA
The DNA here is from genome assembly GCA_034641385.1 of Darevskia mixta. Classification (NCBI taxonomy): domain Eukaryota; kingdom Metazoa; phylum Chordata; class Lepidosauria; order Squamata; family Lacertidae; genus Darevskia; species Darevskia mixta. The sequence continues at coordinate 293,897 of JAWWNH010000192.1, forward strand.
AAGAACTTCACATGTAGAGAAAAGTTATGTCTTAACTGCATTTCTGGGGAAGAGCAGCAGTTCTCTCTTAAGCCTTAGGGAGTGCAAATTCAGAATTATGTTAACTGCTGATATTCTTGAGTGCATCCTGAAAACAACCTATTGTGGTTCTAAAATAGAAATCGCATAAGTAGCATTGCAAAAGGAGGATAGTATATCTAATATATAAGAACTGGTCCTACCCCCACCACAAGCACTATGCACATCATCACAATTTCTTGAAAATACAATATTATCATGTGTTTAAAAAGAGTTTGTTCCTTAAATTTGTAGTAATAGTCATTATTTAATTGATTTTTTAATGTGTTGTAAACCACTTCAATATTTTTTCTTTAAAATATAAAGCAGTAATACCAGGAAACATACATGTTTACTTTCCACTTACTCTTAAAAGCTAGTTTTTCACTATCTGAAAAGTCATACAAGCTTGACTTTTGTAGAAATGTAGTTAGGATAGCTTGCAATTTATTTGGGGAGGGGAAAAATGGATTAGAGAGATCAGTACGGTTAGTGGGTAGTATTAGTGTTGTGTTGTGTGTGTTTTTCCTCTGCCGGGAATGTAACAAATTGGTTGGCTGCTGTAATTTGGTTTTTAAGTTTGTCTGTTGAATGAGGACCAATTTGTATAGATAATATATTGTGTGTTAAATTGAATGCTCTGCTTTTGTACATTCCATTCCATTACGAAGATGAGACTTTGGATAACTACCTAGTTTCAGATAATGTGGAATCAAATCCTTTAGCGAGCCGTACTGTAGCAAATCAGCACAATGACTATTTTATGTTTTAAGTGGAGATCATGTTTTGAGTGCCTGTAAATGCCTCGTTAGAAAAATCAATTCCAAGCATCCACTTTCTACTCTCTTTTTGGTTTACTTTATTCGAACTGCATTCTGGCACTTTAATCCACTCTCCCATATATATAAGTTTCAGCTCCGCTGATTTCAGAGAAGCCATTTCAGACTTGGGTCATTGTAACTTGGCCAGCCCATTCTTGATGCTGTTGCAGTTAAAAGAGGAAAGAAAGGTCTAGATCCATCGGTAAAAGCCTGACATAAATATGTAAAATTGGTATGACAAAAATTTAAATAGTGTGTAGTGGGGCGGGGGTAGCGTTATTGCAGATTAGTCCGCAAAGGTTACTTTATCCCACGAGTTTGCTAGCCTAAATTTCAACACTCATTCAACTCATTGCAAGGACATTGTCAGCTTTAAATGGGATGGGGGGACAGCAACATTCATACCTGCCAGATCATCTGGTGGCAGTTCTTATTCACCATAGGTGATTAAACGAGTGGCCTACAAGCCAATTTAATGTGTCATTTTCCAGTGCTTCAGGCTTCTAGCACTATCTCTATCTCAGCATCTTTCTCCCTACGGGATGCTTTGATAGCTAATGGTGCTTTTGAGAAAGGTGCATTCAAAGGAGCCTTTCTGCATGGCCATTTCCATAATCAGTCCGAAATGGTCATAATTACAGCCCAAAGTGATAACAGCTGAAATTTGCCCATTTGAATGCTTTATTCGCCCCCAAAATATCTGCACGTATAACTCCTTTGAGAAAGGATGTGAAATACTTTTTAGTTTAGGTTACAGGTTGGGTTACTAGTTGCTTTGCTATGCTAGAATATGAGCCTGGAGGAACTTGTTTTGACTTTTTCCCCTCAGATCAAATATGCCAGTGTAATTTCACTGTTCTTGGTTGAAGAGTCACTGATGCTTTTAAATGCTCTCTGACTTCGTGTGCGTATGACTTTGCAAAGAGATGCTTTTTGTCTAACACTTATTCACAAACCGCTGTGGGGGAGTGCTTGTTATGCCATTTTTTCTGCTGATTAAGGGCACCAGCCACAGATTTTATTTCCTTTGCTATGTTTAAGAAGCTCAACAGGAGTTGTGCTTTCCAGGTTGTCTCCCTACTCTCAGACATAAAAAAGGGGATCACTTACAGCATTAGGAAAAAATGAAAAAGACACCTGAACAGATGGATGTGGCTTCCAACAGGGAGCTCTTTATCAAGATAATTTTTTTATGCTACTTAATAAAAACCTGGACAATTTTGTGCTTTGGGGACACCAAAGCAGACTTTGTTGTTGTTTAGTCGTTTAGTCGTGTCCGACTTTTGGTGACCCCATGGACCAGAGCATGCCAGGCACTCCTGTCTTCCACTGCCTCCCGCAGTTTGGTCAGACTCATGTTGGTAGCTTCGAAAATACTGTCCAACCATCTCGTCCTCTGTCGTCCCCTTCTCCCTGTGCCCTCCATCTTTCCCAACATCAGGGTCTTTTCCAGGGAGTCTTCTCTTCTCGTGAGACTTAGGAGGAGAAATAGACAGCTTTAGGGAGGAACAAAATGGCAACCTGGATCATGATAAAATTACTGGCAATGACAAGACCCAGCTTCATACTAGTCGGGGACTTCCCCTTCCTCTCTGACTTCCCCTTCCTTTCCACCCCTGCAGTCCCTCACAAACACACATATCCATCTTCTCCTAGAGTCCCCCAGCCCTCCAAAACAGGCTTGGGCTACAGGGGGGCTTGAGTGGAAAGCCTGTTGCACAAGCAGACTGACGCCATTGGATGTCACCCAATAAAGGGGAAATGATTCCCTACCATTTTGAGAGCAGATACAAGATGTTGCATGGCCCCAAGGAAAATGAAGGTACTAAACTTCTAAGTAATTGGAAGCATGAAGGAGCATTGATCTGCACTTTATTTTATTTTTATTTACTTTATTTAATATTTCTATCCCATTGTTTAGGGCAGGGCAGGAAAAAGTGTTAGACTGAAAAACTGAACAAACATACCAATAAATACAAACATTTGTAGAAGGGCCAAACTAAGCTCAGTTAAAAGCAAAATTAAAAATTAACAACCACTTCAAAGTAGTGAGTGGCATTACGGTAGACGTCAGAAGACTGATATTTACTGGTAGGTTTTAAGAAAATTAACAATTCGCCTATATTTGTTAGTGCACATCAGGTGTTTTTCAGGAGTGCAAATGTCATCCTTGTTTGCTTAATTTACAGAGAAAGGACAACTTTTGTGCTGCTGATGGGAATATGTGTGTGCATGCGCACATACACATGCTCACACACATACCCAATCACGACACATTTCTAAGAATGTTTTGGTAAGCTCCATATTTGCAATCTTCACATCTACTATTGCGCACACACATGCACATCAGTTAGTCATTCTACTAGACTTAAAAGCAAATTTATGGGAAAGTATTTAATTTACAGGTTGTTTTACAGTATGAAAAAATAGTAAAACCAGTCTCTGCCCTAAGGAACTTGGGGGAGAGGAGATTGAGAAGAGAAACAGGAATGTGAGCACTTGCAGTTCAGTTACCTTAAACTTTATTTTGGTTGGGGATAGATTTAAGCCAATACTCCACAGAATTTGAGCATGAATTTGAAGGAGGGGATATAGCACTTTATGCATGGGTGTATCAGGCATAGGGAGAAAAGTTTCCCATCCAAAAACGCCTTCCCATATTGAAAAGCATTGTGTTGCATTTTTCCTCCATGATACCTAACTCTCTCAAAATGAAAGTTAACAATTTTTAAATAAACCACATGTGCGCATAGGAATGCATGAGGAGGAAAATTGAATTGAGAGACAGGACTGGGATTGGGAACCTGGGAACCAGTAGATGGAAATGGAAGTGGCTGGAGGAGGAAGCCTTGTCTATGCCACTTAGCTGAAGAAGAGACTTTTTTTTGAAGTTTGTCACTTTCTCATTTTATTTTGTTTCCTGAGAAAGTAGGAGAGCCTCAAAATTTCATACTGGAGATCTGGGTTGGATTCTCATATCACTTTCATCGGAGTAGCCTTATTGACTCCATTGGCTCTCCTCCAGGGTAAGCAGTTTGAAGCTTGCAATCCCCAAATCTGTGTTGGACTGTGTCCTGCAAATGTTTGCATTTCTGGGAATGGACATATTAGCGATATCAGTAAAAATAACTGTGCTGTATTTAAGCTGGCCAGAATAGGGTGAAAATCTCTGCAGTGGGAAGAAGTATCAGTTTCCAGGCTGGCCAGAAAATCATATTTCTCCTTCAAACACAGCACAAGAGCTCATTGAGCACCAAAACGGACCGTCTAAGCTCTGAGTCCGTCCACCAGGGGAATGAAGTCTCAGTTTAAGAATTCCTTCAGATAGCAGGAATTCTGGAAGTCCTAAGGACAGAAATATTTTGCCTCGACAGATGAACAGAAAAGTTGCCCCCCCCCTCCCACCCTCTGGAGAGTCTGCTAGGCAGCAGCTGCGGGTCTTTAGTGAGGATCTGCAGGGCTCTTCTTCTCCATATTCCCTGCGCTAGTTGCCAAGGTAATTCCAAAAATAAAAAGGAAGCTGTTATTCATATGCATAACCCCAGCCTGGCGGGAAGACAATGTGTATCAGATGCAGATACACATTTCAATGGATATGCTGTACAAGCAAGACCTTCAGACTACGGCATTGCATTCCTCCAATACTTAAGCCTTTTGACATTGAGAATTTTAGCTGTGTAAAAATGCTTCTTGGAATATTGATTTATATACAGCTGTTGCACCCTCTTCAAGAAATTGTTTGGCATCTGTAAGGTTTTCAAACATATCTAAGATGTTTGTCTCATTTGTAACTGCCCTTCAAGACAGCAAAACATGAAGATGCTCCGTTAAAGAAAAAAAATCATCTACCACAACCCTGTGAAGTAGGTTAGACTTGGAGTTACTCACTGAACTTCAGGATTGACTGGGGATTTCAGCCCAGGTTCGCCCAGTCAAAGTCAACATGCTATTGACTACCCCACCTTGGCTGTCATAAATTGCTTATTTTATACAGCGGCACACCATCGATCCATATCAGCTGCCCCTGATCAGTCGGTGTCAATTAAATTCTGTCGCACGGAATGGCAAAAAGTTTTGTAGTCAAAGCCTCGCGATGATTTTTCCGCAGCAGCAAAATGGTTGAAGCCGCTCAACTCACAGAGTACCTTCCCAACGTGTAGCCTAAATTCGGCATTACAAGTTCGGACAAAGCCATATTTGAGCCAATGAGGAACTTAAATGTTATTTCCCATCCTCAAAAGCTACTTTTCGGATAGATAACATTGGGAAGGATAGTTCCGAAGATAGGAGCTTAGTCAGTGGAAGAGTAAAGATAAGGTAGTATTAAGAACTTCTACAGACTTCTTACCAAAAATCAATTCTATCTTTTATAGTTCTCTAGAGATAATTCTTCCTTCTCTCCACCCTAATCTTCAGAAAGGGGGGGAAAGGACAGGAGCAGACTGCTACAGCTATTAAAACTTCCAGAAAAGAAGTGCCAAAGTCTGTAGAACACCTTTCTGTGTAAGCACTTCATCTAAGCCTCAGCAATAGGATGGTGAGCGTTTCTGAATTGGCTATAACTCAAACGCTAGCACATTGCTAACAGACCTAATAAAATGAAAGGAATCAACACATTATTTCCAAAGGGCCTCTCTGTGCCCAGGGGAAACTGCAAGCGCTTTCTTTAAAAAATACAGATATTATTTAACATATATGCTCTAAAGGGGTTGTGCAATTTTGATATCTTCCCCCTTAATTGGGAATTGAAAAATGACTTTTTTTTCACAAGCCACGTAGAGTGATATTCAGATAAAAGGTGCAGGGCAAAAACCACCGGCATAGTAAAGGCTGAGTAAAGTAGTACCGTTTTGGGTGGGAGGGTGTTTTTTTCTGTTAATATTTTTATTGAAGATTTTCTTAATTTTACACACACACACACACACACACACACACACACACACAGCTCCGCACAACTACATCACCTGCATGAAAGTAAGTCAAACCAGTAATGCTATCTTTCAGGACTAGAATATAAAATAATACAAATTGGAGAAAAAATAAAAACAGCATTATTATTAATATTAATTTTATTACTCATACCCCACCCATCCAGCTGGGTTTCCCCAGCCATTCTGGGTGGTTTCCAGCAGAATATATATTATTTATTATGATATTTTATTTATTGAATTTATATACTGCCCTATACCTGGAGGTCTCAGGGCAGTTCTCAGAATAAAATCAAAATATAAAACCACAAAATACATAACATAAAAGCAACCCAATAGTCCCTCCCCCCTAAAAAAAACACCCCCACATTTTAAAAGGGCGTAAGATGTCAATCAAATCAACCAAAGGCCTGGTTGAAAAGGAACTTTTTGCCTGGCGCCTAAAGGTGTATGATGAAGGCACCAGGCAACCTTCACTGGGGAGAGCATTCCACAGACGGAGCCGCTGCTGAGAAGACCCGTTCTCATGTTGCCACCCTTATCCACCTTTAGCTTCTAGCCATGTGCACATCTTTTCTTCCTGCTCATTTACTTTTCCTCCACCTCTTGCTTCCCCTTTGGTTTTTCTTTTTAGCTTTATGACCTACTTCCTCTTCCAACTCACCCATCCTTCCACTCGATATCATATTCCCTCAGTTTGCTGCATTCTCAGGCCTCCATCTGCTACTTACTAAGGCCCCCCTTTCCCCCCTTCTGTGAAAGATCTGAACAACTCCACCAGGCATAGGCAAACTCGGCCCTCCAGATGTTTTAGGACTACAACTCCCATCATCCCTAGCTAACAGAACCAGTGGTCAGGGATGATGGGAATTGTAGTCTCAAAACATCTAGAGGGCCGAGTTTGTCTATGCATGAACTCCACCATTGGCAGCCAGAGAACATTGGAACATAAGAAGCTTCCTTATACTGAGTCAGATGGCCCATTCAGCTCAGTATTGTTTATACTGACTTTCTTCTGCCTTCCAGTGTTTCAGGCAGGGGACATTCCCAGTCCTACCTGGAGATGTCAGAGATCCTCTACTCCTGAGCCATGACCCTTCTGAGAAGGTTCTTCCTGGTCCTTCTCTGTGGTATTAGGGCAGCTCGGCCAGTTGCTGCCAGAGACTTCATCAGTACCACCGTCATAAAATTTCTCAGTACGTTACAATGTGAGCTGTCGCCTGTCATAAGTCTCATGTGAGAGATGGCCAGGATGTGTTGATGGTCTCTGCATGTTAGAAAACACATTGACGCACATGGATTTTAACTAGCTGATGAGGCTAGTAAGACCTACTTGAAACTGTAGATTTGTTTTACGGTGTGCTCCTGGGTGAAATCCTATTCTGTTCCTAAGATATCTGTAAAAAGTCATCTAGATGATGGATTGCCTAGGATACATTGGTTGGGAAAAGAAATACGGATCTTTAACTTTTTATGTGTGGTGAGAATGTTTTCTAAGGACTTGAAAATAAGATGGGCTTTTATTCAGCTTCCACCATGCCACACACACACACACACACACACACACACACTGTACACTTTAAAAACAAAGTAGTCTTGCCGGAAACTCTTGTCCAAAATTTCCTCCCTGCTTTATTTTGACTTAAAAGATTATTAACTATTTGGTTTTGAATTAGTGTTCGCCCACACATTTGGTTTCCTTGGTTAGTACAAGCCAAAATAGGCAAGATTCAAATGTTTTTGGAGACTTGTTGTTGAAAGAGAAAGTTGGCAAGGCAACCTCTGTTTCAGTGTTCTGAAGAAACCAAATGACTTTTAAAAAACTGAAAGACTTTCCCTTAGGGGTTGGTTTTTTTTGGGGGGGGGTTGTGTAAATTTTTCAAAGTTATCTACACGCTCACCTTAAATAAGCAGCAAGTGTCTTATTTATACATCATATTTTCCTAAACTTTGATATCAACGTTCTTTTTTTCTATCTTAATACAAACCTCTTGCCTGTTAAGAACTTGGGATGAAGTCCTCCCAAACATTAGTGGTGACTGGAAGCGATGAGCACCATCCTTCCCCTAGATAATGTAGGGCTGGCGCTGAAAGAACATGGTTTCAGGAACATGTGAAGAAAACTGCAAGAGACAAGGTCAAAGTTTCAGCCTGTCCTCCAGCTTAGCCACCAACCCAGCAGCAAATACTGCCTTGATTTATGAAGCTGCTAAGGTTACTATTTGCACTTTGCATTTGTATGTTCTTTGCTGAAGCATCCCAGACAAATTGTGGGGGGTGGGGTGGAGGAAGTGGGCAATGGCATATTGTTGCTAATAGGATTTGATCAAACTGCTGCTTACTGTTTGGCATGTAACTAGATTAATAGGTTGGGTGTTCCTCAACATGGCAAGCTGCAGCAAGAGGATAATCTCCCTCCCCTTCCCCACCCGGTTTTGAGCCTTGCTCATCAGCAAATTGTAAAGCAGTAGTGGAGGTTGGCTGAGCAGCCTCTGCAGCGCTCTCTTATCCATTAAAAGGGAAGCTTCCCAAGCAGTGGCTTTAATCCTAACTTGGAAGAAGTTGCCCAGCTACGGCTGAGAAGATTCACTCTTCATTCTAACCGAATCATGAGACTATCCACAGTTCACGCTCCATGCCATAAATCTCTTCTCCCCTTCCCCCAGTACGTTCAAGAAGTATGCAAAAGAAGAAATATCTTCCAGAACTCTACATTTTTAGAGTCAGAGTCTGTGGACAAAGTCTTGTGTGCCTTGCACACACAAATGTCCAACCACTAATCATTGGGAGTTGTTGTTTTTTAATGTGGGCGTTTGTTAATTCCTACTGGTGTTGAGTTTTTTTCATTGCATGTGAAAGACTTGGAATGTGACCCACAGAGTCGTGTGGAATCTGCCACCTGCACATGAGCGAGGACTTTTCAGACTGCCCCTTCCAGCGGCAGTCTACCTGAAAACTCCCATCCCAGAAGGTCAGGGAATCCTTGGGACTGACTTTTGTTGAGTAATTAGAGGGTGCTGTCAGGAGAAACTGGCACCTGCTCTCTTTGCATGAACACAGAAGTGTTTTGCACATGCAGAAGAGCATCTTTGGATTCGACATCATGTTCGACATCATGTTCTCACAGTGGCCAACCAGACGCCTATGTGGGAAATGTGCAAACTTGTAGCTCCTGAGTGGGTATTTTTTGCTCAATGCTCCTTCCAGCCTCAGGAGCCAGCAAAGAATTGATTTGTCTAACGCAATCCTGTTGTAACGGTGAGGGACATGGATATTAAGGAGAAACAGAGAGAGGGGCAAGGCTATGCTTGCAAAGTCCTACAGGGCAGGACAAGAAGGAAAAAAAAAATTATACTGCAGTAAAAGCACCAAAGAGTCCTGCAAGAACTTAAAGTTTGTTTGTTTGTTGCATGGACTGTTGTGGACTCTAGCCCACTTCATCAGATGCGTGAAACGAAATCTGAGTATAGCAGTTTGCAATAATTATATATATATATATATATATATATATATATATATATATATATATTCTATTTCTTTTCTAACCCTGATGACTGTAAGCTATCTCGATATATCTCTTGGCTGAGGCAGTGGATTTAAGGTGTTTCCCAACTGCTAAGTGATTTGTCTCTATTGTTTAGTCAATGAGGGTGGGTGTTTTTCATTAACACTCTCAAAATTGTGCCTCTGTTGAGATTTGTTGATGTATATATATTTCAATTAGTTAATTAATCCAGTCTCAGCCAGCTACTACTCACTGGGTGGCTTTGCGCAAAACCCTTATCTCAATCTTCAGTTTCCCATCTGTGCAAAAGGGGGGGGGGGATCGCAACGTACCTTGCAGGGATGTTTTGAGGATAAATTAAATAAGGAGATTTTTGCCCACCCAAAGGTTTGTGACATGGGGTGGGCTTTGAATGTCTCTTTTTTAATATTTAAAAAATGCTTAATAAATTCAAAGACAAGACAGTTACGTGATTAAAACGAAAAAAAACCTTTAGTTGCCAACCCAGATAACATCTTGGACTAATGATCCAGGATATAATAAGCAAGGAATAAAAAAACTGAGAACAGTTCTTGAGGCATTCAAAGGTACAGTGGAACCTCGACTTATGAAGTACTCGGCTTACGTATTTTTCAACTTCCGAAAGGGAAAAAGCGGCCGCGCGCCTACGAATTTTTCGACTTCCAAAAGGAAATCCACTTGGATTTTAGATGCGGTTTACTCGACTTACGAAGTTGTAGATGGGGTTTACTCGACTTACGAAGGTTTACATAGGGTTTTCTTACGAATTTTTCGACTTAACGTTTCCAATGCATTCCTATGGGAATGCCATTTTTCGACTTATGAAATTTTCGACTTACGAGTGTGCTTTCGGAACGCATTAAATTCGTAAGTCGAGGTTCCACTGTATAGAGCTGCTCATGGTTTCTTGGTGGACAACAAGTATGATTTATGAGTTGAAAAGGGAAGACCAAGTAAGCCAAACAGAAAGCTTTTGAGAGTCAGGATGTATAGGTGGGACAGCTAGATTGTGTGTTCCTGCTCCACCAGTCAGGCACCTCAAAGCCCATCAGATATCCACACACAGGTGTACTGTTTGTATGGCGCTTATACCTGTTGGTGTTGACTTGGACTGGCCCAATGCAAGTGTGAAGCCTGCTTGTGGCTAGTCCATGGGCCCTGATGTTGGACAGATGAGCCTGACTGGCAGGGTAATGTGTTCACACACCCCATTATAATCACGGAGGGGTGTATGTGTGTTTACCTAAATATAATGAAGGGATGGAATATGCATCTTTTATATAGCAGGCAATCTATCATAGAAATTGAACTAAAATACTGGGCTTTTTTTTTTCTTTTCATTTTAAGCTAAGCTAAGCCACTCAGTGAAGACAGGGAAAAAGAAAATGTTTTACATTGCTAGATATCTGCCTGATTGTTTCAGGGACCACCACCATACAAGCCCATCAGGAAATTTCTTACCACCCCGAAAATTCAGATTCTTTAAGGGGCATCTATATTGCGTGTTAAATACCGTCTTTCCTCTACCATCCTCTTCGTGTTAAGGCCTCAAGTCCTCTTTAACGTAGGTACTAAGAATAAAATTAAGTTGGTTTTAAATAGGATTTGCTTCTAAGTAAGCTCACTTAGAATTGTGGACTTTCTCAAAGAATGTGTGTGTGTGTGTGTGTGTGTGTGTGTGTGAGAGAGAGAGAGAGAGAGAGAGAGAGAGAGAGATTTGTCCACTAGCTTTTCCTGTCTTTGGAATCTGAACTTGTTTGGTGATACACATGCAGATGTGTAGCTTTAGGCGATATTCTCTTCTCTAATGTGAATGTGTGTGCTATCACCACTGCCAGAAACATCATGGCAAAATCCAGTTTTGCGTTCCTGTAGCTGGGAAAACAACACATGGGGATCATCCGCCTGGGTTCTGCTCCCCATCATGGATGATTTGGAGCATAAGGCTGATCAGACTAGATCCTTAACTCCTTACTTTATATAGTTGGTCCCTTCAACAGCCTAATTAGCTTTCTAGAAAGTGGAATGCTTTCCTTTTAATTTCTCCTTGGCAATCTGAATGTAGTTTTGTGTTTTGCACAGGCACAACTTGACTTAGTTGGATGCACTGCTTGAGCAAACCTTGGAAAACAATTAGGGTATCTTTCAAACTGACTCAATTTGATTGCATAATTACTCAAATAATGGTCAGTAATGGAATACGTAGGGTTATCTTCTGGCTAATCCTCAAGTAATGGAATTGTGTATCTCATTTTTTCTCTCCCCCCCCCCCCTCCTTCTCAGCCGTTCCCAATGTGCAGGGGAAAAACTGAGACACAAGTGATTATGGGAAGTAGGGAGAGCCACTGGAGGCCAGCAAGGAAAAGGAGACCTTATCTTAAGCAATTAATCAGGAAACTCATATTGTAGGACAATTATTCAAAGCTCATTCTAAAATAGTTTTAGAGCCCCAGGTCCTAAGATACTTTCCCGCCTCCCCCACCCACCCACTTTTCATTTGTCAAGGTCACTTGGAGCACCAGGGGCCAAGCCTTGCTGCAGTTTGAAGAGGGCTGTTTTTTAATTGTACTGCTTTGGACACCTTATCCTGTTTCTCTTCTCCCCCCCCCCCTTTTATTTTAAGTGGGTTACCTTCTGTTGGTGTTGAGCAGTCGCCAGTTTAGGAGCCAGCCATCATTTTCTTCGAGCAAAGTGGAGCAGCAGATAAACAAAAGCACAGATTAGTGTGTTTCCCCCCACCCTGTGGCAAGAGGAATAAATTCTTTGCAGATCTGAATCTCTTGCATCTCAGCCTGGGAGAATGCTTGCGTGGGTTCTTGCTCGGGTGTCATACAGGAAGTACAAATAGAGGAAGGAGGAATTGTTCCTTGACCCTTTTGTATAACATCCCTAGATGCCCTTAGTCTTGCCAGTTCCTAAACATCAACTTGGATTCCCCAAAAGAAAGACATGTACAAACCATGCTAACCCTTGATTTGTTTTACCTATGGTTTGTTTCACAGGCAAGCTAATAAATAATGGCTTATCTATACAAAACTTGGTTTGTTTCCTAACCGTTCTTCCTTGTGCCTCTTCAGGTGTCTGAGATGTGGTAAACAAGCAAACTGCAGCTAGGCAAGGTTGTTGAGTTTGCTCACACCAGCCCAGTTAACCCATTGCTAAGTGAGAACAGGCGTTGCCCCTCCCCATATCTTTTGCTGCCATGCTTCTTGAAGCTAAGCCATGGTTCATGGGTTGTCTGGAGCAGGACAAATCATGAGCGTAGGATCAGGCATAACAATAAGCCAAACCATGGCTTAGGTCTGAGCACTGTTGCAGCAAGAAGAACCAGGGAGGGTGAAGTGGCCACATGTTCCAGCTTAGCCATGGTTTGCCTTGGCATTAATTTGCAAACTGGGATCACAGAAAACAAACCATAGTTAGTGGGCTGGGTCCAGACATACAAAAAAACCAAAAAACAAACACCCCCCCCCCCAATTTGGCTTAACAACAAGATGGTTCCATTGTTATGTGTGAACCAAATGGCTATTTTCTTACAGCTTCTGAAAGTTCAATGGAGTAACTTTAGTATACAGATATTAGGGCTTATTAGAATACAAGCATTTGTATTATCTTAATAGGCCTTCTCTCTTTGACCTGAGAGAGAGCCTTTTCTAAGGTGATGTCTTCCCCAGCAAAGATGTGTGCAATCTATTTATTCACTTGGTCTATTTATATATATACCAACACCCAAAAATCTTTAGGGGCTTTACAGTAAATTCAGTGAAAACAGCGAGTCACCGTTTAAAATTGCATATTACAAAACGCAAAACAGAAATATAATATCGGCAAAGGCCTTAGCAAACAACCAGGTTCTTACGTGGGATCTAAATGCCCGCAGCATGGGAGCCATCTGAATTTCAAGAGGAAGTGGGCAGCAGAGCTTGGGTGCCACCACGGGAAAGGCTTGTCAGTGCCAAACAAGGAGATCCCAGCACTGGGACATTTTAAGGAGGGCTACCTTGCCTGATCTCAGCTCAAGGGTAGGTACATATAGGGAGAGAGTCTCTGGGTGTTTCATTTTATTTTCCTTCTGAACTATTCAAATGAAAATTTAATTGACCAGTTATTTAATCCAGACCTTAGAAAATACATAGATAGGGTGTCCACCGCAGAAAACGCCACTTCAACTAGTGCCCTTGCCGTCGACCCTCCTGCCTCTTCTTGCAACAGTTCTCCAGCCCCATTCCCATCGCAGTTGCTCAGTTTCCAGGACCTGAGCAGAGAGATTTATCAGAAGGCGTTGCACTGATGCATGCGTTTCTGGGAGGAGAAGCGGTAGATCTCCGCAGCCCTCCTCCACAGAAAAGCCTAAGGTCATCGTAAACAGCGAGAGGCCTTCGAGTGGATGTGGTTTTAATTTTTCTCATGCCCTCTAAATTTCGCTGCTTGCTTGAGTGAGAATACTACCCGCAGAATTATTACTCAGCGTGATGGCCCGGTGCTCTGGTAGCACTTTTCCAGGGGTGCTGACAGCAGCGTTTTGAAGCTGACAGAGAGTAGGGCTCTCCTCTCCAGTTTCAAATGGCTGCTGAGTGCCGCCTGAGAGGTGCTACTGTGTGGCTGCATGGAAGATCACACTACCTGATAATTCCCTGCCTGCCCACCCCCTGCCCCCACTCCTCAACTCCCAGTCCTAGGGGCACTTGATGTGGAATGGGTTAGAAGGAGAAAACACAAGAGAAGGAAGGAGGCCAGCTGAACATGGAGAGAAATGAACAGAGTTCTTGTTGAGTGATAAAACGGGGGGGGGGGAGGCTCTTTTCAAAGCTATGATCTACCCTCTTACAGTCTTACGTTTGAAAAAAAACATAGGGGGGGGGACTCCTATTGCCTCCCCCCAAAAAAAGACACAACATTTTATGCTTTATTTTAACTTGTGCATGCAATTTCTCTCCCCCTCTCCAGTTACTTATTATAAATAGTGTTCTGTATCTGTGCATGCATATGCTCAAGGATTCCTAATCGAGGCTTGAAAAATTCCAGGGCTGTTCGCATGTCAGCCATTTCAAACTAACAGCATTATTGGCAGCCGTCAGTCTCTGGAGACAATGGAGTGCACATCCGGGGGTGAAGTCAAACTGCTGCGATAGCAGCACCAAAGTGACCTCCCTCCCCAGTGCGTATGGAGGTACTGGGCTGCCCAGACGACAAGACCCCCTTCTTGGCCTCGCTGGTGTGGTTCACAGGAAAGCACAGCAAAACATTTGGCACCAGCTTTGCTGCAGGAGTTGCCAGAAGGAGGCGTACAAGGTGCCATCCAACTGTCTTAGGGACTCCACTCCGGAGCTTTGTATTTGCATGCCTGTCAAAGCTGTTCCCAGGATAGTGGCTGCTGTCGCATGCTGACAGCTTCTAGGAGACACAGGTGAGAGCTGAATGCAGGTTCTGGCATAAACTTGCATTAACTGCAGGGGCAATGTCTGCAGTGGCCATTTTTCATTTTTCTCTTTTTGGTCACGATCTAGCCTTGTATGGTGCAGCAAATGAGCTACATGTTATTCAGTTCGGAGGTTTCCAAACCTTCACCAAGTCCCCCTTTGGAGCTTCAGATCTGAGATTACTGCACAATTGATACAAACCAGCCACACATTCTGTTGTTTTTTTAGGAATTACTTATTTTTTAAAATTTTATTCTATTTATCAAAACATTCCTATCCCAGCCTTCTGGTACAAAAGCACTGCTCTAATTGGCTTCCTATCTTGCATCTCAGTTTGTCGTCCCCTTTCCATTTATCTACTTTCTGCAAGGAGTCCATAGCCCTTGCTTGTTTCCCTAACTTGTCCCAGTCTTATTTTCTTGCACTGGTGCCTCTCATTTGGGGGATGTAGGCATGGGGACATGTTGACAACACAAAAACATTGCCTGTCTCCCACTAATCCTCTGGATGCTGTCAACTTCCTGCAGCGAACAAGATGTTCTAATTCTGGTCTTCTTTGGCGATCACTCGTAGCTGAGTAAGATTGTCTTCCATAAACACGGTTTTAACAGTAAGTCCATAAGTGACTGTGGAGGTCAATTCTGGATCCACACGTCCTTCCACAGTGGGGATCCGGGCGGAAGTTGATCACGGTGTGGATTTGCCAAGCATGCCTTCTTCTTGGCATGTTTCTCCCTTTCATCCTGAGTTTGAACGTCTTCAAAGCCCATGACACCTTTGGTAAAGGCTGTTCTCCAATTGGAGTGCTCGCAGGCAAGTGTTTCCCAATTGTTGTACTACTGCTTTTTTTTTTAAAGATTTGCCTTGAGACAGTCTTTAAACCTCTTTTGTTGACCACCAGCATTAATCTTTCCATTTTTAAGTTCGGAATAGAGTAGTTGCTTTGGAAGATGATAATCAGGCATCTGCACAACATGACCAGTCCAATGTACCGTAGTTGATGTTGAAGAATCATTGCTTCAACACTGGTGATCTTTGCTTCTTCCAATACACTGGTATTCGCCTGTCTTCCCAAGTGATGTGTAAATCTATTAAGGGCTGAGGAACAAGATCATAACAGTGGCAGTTCTGCCTTTATAGGTTGCTCTTTGCAAATCTAGCCCAGCCTAGATCTCTTCTACCCTGCGCCAAAAGATACTTGGCTAATTGAGCTATGAATACCTTACTCTGATGCAAAGTGCCAGAAGCGAAGCACCTGTATTGATACTTTTTTTTTTTTTAAGTGCATTCAGTTTATTTTAGTGGGGGGCAGAACAACTTGTATGCGCACATAAGCAATTTGTCTTTTCTGCCAATTTGTAGGAACACCTGGCAGGGGTGTGCTGTGCAAATTTCAGTATCTTTCCATCTAGGTTTTCATGCTGCCTCTCTCACCATGAACTCTGAAGCTGGCTTTGAACGAGAGCGTCTTTAACAAGAGTGTGAATCGAGAGTGGTATCATTAGCAGCCTGCTATGGAAGCAACTGAATGTTGCCTTTTTAAACCAGAGCTTGTGTTTAGGTAGGGAAGTTCATAAGAAGCCTGCAGAGGGTGTAGATAGATTGGGACTTACTGCAGTTGACTTGCCTTTTCTCTCTCCCTCTCTCTTTTTTCAGTAGCACATCCCTGTCCTTGAAAATATATGGCTGGGGCAACCACGGGTCATGCCATATTATTTTCATTAAGCTTTACACCTAATACGTTATACCAAGTGTACATCTAAAACGTTAGGGTGGAAATGTGATAAACTTGTTTGCAAACACTTTGTCAGGGAACCTGATTGACTGCCATCTCAGCTTGTTGGCAGATCCAAGTTTACCTGTCTTCACTATTTTCAGACTAGGGACAGGCATACATTGGGGGGCCCCTGTTTCTTCTTTTTAAATATATATTTGTATGGTGGTAGTGCTGCTGTTGCAGACCATCTTAGATCGGACCACAACCCAGTAATGCCATCGTGTAAATCGAAAGCAGGGTTTGTGAGGTAGGTCCTGGTGTATTGCATGGATTTGGGTCTCCTCGCTAGGGAAAGAATCAGAGGACCTCTTGTTTATATGTTCTTTAAGTGATCTCTTTACCAAAAATGGAGGCAGGGAGATGAGCGGGGAAGATTGGAAAGATGACCGGTGAGAAGTCTTATGTCTCTGAGGGTTTGGACATGGCATCCAGTTGAGGCCAATCTTTGGATGTCTTATGCCATACTGACTTGCTTTTATTTTTAGCATTGTGCTGTTAAAATTGTCACCTAAGACATGCTGATAGTGATTTTGCAGGGGTGTGTGTGCAATGGCCCATTTAGTTCAGCATTCTGTTCTCTCAGTGGCCAAGCAGATAGATGCAAGCAGACCCCCTGAGCTCAACAGTGCTCTCCCTCTCCCCTCCTCAGTTTACAGCAACTGGTATTCAGAGGCACATTGTCTCTCACCGTGGAGAGCCATCAATAGCCTATGCTTCTGCCTTGCTACAGGTCTCCTACATTCCCTGTGGGCTTCCCTGGTGTCAAATAATAGGGAAGGGACAGCTGAGAACAGGGCAGATAGATGGCCTTGTTGCGTTGGGTAATGCCTGTTTGCATCTATGTTTTAAAATGAGTGAATTTGGGGGTTTATTTTAAAATAAGACGTTGTCAGTGCTAGCATGAAAAGCCCCTTCTCCGCAATATTAAATAAGTAAGCACAGGCTGGGGAAACTAACTGTTTACTCGCCATCCCTCCCTCCCCGCCAGCTCACTCCAGTGGCAGTACACTTGAGAAGTGTAAATACTGCCTGGATTCCCAATCTGCAGATCGTAAAACATGACCTTTTGTCAGAGGATCTGTGGAGGATCTTAGATGGCTCAGAAATTTCCAACCCAGAAGCACTTGAAAAGGGAGATTATTGAAATACTCCAGATAGTGACATTGTCTCGGATGATCTCCAAATTCATATTTCTTTTATCGGGAATGAGCGAGTGTGAGAAATCTCACCTTAATGCACACTATTACCATAGCTGTGCCCCTATTATACTATTGTAATCGGGTCTGAACCAAGAGCAGTGATTAACGATGGCAATTTATTGTATCTGACGAGGGGAGAAAATGGGAGATGTTGTCGTTATCATAAATCATATCATAAATAACCAAAGAGAAGCCCTCGGAAAGCTTGTGTGGTGTCAGCAATGAGGCACTTTTCGGCGCGTTCGCCCAGGATGGTAGCCATAGAAACCCCAAAGTCATATTGTTATCTTAGTCTTGCTGCAGTTATGTGATACAACCATATTAACATATAGATTAGGCCATTTATAATACTAGGTGTCATTTCAGGTTAGCTTGCTTATATAGCATTTTAGGGCTCTCTCCTTTTCATTCTGCAGAATGTTAGGGAAAGGCTGCGTTTTCGCAGGTCAGTCTCGAGCCATTTATAACCCATCAGCGTCACACAACTGTCAGCCCAGTTAATATACTCCTGTTATTGATTGGTTGCAGTGTGCAAGTTGTCACTGCCTAATTACCTTGTCTTTGCTAATAATTTCATTTTTAACAGGGGGGGGGGAATGAAATATGTTTAAACAAGGAATATAGTGCATATACTTTACTGAGTTCTTTGGTCCAAGAAGCCCGATTTATTGCTGAGGTGCAGATAGAGTGGGGGGGGGGGGGAGAGCCTGTTGCAAACATCCTAGGAAAACTTGCTCAGCTTTGCAGTTTGTTTCTGGTGCTTTTTGACTCTGTGTGGTGTTCCCCCCCCCCCCCCGGTTGGTTGTTGCTGTTCTTAAGGTGAGATGCTGTGTAGGCTGCAGCTTGCAGAGGAAAAAAAGGTGATGATGGGCAACTGGACTGTTGCCAGCATAGCAAATGAAATTATTTAGAATTATATGGGATTTGTGCATAGCTTCCTCTCTCTCTCTCTCTCTCTCTCTCTCTCTCTCTCTCTCTCTCTCACACACACACACACACACACACACACACATTTTCACATTTATTCCTATAAAATCGAACTCTGCAACTCACAGATGATCTCTCTTCTCCGGTTTACAATTCTTAATTGAGCCATCGGCTCCCCATGGGTTATCGGGCAAGCCACTAACTCAGCCATTGCACCTCTCCCCCTTGCCTCCACAAAAAGAACCCGCAGTATGGGGATAACAATACTGGCCTACCTTGCAGGATTATTGCAAGGAAATCTGGGTTAAATACCGTATTTTTCCCTTGTATAAGACGCCCCCATGTATAAGACAACCCCTATTTTTTGAGCCCAAAATTAAGAATATTTAATTGCAACATTCTGTGTGTATAAGACGACCCCCAATTTTAAACTTTAAAAATCTGGGGGGAAATATAGCCGTATACACGGAAAAATACAGTATATATCAGACATTTCGAACACTTTAGCGCACTACATAAAAGCACACTACATAAATGCTGTAGTGTCTGCTGCTGGAAGCTTGCATCAGATTCCTGTTCAGCCAGTCCCAGTGTTCTCTGCCCATTTCTCTGTGTTTCCCTTTCCCATGTGAGCCCAGTCAGTCATCTGCCGCCCAGTGTCCTTTTCTCTGTATGCTGCCCCCATGTCTGGCAGGTATATGGGGCCTACCTGTATCTCCCGTGTACCACCCATTTATCTCCCTCCCTTTCTCATTACCCATTTGTCACTGTTGTGCTGCGTTTTCCATGTCTCTTGCATGTGTGTTGCTCGTCACTGTGTGTCTCTTGCATACTGCAGTCAATTTCTTGCTCTCTCCAAGGTATGTGGTGGTCATGGCAAGGCTTCCCCACCTGAAGTACTGTACACCACAAAATAAGTTTACAGTGGTACCTCTGGTTACGTACTTAATTCGTTCCGGAGGTCTGTTCTTAACCTGAAAAAGTTCTTAACCTGAAGACCACTTTAGCTAATGGGGCCTCCCCCTGCCGCTGCGCTGCCCCTGCCCGATTTCTGTTCTCATCCTGAAGCAAAGTTCTTAACCCGAGGTGATATTTCTGGGTTAGCAGAGTCTGTAACCTGAAGCATATGTAACCTGAGGTACCACTGTATTTTTTTTAAAGCGAAGCTGGGTACTCTTAAAGCACAGTATAAATGCATGGTGGTGGTTTTGGTTGTTACTGTATTCTTATCACATTTGTCAGCTGAGGGTTCTTAATGGTACCAAACAGGAAAAAGAGCAATCCACACCAGTATTTTGGCACCACCATGCAATAATATATTTTCCCCCTATCTCTCTTCAGAAGCTACCCATGCAGAAATTAATTCTATTTGTTTTACATTCAAACTTTTCTGCTCTGCATTATCCCTTATGGTTAAGGGCAAATAGCAAAGTTTTAAAACCCAAGTTTTAAAAAATCTATAGTCAGTTTACCTTCTGATGTTTAAAAGTCTTCTTTAAAATGAATGCCCTGTTTGGGAACTCCAGAAGTGATATTTAAAAAGAGAAAAGTCTGTGCACACACAAGCCGATAATTACATTTGCAGGACCTCTAGCTGTGAAAACTTGCAAAAGGAAGGCATGCACTAGAAAAAGTTGACGTTTTGCTAGTTGTATGCTGCTGTCCATTGTACTGTAATCTTTTTGATGATGTTTATGCTTTTAAATTTGTATACTTCTTGCATGGTTTCCTAGCAGGAAATTACTAAGTAAATATATAGTAAAACAAACCAGGTAGCCTCAGCCAACCTTGCAGACAAGTAAGAAACAACTTATCACTACCGCGTTCCCCCCAGGAGCTTGAGCAATGACTTGCCTAGAAGGAGATGGTAGTTTTTCTCTTAGCGAATGTCTAACCCACAGCCTTGGAGTAATAAACCCTACACAAATCCGGAGCGGAGTCCTTAAGATGGCTGGATGGCGCCTTGTACACCTTCTGGCAACTCCTGCAGCCAAGCTGTTGTCAAACATCTTGCTCTGCTTTCCTTTGGACCACATCAGCGAGGCTGAGAGGGGGGTCTTGTCACCTAGACAGCCCAGGACCTCCATACGCACTGCCTAGGCCTGAGCCCCGGAGAAGTCACTTAGCTGCTGCTAGGGGAGCAGTTAGGAGTTACTGGCCTCTGCAGCCACAGCAGGCGCTGTGATTCTCCAGTGCTTTGACTTCACCCCAGAATGCCAGCTGATTGGCAGCTACTGTGACAGGGAGATGCTGCACTGTAACAGCAAAGAGATTTGAGCTATGAATGGGGAAGCTGCTGGCTTGAATCCCATTATTATTATTATTATTATTATTATTATTATTACTATTATTACTAATATTATTTTTATTTGTTGTTGTTGTTGTTGTTGTTAGTTCATCACCCTGCACACTTCTGCTTTTGGGGGCTCATACGATCGGATGCTCCTCCATCCACAAATATTTCCTGCACACTGAAAAACTATCATATCAGAGAGAAGAATTCAAGCTTAGTCTTTCCCCTGACATTTGGTTTTCTGCACATACAGTGTGTTTATAGTCACCCAGAGAACTTGAGTTATAGGTAGCCTATAAATCCTATTCCTAAATAGAAGAAAATTTTGTATTTTGCTGTGAAGGAACATAATCATGTGAAAGCTCACCTTTCGTCTGAATTGATACAGTCTAGAAAGAGGTTTAGCTTTTCAGATGCTGTTGTAAGAATGCAAGATACCTAGAATATCTTTGGCTTTTAGTAGGCCTGTCAACATCTGTCTGAAACACATTTTAGAGAACTTGTTAATAACTCTTAATGGACTGTCGGAAGGAGGAGCTATTGAATGGTGTTTTTGCGGGTGATCAGAGGTATATTCTGAAGTGGGATAGGGGGAATCATAGTTCCTTGGGCTCCTTGGAATTTGATGCAGGGAACTAAGCAACGTGAAGACATTTTTCCAGGCCTGCATTGGGCTGACATCTATAACTTGGAAGCTGTTCACTATGAATTTGAAATGTTTTTCCAGCACCACCACTCATTCCCCTCTTAATTCATACCATTATAGGGCAAGAAAGCATATTTCATTCCCATAATAGATCAGATAATGATTGAACCAGATTTGAGAAACCTGCAGCACAAAAACTGGCGGTTCAGTCTATTTCTAGCAGGTGCCGACTCAGTCAAGAGTGATTTGATTTTCTTTTTTTTTAAGAGACAGAAATGTGCATGCCCATCCAAGCAAAACTGAACTGCCTAACACTTTTCTGTTTTTCACAGAAGGCTAAGGCTTTATCCCCGGGCAAAGTCTCCACTCTGGACTGGCTGCTGTAAATCCTCTGGGCCTTGGCAAAAGCTCGACTTGTTAGCTCGTTTTACTTAATTTGTGATGCTGGCACACATTCATGCTTCAGCCCAGGGCTCTTGACTCAACTCTCCTAAATCGGGGCATTGACACATTTTAGAGGGAAGAAACATCCCCTCCCATAGCCTGAAAGGAAACTCTTCCAAATGAGATTCTTTAAGTTGGATTCAGAATAAAGGAAGACTTTTGCACAGTTTCAGAATAATATTTTATTTTATTTAAAAATGTTTGTTAAAATAACAAAATTGCATACTCATTCCTCCTTGCAGCCACCTTCCAAAAACCGAATAATTCTGGGTATTCCTCACTAATAGCATCTACAGGTTGCTTTCATGCTGGAGTTTTTAAAATTCTTGCAATTACTAAGCTTCAAAAGCAGCCTCTTGGTGAAAGAGGATAAATGAGGGCCGTTATATGGTTAAGCGAAATGCGAGTGTGTACTGCACCCACTCTCGTGTTGCTAAGGTCAAGCCAGACAGACTTTTTTTTTTTTTATGAAGTTGGGTAAATGAATATACAGAGGTTATTTAACAGTAGTAGAGCTAGGGAATCATTCTGTGATTGAACCATTGGTTGTATCCAACCAAGTGCTAATCAAAGGAAACCTACTGAAATTAATGAACCTAATTAATTAATCTCATTCTTTGATTTCAGTTGGTCGACTCTGAATATGACTAACATGCCTCCCTGGGCTCCTTTGGGAGGAAAGACAGGGGGGGAACCATTGAATACAACTCCATGTAGCTACATTGATTTTTTTTTAAAGTGTCACGTATTAGGGTACATTTGATTCTAGATGACCAGCTATATTTTCTTGCCGCTACATACATAAATATATATACTCTTGGGATTGTATCCAACACTGGTGTTCTGTTCTAGACAATTGGGGGCCACTCTGGAACAGATATTTAGAGGTGCTTAGGGAGAGAACCCGGGCCTAGGAGAGAAACGGGAAATCCTGCTGTGCTAGTGAAAGTCCACTCACACAGCGCTGGATAAAACTCACGATGGTCAACCAGAGTTGTTTATGTTTTGCTTTTGGTTTATTTGGTCCACTCTTCCTTCCTTGCTACTTTACACGTAACTTCAGTGAAACTCAGTAAAAATAAGGTTTCAGGTTGGTTGGTTTAAGGAAGGAAATAAGACATTTTTCTCTCTCTGAGGTTATGTATTTCCTTGGCCCTCTAGCAAAATCCAGCACACCTAGAATCTCTCTGGTTGTGATATTTTGATCCAAAGAAGCAGACAATCATTTGACATGGAGGGAGATGCTGCAGTTGGCTCCAATTGAAATGGTAGATGTAGTGGATTAAAAAAAAAAAAAAGCAGTAGAAAAATTGCTTATGGACCACAATTTGAGAATGGATTTCTCTGAAAATATGAAAAAGATACCATATATATATATAAAGTGCTGTTGTGTACCATTTAATCTGCATACTGTATCTGATAAGTGAAATGTTTGTTTTTGTACATTTCTCAAACCGAGTCATTCAGTCCATGTGAGCTTACTTCTTGTGATCTCTTTATAGAACGTTGTGCCATTGTCTTAAGTAAGCTAACAACTTTCCCTTTACTTGTTTCTTGCAACAGAGGAAGAGGAAGAGCAGGTGCCCACTGATGGCGGGACTTCAGCAGAAGCCATGCAGGTACCTTTGGAGGAAGAGGGAGAAATGGAAGAAGAGGAGGCTGTCAACGATGAAAACTACTTGAGCAAGAGGCCATTAGAAAGTCCTGAATCTGAGGAAATGCCTGCCACGAAGCGGCCAAAACTAGCTAGCGTGAAAGGAGATAGTCCAGACGGGACAGTGGAACCGCGTGAGCCTCTTAGTTCAATCAATGCCCAGAAGGTGCCCCCCATGCTTTCCCCAGTTTGCGTTCAGGATGGTGCTGACGTGGCTCCTCTCTCTCCAGAACCGCCCATACTGGCTCCCATTGCAAAATCGCAGTTGCCGGTTTCCAAACCGTTGGAGCCAAGAGCATTTACACCTAAAGCAAAGGTGAAAACGAACTCCCCAGGGCAGAAAACTAAGGTGCCCAAAGTTCCTCCATCACCAGCAGTGGCCGGAAGCCCCATCCGCTCTCCAAAAACTGGACCCAAAGAGAAGAAATCGCCGGGCCGATCCAAGAGCCCTAGAAGTCCTAAGAGTCCAAAGGTTCCAGTTCATATCCCTCAGGTAGCAGTTAAGCAGGAGACCCCAAGTAGAACGCCCTTGGCAGCATTAAGTGAAAAGATGGGGAAAGAGGATATCCAAATAAAACAAGGGCCAACCCCCGTTGACCCTGGGAAACCAAACAGTGAGAATCCGGCGAAGAAAGTGGCCGTGCTCGACAAGACAATTGACGATTCCATTGATGCTGTAATTGCTCGTGCTTGTGCTGAACGGGACCCGGACCCATTCGAGTTTTCCTCAGGGTCAGAATCGGAAGGGGATGTTTTCACTAGCCCTAAAAGACTGTCAGAGACTACAACCCCCAAAGCTTCTGTTTCAGCTAACAGCAGCTTAAATAAAGCAGGAGGCACCCCAGTTCCTCCCTCTGGTGGAACGTCAAGCTCAGACATTTCATGGACGATGGATGACTCCATAGACGAGGTCATTCGAAAAGCAAATATGGGTCCTCCTGCCAATTTGCCTGCAAACTTCCCTTATTTCTCATCTCCCTCTGCTTCTCCACCAACTCCAGAGCCTCTGCTCAAAGTTTACGAGGAGAAAACTAAGCTGGCTTCCTCAGTAGAAGTTATGAAGAAGCTGAAGAAAGAGTTGAAGACAAAAATGAAGAAGAAGGAGAAGAACAAAGACAAGGAGAAGAACAAAGAGAAGAACAAAGACAAGGAGAAGAACAAAGACAAGGATAAAGACAAAGATGGAGGCAAAGAAGTAAAATTTCCATGGAAGGACTTGATCAGAGATGATGACTTGGATCCGTACAAGTTCAAAATTAAAGACTTTGACGATGAGCCAAAAGTGAAGGTAAAAGATGGCAGCACCAAGAAAGAACGAGAGAAGCATAAAGACAAGAAGAAAGATAAAGGCAAGAAAGATAAAGACAAGAAAGACAAAGAGAAAGTTAAAGAGAAAAATAAAGGCAAGAATAAATCTTTGCCGCTTGTTCTGCCTCCCAAAGACCTGCCCCTGCCCTTGTTTAGTACCCCGGCCGCCATGAAACTCCCGTCGCTGTTGCCGGTCCTCCCGACTATCCTTCCCGAAAAACTCTTTGAGGAGAAGGAGAAGCCCAAAGAAAAGAAGAAGGACAAAAAGGAGAAGAAGAAGAAGAAAGAGAGGGAGAAGGACAAGGAAAAGGAGAAGAAGGAGAAAGAGAAAGAAAAGAAGGAGAGGGAGAAGAAAGAAAAGGAAAAAGAGAAACACAAACACGAAAAAGTAAGCAATTGGTGTATTTTGTGGTGGGGTTCTTTATTGCTCAGCTTCCCACACCATAAGAGAATTATACCAGGGCAACATCTAAGGGTTCTGAAACAGTAAAATATTTAAACCTAAAAACTGAATTTATTGAAAGGATTTCACAGTCGTAAAATGAGGATAACAGAATCATAGAAGCCTAGAATTGTAGAGTTGGAAGGGACCTCGAGGGTCATCTAGTCCAACCCACTGTGATGCAGGAATCTCAGCTAAAGCATCCATGACAGATGGAGGTTAAGGCTTTGTTCTCCCTCCACTGTCGGAGGCAGTATGACTTCAAATACCAGTTACTTGGAATCACAAAAGTGTTCTCAGGTCCTGCTTGAAAGTTTAAAAAGTTAACAGATCCCTAAATCCACACCTTTTCTGCAGTTTTCACCTTTACCCTACCCTAAGTCTTCTTTTAAAATTTGAGCATGTTCCAGTTACTGCACCTGTACTATTCATATAGGGCAGGCATATCCAAAGTCCCTTTTGGGGGCCTAATCCGGCCTGTCGGTCAGTTTAATCTGGCCCCTGTGGCAGTTTATTTCCTGGGGTAAAATCCAAAAAACACCTCTTTGAAAAAAGTTTGGACACCCCTGATATAGGGGAACTATATCAGTTTCCAAAGCATTACTTGAGGTTATATACACAGGAAAGCTTGCAGTCCAAAAAAAAGAATAGGACAACAGGGGTGTTGGAGACAAGGGTAAAATGGAAATTTTATTTATGACCTCTGTCTTTACTGGTCCAGCACTGCATCTCCAAAAGGGTACTTTACATTTTCTGTCCTGTATGCCAATTTCCTAAATAAATCAGCTCTATGTACATCTAGCTGCTATTTTTCACTGGCATTAGATTGCTCCCTCCTCTATACAACAACAACAACAACAACAACAACCAACAACAACTTTATTATTTATATGCTGCCCATCTGAGTGGGTTGCCCCTGCCACTCTGGGCGGCTCCCAACAAAACATTAAAAACATAGTAAAACATCAACCATTAACAGCTTCCCTTCAGGGCTGCCTTCAGATGTCTTCTAAAAGTGAAATAGTTGTTTATCTCCTTGACATCTGATGGGAGAGTGTTCCACAGGATGGGTGCCACTACCGAGAAGGCCCTCTGCCTGGTTTCCTGTAGCTGTTTGTCTTGCAGTGAGGGAACTCTAATAATAATAATAATAATAATAATAATAATAATAATAATAATAATAATAATATATTATTTGTACCCCACCCATCCGGCTGGGTTTCCCCAGCCACTCTGGGCGGCTTCCAACAAAGATTAAAATACATTAAAATGTCACACATTAAAAACTTCCCTAAACAGGGCTGCCTTCAGATGTTTTCTAAATGTCAGGTAGTTGTTTATCTCTTTGACATCTGATGGGAGGGCGTTCCACTACCAAGAAGGCCCTCTGCCTAGTTCCCTGGAGCTTTGCTTCTTGCAGTGAGGGAACCGCCAGAAGGCCCTCGGCACTGGACCTCAGTGTCCGGGCTGAACGGTGGGGCTGGAGATGCTCCTTCAGGTATTCAGGTCTGAGGCCGTTTAGGGCCTTAAAGGTCGGCACCAACACTTTGAATTGTGCTCAGAAACGTACTGGGAGCCATTGTAGATCCTTTAGGACCGGTAACTAGTAACTACTCCCAATCACCAGTCTAGCTGCCACATTCTGGATTAGTTGTAATTTCCAAGTCACCTTCAGTAGTAGCCCCACATAGAGCACATTGCAGGAGATTACCAGCGCATGTAGCACTCTGGTGAGACAGTGCATAGGCAGGTAGTGTCTCAGCCGGTGTACCAAATGAAGCTGGTAGACAGCTGCCCTGGACAGTGGACACAGAATTAACCTGTATCTGAGCTGTCCTGGTTTGAACAAATAGTGCTCAATTTCATAATAAGTCAATTTCAAACCATAAGTTATGAAGGAGATTTATTAAACCGATCATCGTTTTAAACCAGGACCCCTAGGTGGTACAATAATCCGAAACTCGGGATTCTTTAAAAGTGAAACAAAACTCAGTAGAAGTTCTCCTGGCCATGCAGGAGTAGGAGAGGGGATGGGGCTCTCTCACTAGCACTAAACAATGGTTTAGCATTGCATGTAAACCAGGCTGCCAATACTGATGGCTGTTGGCTCCCCATAGCCCAACCATCTGCAGCGAGGGCTGAATTGGAGATACATTGGTGAGAGGCATCTGTGTTGTCTCAGTTAATCTTGTCCCAGTTTCAGAGAGGCAGCGGTCCTCTGAGAAAAGAGGAGGTCTTGGGGAAAGAACAGTCTTAGGCAAGGGAAGTTTGTCTCAACTCAGAGATATGCAGTCTGCTTGGGAGGAGGTGGGTGACAGGGTGGTATCCTTAGTGAGAAAATCAGGTCATTTGGGTTTGGGCAACTGTATGTGGATCTTTTCCAACCTTCCCATTTTTCCATCCATCTCAGCCATTTGCCTCTTCGCTCTCTCTCTCTCTCTTTACTTCTCTTTTAATTTTATTCTATTTAGCTTGCAAGCTTTGGGGTAAGAAATCGCACTTTAAATCCCCTTAATAACCAAACTAGGTAGGGAATTATACTTACCCAGTGGAAAACCACGTATAAATAAATACGTATAGATGACAATAGTTTTTGAATAACTAATCATAGCCACAGCCTTTCACAATACAGGGCGAAGGGTGGAATTATACCAAAACCATACCATGAGAACAAACTCAAAAATAATTCCCATGAATGTAGTTTTCCACTGCCAGTCCATAACTGGTTCTTGTCTAGGTTTTGTCTCCTGGTTTTTTAGAATTCGGTGTAACATTAGGAATATAATGGAACAATACCACCTATTAAAAGTCTATTCTTCATAGCCCTAAAATATATTGTATTATAGGGAAAGCCATATAAGCTCGGGCAGATTACATTGACAAAGCTTCCTGTTACCTTGGTGAAAAGTCCCTGTCAAAAGATAAACTTTAAAGCCAGGCTGCATGAAAGAGTCCCTGGATAGAATTAAAATTTAAACTGATCTAGACAGATAAGCTTTAAAAAAAAAGAAAAAAGTCGAAAAAGTCCACCTCTTTGCTGCAAGTCAGGATTTTGAAAATAAATTTCCCCCCTTTTAAATCTCTTGAGTGATTTTCATTTTTTGCAAGGCCGCTCTGCTGGTGTCCTGGAAAAACGGAGAGTTTGAGCTTTATCAGTTGGTGCCCTGAGGTATGTGGCAAAGAAGCTAAATCCTTGAAGATTAGCAAAAAAAAGAGGGGGCGAAATGCAGCACATGGCAATAAGGGGCTTATATGACTACTAGTATTAGTTCAGGTGAAAGAAGTATTGCTTATACATAAAACTGGACAAATCCACTGACAATGTATTTTTAGTTAGCTACAAAGGAGTCTTATATTGCTGGACTTTACTTCTTTGGTGATTTGGGAAGCTTAGTAATCCACTGTAAATGCTCTTCTGCTGGCCCGAATTTCCAGTATTGCTCCAGAATTGCAGCTCTTTAATTTTTAACCAATGAAAGCTTATGTTCCTTTAACATCCACCTTTTCCGTAACATCCAACTTTTCCTGCTTCTCTTGCATTTGCACACATCTATTCTCCCTGTCAACAGACATACAGAGGTTCTTCTTACCTCCTGGTTTCCTGTTAAATGCAAAGATTCAGGTTACCATTTGGAACCTTTCCGGATTGTGACAGTTGGACAAAAATTAGGAGACCCAAAAGTTAGCCCTATAAGCAAGCAAGCTTTTGGGTGGGTCTCCATACTTGAAAAATAGTCATTGGGGTGGGGAATCAAAACATGATTTCTGTTAAGATTTTTTTTTCTGATTAGATAAAATGTCTGCTGCAACTGATGCTGACACTTGAAAATTTATTCCTTAAACAGTGTGTTTCCTAGAGCTGTTTATACAGTGGCATCTTTAGTGGCTGCAGAACATCATAAAGCAACAAGCAGTAGGCTATATTTAAGGTGGAAACTAAACAGCACACTCTCCCACAATTTTCTGCCTCTTCCATTTTACTAGAACGTTACCCCCAGAAGCTGAATAGCAGGTCCTGAAGTCTCAATAGGATGTATTTCACCATTGTGTAGCTTAGTCACAAGCACTGGTGACAGCTGCCAGCTTAGATAGTTTCTAATAAAGTTGGCGAATTCATGTAAGGCAGGTGTATCAATGGTTGGCTGTATTTCTGTGCCACTTCCGTTCAAGCAAATCCCAAAGTGGCCTACAAACCATAAACCTCACACTGCAGCATCACAGTTGACAGCACACGACTTACACAATTGGCAAATCATCACTAGAACAATTATCAATAATTATAATCTATAAAACAGTGCTAACAAAACAGCAGCTCAAAAGCTAAACATTATTACATTATTAAATGACCTCGTCTCCACCCCCATCATTCTGCCTGGACACTGAGTTCTAGCGCCAAGGGCCTTCTGGTGGTTCCCTCCCTGCGAGAACTGAGGTTACAGGGAACCAGGCAGAGGGCCTTCTCGGTAGTGGCGCCCGCCCTGTGGAATGCCCTCCCATCAGATGTCAAGGTGATAAATAACTATCTGACTTTAGAAGACATCTGAAGGCAGCCCTGTTTAGGGAAGTTTTTAATGTTTGATGTTTTATCGTGTTTTAATATTCTGTTGGGAGCTGCCCAGAGTGACTGGGAAACCCAGCCAGATGGGCGGGGTACAAACAAACAAACAATAATTACATTCACACACACAAACATTAGCTCGGTAATAATTTGCCCTACTCAGTCTATCAAGATACACAGCCAGTATATAAGAGGACCCTTATCCAAAGGAAAGACCACCAACAGAATGGAACTATAACAAGTGCCTGGTCTCCCAGACACATAGGCATGTGTTCATAGACAGCGGTCCTACTCCCATCCAGGGTGGTGTCCCCCAAAATTCTGCTGTCACCGAGAGATTGGATATAAGCACCACACATCCCTTTCCTTTGGACTCCCTATGAACAGTAGCAACCTGAAACAACAAACAATTATATTAGCTGTGAGAGGCAAATGGAACTTCCCAATACAGTATATCTCTGAATGCCAGTTGCTTGGAACAAACAGAATAGGAAGACCCCTGTCTTTACTCCTTGTTTGGAAGCACACGCATGCGTTGGGTTGGCTGTTAATGAAACAGAACACCGGACCAGATTGTCTTTGCTCTCAGCCCAACAAGACAACTCCTGTGTGCATGTTTGCCAACTCCTGTTATATAGCGCATTGAATAAATGACAACAAACAATGACGTACAAGTCTAGCCTGCTTTGTGAATGTCTGCACTGAATCATAAAGCCAAAGACTGGAGAGGAAGGTGATTAATGGTGTTTATTAGGGCACCTTTCTGGTTTATCCACTGGCTCTCAGCCAATTAACTTCAAATACATTTTTTTGCAAAATATCAGTGCCTCCTGAGGATTTTTAAGGAAAGGGACAGTTTTAAATGCAAAGAAAAACTGAGACGGGAAAACTACCACTTGTTAGTAGATGGAAAAACCCTATCATCTATCTATCTAAGAAATATAGCATATGAGGTTTTCTATTGTAGAAGAACACACCAAAGCTGGAATGACTTCAACATGTAAACAAGTTCAAGTTCCATCAGCACTGCTAGGCCTATTGTATGGATTTCAGATGCGCTTTAGCTTTAATCTACTACTTAGAATCCTTCCAAGGTTTTCCTCTGACTGCCCTTGCCTTCTGAAGTTAGGTAGGAGGTGACCAGAGAGGGCCTTTTTAGTTGTGGCACCCAGTATGTGGAATGCCCTCCCCAGGGAGGCTCAGCCAGTGCCAAATCCATCTTCCTTTTGACACCAGATGGCCTTTATATTTGGCTTCATCACCTGCATTGAAGGGGTTGGACTAGATGACCCTTGGGAACCCTTCCAACTCTACACTTCTATGATTCTAAGAAGACTCTGATTCCTGGTCCTTGGCGCCATTTAGGTTTCATTTCAAACCAGGTACCTTGGGGATGGCACTGTCTGTCCATTTACACAGTACAATGTCATACAAAGACAGCACAGTTAAAAAAATTCCAGGTAAATATCACACTAAACCATACTGTCATGAGGAGTAAATGCAAAATCTGCCGCGCAGCCTTTTCTCATTTTAAAGAATCTGTTCCGTGGTAAAGTTACATGCATCCTTTCCCGTAAAATAATTTCCTGCATAGTCCCACTGTCGGTGTTACATTTCTCTTTAGGAGATGCAGCACATGTAACAGTTAAATGTGTTCCCTTTAGCAGATGAAAGTGGAACCTGTTGTTCCTGCGCCATCTCCCGTGATTCCGAGGCTGACGCTGAGAGTGGGGGCTGGTCAGGACAAGATGTAAGTATAAAGTAAACCCCATTTGATAAAATCTTGGTGGTGGGTGGGCTGGGTGCAGTGTCATCCCATTTGTTTATTTCCTCCCCCTGGCAAATCCTGTTTAATGAACTATTCCCAGATTTCTAATGAATATATTGCCTAGACAAACATGCATGCTAATTGGCTTCCGTCATGATTTAAAATGTTTAATTTTGCAACCAAATAGAACCTTTATACTCTTCAGGGATGCCATCACCGGTCATGCAGCCTGCGTACATAAATTCAGGGCTTCTCTTTGTCTCTCCCTGTACACAGACAAGGACACTAAGCAAGAGCTGTTACTTGAAAGACTAGGTGCCCAAGTGTTTTCTAGAAATGAAGTCTGGTGGTGCAGGCTTCCTTTGTGAAAGGGAAAGGAAATGTCTATGCCAGTGGTGGGGAGTTTCCAGCCCATCAGCCTAGTTAGGTTTTCCAGGCCATTTGGAGCAAATCCTGCCCCCCTCCCAGTGGCCTGACATCCTATATGACGTCCGGTGCGAGAAAGTTCAAGCTCCCACTAGAAAATGAAAGCCACAGCTAAAAGCAAGAAGCTTCTGGAGCAAATCCAGGGTGCACCCTCTCAGTTCTTCCTTTGCAGTGTCCGCAACTGTCTTGCTTTTGTATTCTGCATAATGCACCCTTGTTCTTGTGTTGTAGAAAGAGGAGTATCCAAATTCTACATGCCTCCCTTGCACCACATTCACACTGTCACGTACAGGGTTTGTTGTTGTTGCTACTTGGAAGTGGAATTATCCCGCAGTCACACTGTATTGTGCTTCCAAAGGGCAGCACGGCTGCAGGGACAACCCTCCCTCCCTCCTCAATTCCAGGTTTGAGAGGAACGCATTCCAGTCAGTGGGGGGCACACTTACTGCAATGCGCTCTAAGTGGGGCTACCTTTGACGGTGACCCGGAAACTACAACTAATCCAGAAT
The DNA here is from genome assembly GCA_034641385.1 of Darevskia mixta. Taxonomy (NCBI): domain Eukaryota; kingdom Metazoa; phylum Chordata; class Lepidosauria; order Squamata; family Lacertidae; genus Darevskia; species Darevskia mixta. Next base: position 326,600 of record JAWWNH010000192.1, read on the forward strand.
GCGGCAGCTAGACTGGTGACTGGGAGTGGTCGCTGGGACCATATAACACCTGTCCTGAAATACGTACATTGGCTCCCAGTACGTTTCCGAGCATAATTCATAGTGTTGGTGCTGACCTTTAAAGCCCTAAACGGCCTCGGTCCTGTATACCTGAAGGAGCGTCTCCACCCCCATCGTTCAGCCCAGACACTGAGGGCCAGCGCCGAGAGCCTTCTGGCGGTTCCCTCACTGCAAGAAGCAAAGCTACAGGGAACCAGGCAGAGGGCCTTCTCGGTAGTGGCGCCCGCCCTGTGGAACGCCCTCCCATCAGATGTCAAAGAGATAAACAACTACCTGACATTTAGAAAACATCTGAAGGCAGCCCTGTTTAGAGAAGTTTTTAATGTGTGACATTTTAATGTATTTTAATCTTTGTTAGAAGCCGCCCAGAGTGGCTGGGGAAACCCAGCCGGATGGGCGGGGTACAAATTATTATTATTATTATTATTATTATTATTATTATTAATGCTGGTCTATGACCGTAATAAAGATTTGATATGATATTATTATTATTATTATTATTATTATTATTATTATTATTATTATTATTAGTGGAGTTGCGCCTCGCTCCTGTCAGCAATTGTGCTGTAGCATTCTGCACCAACTGCAGCTTCCAGATCATGCGCGAGGGAAGCCCCACATGGAGTGCATTGCAGTAATCCAGTCTTGAAGTAACCAACACATGAATTACTGTGGCAAGGTTGTCCCAGGAATGGCCATAGCTGTTGAACCAGTTGCAGTTGGTAAAAGGCCTTTGCAGCCACTGAGGTCACCTGAGCACCCCCAAACTGTGAACCTTCTCCTTCAGGGCAAGTGCAACCCCATCCAGGGTTGGCAACTGTCTCAATTTCTCGGACACAGGAACTATTCACCCACAGTGCCTCCATCTTGCCAGGGTTCAAGATCGGCTTGTTGAGAACTCCCTAAGGTAGCCTTACTGCCAGCTCAGGCGTTTTAGGGCAATAACCACCACGACGTGCAGAATTAACCTCTTGGTTTCTGTGCCTTTTTGCATCTTGTGTTGTCAGTATTTACAGAGCATCTTTCAACTTTGCCATTTCATTAGTATCCATGTGGGGAGGAGGGAACCGAAATGATGTAGAAACCTCTCTTTTAAAAAAAATAAAAATAAAATAAAGCTGAAAAGAAGCAGGTTGATTTGAGGGATTTATGTATGCTACCAGAAGGATGGAATTGGAAATTCTTTGTACCAAATAAGCAGAGCAACATCACTGTGGCTCTGCATCCCTCAGCCTGTTTCTATTAAGGTCCGTCAATCCTGTCTTACAGAGCCTTTCTGTACAGATAAGAACGTAGCTTGCTTTTTCGGTATTGGGTCGTCTCTGCTTAGACAAACAGCCAGCAAGAGATGGAGATTTCTAATTTCTAACATTTATTTAAAATGTCCATCTAAATTCCTGGCTTTGCTTCATCTAAATGGGTGCTTTGGTGCCCAGAGCAGGAGTCTCTGTTTTCACCCGCTTCTGCAATTCCCCTCCATATATGCCAATTGCCTATTTAAGTCTGCACTTCTTAGTTCTCCTTCCTTCTGTGGCCTCTAGCCTCTCTTCCCTCCTTCATATTGGAGGTGAGGTCAATAACTTGCTCCCACAGGCATGGAATTACTAAAGGTCTCCCTGCCCCTTCCTTTCCTGGTCTCCTATTTCAGATCACATGTGATTCTTTCTCAGGAGCACCTATATACCTGACTATTATGCTGTGGTATGAAAGATATGGGACGTGGGTGGCGCTGTGGTCTAAACCACTGAGCCTAGGGCTTGCTGATCAGAAGGTCGGTGGTTCGAATCCCCACGATGGGGTGACCTCCCGTTGTTCGGTCCCTGCTCCTGCCCACCTAGCAGTTTGAAAGCACGTCAAAGTGCAAGTAGATAAATAGGTACCGCTCTGGTGGGAAGGTAAACGGCATTTCCGTGCGCTGCTCTGGTTCGCCAGAGACCTGGAAGCTGTCTGCGGACAAATGCCGGCTCCCTCGGCCTATAGAGCAAGATGAGTGCCGCAACCCCAGAGTCGTACGCGACTGGACTTAACTGTTAGGGGTACCTTTACCTTTATGAAAGATATAACAAGTGTTTCTGAACAGCTTAGAATTGGGAACCTTAAGGTCCTACTTCTCCAGTTCTTCCACCTGAACCTGCTCATGCCTTAAGATAGTCATCAGAGGTGGATAATGACTGGGGGAAAGTCTCTAGAACTCCACCCTCAAGATACTGACCCAAACCAAAGATCTCTTTGGCCACCAGGTGGACATTATCCCTGTCCCCAGGCTTTTTTGATATTGTGGTATTCTAGTCTGTTGTCTCCCGAGCTGCTAAATTGTATGGTTCCTGTTTTATTGTTTATGGATTTATTTATTTTTAAAATTGCTCTCGTAAGCCACTCTTGTTCAGATTGAACACTGCTGGGTCAAGCCAAAGGCTCACCTGGTCTAGCATTTTGTTCTCACAGTGACCAGCCAGATCCCTATGGGAAGCCCACAAGCAGAACCTGAGCTCAGCAGTGCTCTCCCCACTTGAGATTCCCAGTGGCGTAGCGTGGGTTGTCAGCACCCGGGGCAAGGCAAGTAATTTGCGCCCCCTAACCCGTGGATTTTAGCACTCGAGTCTCTTCCACTAGATTAGTTAAAGAAACCCTTACCCCCTAAGCACATGTATTGTTTGTTATGAAAATACTGATGTAATTAAAGTAAAATGCATCTAAATACAAGTTTATTTTCAAACACTTTGAGTGCGAACATGCATTACACATTCTCCACATTTTCAGCAGGTCTATGAATACAAATCTACAAATGTAGTAACCTAGCATGGGCCATGCTATTATATGTCGTCTCACAACCATCGTAAACGACAACAAATATAGGTGTAGTATTCTGCTAAAATTCTAAAAAAAGAAAAAAAAGAAAATCACTTTCTTGCCTTGCTGCACTTTTAGCACCCCTTCATTGTATAACCATTTCTTTACTCTTAACATAATGTTTATTCACCTTCATGCCTATTGCCTTACTCTTTCAGCAAAAAAAAAAAAATAAATTAAAGGTTGCTAGTCCCACTGGCTTACATCAACTTATGTTGAGCTGGAGCAGCTACATATGGATCGAAATCTGTCTCGTCACTGTTGAACCAACCAAACTTCAATCCATCTGGTCAGCTCAACATGCCAGTCTTGACCTGCAGACCGGGAACATCCCAAAGGAACTGCAGTTTTGGAGATGCTCTGACCCAATCATCTAGCCATTACATAATGTGTCCCTGTCCCTTGTCAAACTCACTTAGATCTTTTTGCTTTTTCATTTTTCTGCTCTCAACAGCTACAGACACAAGATGCCATTGTAAGGAGGAATTGTATAGGAATCCAACATATAATGGGAAAAGTTTATCCCTCTCCCCAATGTAATAGCTAGAGATAGATCTCCCAATTTCAGCTTTCTCGGTTATTTCATTTTTCCAATCTTAAATTCAGTTCTACACATTTCTGCAGCAATCTGCAGATTTAAAAATATCCTCATGAAAATTTATCAGCATTTTAGTGTAACATTCTCCTAAACTCATTGTTATGAAGTGTACAGATTTTGGCAAATCATTCCACCTCCCAATATAATGCCACTTTGTATGTTATTTTCACCATTATATGCCTTTTTATACACACTTTATCCAAGTAGGTGCACTTTTGCACAACTGCTTAGCTGGAGAATTAACAGCATTGTAAAATTTGGAGAAGTATGCATTTCAAAGGATGATTGTGTTTTGGTTCATATATTGTTTTGGAAAGAGCAATTTGGTAGTTCCGCCTTTAAATGCAAACTGAATCTAATTTCTCCCTAATCCTTGGTGCAAGCATTCTATATTCAAGGACCTTGTTATATGGCGCATACTCAAAATAGCATGCGCACACACACCCCTGTAGTCTGAAGTGGTACATTCTCGAATTCTACCTCCATAGTCCGTGCCTATAGAATGGACGCGTGGACGCGTGTGGGGTGGGTTTGGGGGGGGCGGTGGGAGAAGCGCTGTCCCGCCTCCGGGCTGCCATGAGGGGGGGGCAAAGGGGAAGGCCGGTGCAGAAAGGACCCTCGGGAGGAGAAATTGGGAGGGGGGTGACTGACTGACAGACAAGAACCCCCCCTTCTTTCTCTGCGAAAAGGGCTCCAAGGGGTGGGAATGGAGAGAACATGCAGCAGCGGCTCCAGCTTCTACCTGCCCAGCCAGCCCAGCCAGTGCAACCGCCTCTCTCTCTCTCTGTCTCTCAGCCCAGCCGCTCCTTCGCCCCTTCCTCGCTCTCTGCTGCTGCTGCCGCCGTCGCGGCGCACGAACCAACTTGAGCCGACCGTGGCTCCGGCTCACTGGCTCGCTTTTTCTCCCTCGCTCGCTCGCTCGCTCTCCCTCCGCGCCGGAGCTCCGCCTCCCCGCTTTCATCCATTGGCCGCACGGGAAGGCTTCCCCGGCAGCGCCACCTGCCGCCCGGCCGGCGCAACTGCGAGGCCGGCGCGCGCCTGCACTGTGAGAACGCTTCCCTCGCCAACCTCGAACGCTCTCCCGTCCGGCTCTCTCGTGCAGTGAGAGAGAGTGAGTGAGCCAGGCAGGGGCAGAGAGCTGCGAGTGCGAGTGCGCCCCCCCCAGATGTTGCGCCCGGTGCGGCCAGCACCCCTTGCACCCCCCACGCTACGCCTCTGGAGATTCCCAACAAGGTGCCAAGAGATATCTAATAATGCACGCTGCTTTTGGGCAGTTAACCTTCAGCATGTCCGAGAGTGGGTCTTGGACTTTGCTCTGAGCCTCTTGCCATCTCTCTCTCATACACACACACACACAAAGAGAGAGAGAGAGAGAGAGAGAGAGAGAGAGAGAGAGAGAGAGAGAGAGAGAGATTTTTTGGCCCACACTAAAATCCACTCTTCCTCAAGGATGGAAAGCCTTCAGCTCCAGCTAGCATGGCCTATGGTCAGCGATGATGAAAGTTGTAGGTGCTAAATGAAGCCTCCTGTATCCTGTCAGGAAAAGAACCAGAAGGCAGCAACTACCCGATGGGTCCATGTGCCTTTATGCAAACCCCATTATCTGGACAAATGTCTTCTCTGCCGCCCTGGGCTCCCTTGGGACGAAGGGCAGGATATACATTTGATAAATAAGTTGCTACTCATTTACTTGTTTTATTAGGGGCACCTTTTCGATCAATCAATGAAGCAGCATTTTGTAAAATAATGGTTAACCATTTATGTATTTGGATAAGCAGCGGGTGGTATGCACCGTCTGAAAATAGGCTTTTGTTTGTTTTCAACAGTTCCTTTTTTCATGCCCAAGGGATTGCTTATTCCAAGATGGTGCCTGCTATGATTCATTGTATGCATCAACTAAAAACAGATAGAGCACGTTCATTTCATAACCTCTGTCTTATCCACAAGCAAATGCATAAAGTTCATCAACTAAGTTTCATATAATCCCCCTGGAACAGCCCTGCTGTTTACTCCAGCCTTCCCTGCTGTCTTCTAGGTGCAGTTGGACTCTTTAACTTCCACCAGCATGGGCATTTTCAGGGTTGGTGGAAATGGTAGTCCAAAATATCCGGCAAACACCAAGCTGGGAAAGGCTAACCTACTCCATTGGGTGAACCACCAGCAAATAAATATGCACTAATTTATTTAAAAACCAAATTTCCTTTGTAATAATTTAAATGCAGGGTTGGATCGCTAGATGCTCAAATCTAGCTCTAGCAAAGTGTAGAGGACATGTTACATCCCAGGTGGTGGTTTCTTGCAAGTGCTTTGACTACACACTAAAACCAAGTGGAAAATAGATTATAATCAGAGCATTTCTATCTTTGTAGTAAACAATTACAGCAACACTTGCATAAATGCCACATTAGAAGAAATTTACTGGATTCCATTCTAATGCAATTAGAGCTAATTTTGTTCTTTAAATGAATAAAAGGTCAACCAGTAAATCTATTTTATCTCAAGCCCAGGCCTCAATAAATTGTTTTATTTAATTTATTGTGAAAGATCTTATCCTTAATGGATCTGGGACTTATTAGTTTGCTGGGTTTTAGAGAAATCTATGACCGTTTTTTATATGATTTGAATGATCTGCTGGTGCATATGTGTATGTTTTCCTGTGTTATCAGGCTACAAGATCACTAATTCAGTCTCTTTGGGGAGGCATTTAAGATTGGTTATCTGGAAAGGTCTTGTGTGGACTTCTTGAACTTAAATTGCCAATAGATTTTGAGCAACTAATGTGTATCGTTGTCACAAACTGCCTTTTTTTTTTTAGAACTATTGTCTGATTAACCTTTTTGCCAGATATATTAATATTTCACACAAAGTCAATGTTTTTCTGCCAGTGGGATTTCTTTGGCATCCCCATTCACTACTGTAATTAAAAAAGAAAATGTTTGACCCAAACCACTTGCCAGTTTCTGGTGGGCTACCAAATGATTACTGGGAATCTTGCAGAGAATGCTGGACTCAGTGGGCCTTGATGTTGCCCAGTGAAGCAATCATTAAGCAAGAGTTCAGCATCCTATTTAGTTGTACTTTAATCATTGGTGTCAACCTGGCTCTCTCCAGATGTTATTGGACTTCAGCTTCCATTATTGACTGTGCTAACTGAGCATGTATAACAACATCTGCATTCTTTGAAAACTTAAAGCAGACCAGCTTGGAAGAACATGACCAGTAATGATAATACATAGCATTTATATGACACTGTCAAGTAGTCAAAACTTTTCAGAAAACCTTGCAACAAACTTTGTAAGGCAGGTTGGGGTTATGGTCCTCATACTGCAGAGAGGAAAACTGAGGTTGAAAGAGAATTGCTTGACCAAGAGGTGAGATTATTTATCACTGTAGCACTGTAATTTTCAGTGCTCGTACAGTGTCTGCCTTCAATAGAGAGAATCATGAATAAGATCTGTGTGACTAAGGTGCAGCTCTAGAATAAAATTTTACAAAGCTTTTACAAAGTTTATGAAATATTTTAAACGTTTATATTTTAAATCTAAAAATGGATTTAAATATTTTAAATCCATATGACAATGCAGGGATATTTCACAGCAGTACAGTTTGATTTTGTCTTTTATGGGATATATCTATATCAGGGGTCAGCAACCTTTTTCAGCCGTGGGCCGGTCCACCATCCCTCAGACCATGTGGTGGGCCAGACTATATTTTTTTTTTGGGGGGTGAACAAATTCCTATGCCCCACAAATAACTCAAAGATGCATTTTAAATAAAAGCACACATTCTAGTCATGTAAAAACATCAGGCAAGCCCCACAAATAACCCAGAGATGCATTTTAAATAAAAGGACAGATTCTACTCATGTAAAAACACACTGATTCCCAGACCGTCCATGGGCCGGATTTAGAAGGCGATTGGGCCGCATCTGGCCCACGGGCCTTAGGTTGCCTACCCCTGATCTTTATATCTATCTATATCTATATCTATCTATCTATACGCATTTCTGCATTGCAGTGTCTGCACAAAGTAGGAATTTTCACATGAGCAGAGCCTGAAATAATTTCACACCCTGTTCAGCAATTGCATTTGCCATGGTTGCAGTAGAGTTTGCTGTGGTCCAACACACAAAGTGTGACAGGTTGGCAGACTGGACATGCACCAGGGGAGCTATGGCAAATTGCAGATCCCTAGCGCCTGCGCCCCAGAGTTTGAATGTACGGATTTACCAGAAGAGAAAACCCCCAGGGTGAAGTGGTGCTAAGGAACTATTAAGCTTTTAGAAGCTTTGACTCTGACTCAAAATGACCAAGACTGGACAATACAAAAAGCAGGACAAACATAAGGGAAATAACTTGATCTTTATAGAGGAGCATATAATATTTTTTTGGGGGGGTTGTTGTTTTAAAACGCAGTGTGTCTTATGCTCAGGTGCTACAGAGCAGTGTAGTTGTAGTCCAGCGATTCTTATAAATTTAAAACACTCAGAATTTGTCTTAGGATCCCTTCTTCGTCCTAGGCTCCTGGTGGGACAATGGTCCTCCTCTGAAAGGGCGAATAAGTAAGCCATTGTAAGGTTTCTTTTGAACTCAGTGTGCCATTTAGCGACAAGTTATTCAGACTTTGGTAATTTAGATTACTGGCTTCATAGTGTTTGCCCACAATAGCCAAATAATGGGGCTCATTAAGCTCCCTGTGTAGGCCTATCCAAATTGTGTTTGCCTCTAACCTTGGCTCTCCATGTGTGGCTGGGAGGGGAGGGTTGGCTCTTTATTGACTTGTCAGGCAGCGGGATTCCGTTACAGGCCAAGCCGCCCACGACCCATTCCATTTAGTTCCTTGTTTTGTGGTGGGGAAACAGGTAAAGGGATCCCGCTGGAAGGCCCCTCCTCCTGCACGTTTTTATGAATCGGACCACTGTTTGCCGCGGTTAGGGCACCGTGACCAAATCTTCCACAAGCTGTAACGCAAGCAGGAGGGAGCTATTGTGGGACGCAGCTGCGGGCAGTGTTGGTTACCCCGCGAGACACTTCCCATTCAGCAGAAAGCTCTGGAGGAGAACTTGACTGTGGAATTAAATAGGAAGACAGGGAACAAGTGATACTTTGGGGTGGGGGGAAGAGAGAGAGAAAGCGGTAGAAGGCTTTAAGGCACAGCTGGGGCGGGAGACAGTGCGGACTTGGCAGCGAGTGTCTTCTGTTGATTACAAACCTAATGGTGAGCCCAATTATTGCACAAAGGAGCACTTAGCAGTGAATGGCTAAGCGCTAATGGTGGGATAACAGAATTGAAACTTTAGTGTGTCCCATTTTTCAGCCTTTCCCTTGGATCTCGAAAGGAGAATAGACTGGCTAAAAGCTACTTATTGATAGAATTTTTCTTCAGGCTGGCATCTTTTGGGGGAGAAAAGATGTTAAGCTGACAGATTGCGTGGTCCCAACATTTAGCATTGATTTGGTTCATTTTAATTTGTCTGCTTTGTGGCTGTTGTGATATATATCATTACTTTGCCCAGAGACTCCCAGGGATAAGATAAGTTATAATCTTCTCTCTTTTTCATATGTAGAAATGAGAGGAAGAGGAAATGAAACGGCACATTGAGCAATTTACGTATGACTAACAGAAGTCATGGAAGGCTTGGGAATGTTCCTCGTGTGTGGACCCTTTTTCCCTTCCTTTCCTAAAAACATGCAGATAAGTGAACAGAAAGAGGCAGCAGACATGGATCCCTTTCCTTTTGTCTGGCCTTTTCAGTGCACAGTGGGAGTGAATGCTCCTCATTGTAGGTGCTGTGCTGAGGGTATTAGCAAAGTCTGTCCTATCTCATCGGTATATTGAAAAAAAGATGTCAAATAGACATCTCTGGCTGCTGGTCAATGGCCAGCTGTGTCCATGTGATGTCTAAAAAGGGGGTTTCTGCCTAACTCCTCTCATTCAAACCGTTACCCTTGAGATCAGAACAAAATACAAAATAAAAAAATTCCTTCCAGTAGCACCTTAGAGACCAACTAAGTTTGTTCTTGGTATGAGCTTTCGTGTGCATGCACACTTCTTCAGATACACAGATCAGGTTAGCCTATATGCAGGTGGGAGCTTCTTTCAGTCCTGGAGAAAAGTAGATGTCTTATTCCAAGGGACTCCAGGGATACCCATTTCTCAGAACAGGAAGGGCTGCTCTCCATGACTTGTAGACAAGAGGATTTGAACCTTATCCTCAGAATTATACCGGTAGCTATCTACATGTATCCTAAGGAGGGAGGGGAGATGCTATTGAGTGCTTAACTAGAACATGGGCAAAAAAGGTGTAAAGTATAACTTCCACTCACCTCCACCACACTTTTGTTTACCAAATAATATTTCCAAGTAGAGATGGTTAGTTTACTCCAGGATATTATCGACGCTTAATCTCAGGGTCATGGGTTTGATCCCCACATTGGACGAAAATATTCCTGCATTGCAGGGGGCTCACCCTCGTGGTGCCTTCCAACTCTGCAGATTCTATGGTTCTGTTATCTCAGAATGTATGTCAAGCAGCACATACGTTCAGATGCAACGTTTGGAAATAAAGGATGTACTGTGAAAGCGAAGGCATGAGTGGGGGCAAATTATACAATGAGCGGTTTTCTTTCCATATTAATCCCAGTATAGAAATATCAGCAGTCTATATTTGTGGTAATACATACATATCCAGGACGCAGGTGGCGCTGTGGGTTAAACCACAGAGCCTAGGGCTTGCCGATCAGAAGGTCGGCGGTTCGAATCCCGGCGATGGGGTGAGCTCCCGTTGCTTAGTCCATGCTCCTGCCCACCTAGCAGTTCGAAAGCACATCAAACTGCAAGTAGATCAATAGGTACTGCTGCAGCGGGAAGGTAAACGGCATTTCTGTGTGCTGCTCTGCTTCGCCAGAAGCGGCTTAGTCATGCTGGCCACATGACCTGGAAGTTGTACGCTGGCTCCCTCGGCCAATAAAGTGAGATGAGTGCTGCAACCCCAGAGTCGGTCACGACTGGACCTAATGGTTGGGTCCCTTTACCTTTATACATATCCAAAGCTTGGGCAGGGAAGGGAAATTATTTTTATATTTGTAGCTTGTCATCAGCATCCCTTATTACTAGTGTTCGAAACTCCCATTGTTCTAGGCTCATTTTGCAGCAGGGAATTTCATTAGCGCAAGCGGTTTCTGAGCTCTTGGCGCAGTACTGTGCCTAGGATTTCAGATTAAAACTGCAGAGTGGAAGGAAAGGAGGACCATTTTCTGCCTCCTCACTTCCAGCCACTCTCTGAAGACTGGAGAAGAGACCCTCTTAAGACTATTAAGTGGGTGGGCAAGGGAAGGACTAGACCATGTGAAAAATGAACGTAATATTTTAGTTGCGGTTCATTCATTTTCAGCTTTGCATTCTTGTTATTAAAGAACCGCCCCTAGGCGTTCCGTTGTTGCACCCATAACCTCGGGTTTAAGGTGCCATTTAGCTCCTAGCTTTCATATCTCGGTTTCTAACACTGATTACTACTTTATTCTTAAACTAAAATGTGACAGGAATGCTCCCCACAAATCCATGATCAAATGGTGTCCAGTGGGGGGGGGGGTGTTGTGTTTCAGTTAAGGAAGGCATTGCTTGTTTGCATGTTTAGATTACTGAGGAACCCATAAAGGTGTGAGCACCCCCCCAAAGCCTCTTCCCAGCAGGCTTAGGTCTAGAGTTGCCCAAACCCTGGGTTGAATCTGGGTTGGGAAAGGCAGCCTCAGAACTGATAGGGCCTGCCACTTCTGACAAGGGCAATCTGTGCTTCATGCAGTAGTTTTCTCTGTCCTCCTCATTCAATGGTAAAGTGTGAGGATTGCTGCTCAGGTAGCAGGTGAGATGGTTGCAAGGCCTGTGAGATTTGTTATCAGTAAGTCACAACTCAGTATTACTTCCCAGTTGTGCAGATGTTATGCTGTGCATGTTGTTGTTGTTGTTGTTGTTGTTGTTTTTGATACCCCACCCATGTGACTGGGTTGCCCCAGCCACTCTGGGCAGCTTCTAACACATCTAAAAACGTAATAAAACAGCAAACATTTAAAATGAGAGAGAGAGAGAGAGAGAGAGAGAGAGAGACCACACACACACACACACACACACACACACACAGCAATGTGATTAATTACTTCAGTCGGGTATTTTATTGGTATAGTGTGTGCAGCTCCCTGAAAAAGTATGTGTTTCCCCCTCTCCCTTACATCAAATCTCTTCGCTAAATCCCAGATTTTCCACATGGCCTTTGGCTTTAGCCCTTTATTCCTAGTTCCCTACTATAACCAATTTTTCATTGTGTGTAGTTGCATTTTCCCATCCCTTATTGCCCTTGACTCCCCTTCTTCATTATTGATTTTAGATGGTTTCCATCCTGTGTTACTTACAGGAACATTGGCATGAAAATGATAGAATGAAATAATGACATAAAGGGATATAAAATAATGATAATTTCTATTCTTTAGTTGCTTTATCTGTGGGAACATTGTAGATTTCATCTCCAGGGGGGCACAAGTCTCATTTTGGAATGATGCACCTACCCTGCGTTGTAGAGACAGTAGCAGAAAATGCCCCATCTTAACACAATTGTTCTTATTATTTCTATGTTAGCTGCTGAACACACTTGCTAGTGCTGTACTTGCCTTTATTATTTCTTTTGTTGTTGTTGTTGACTATGTATTGCCTATACGTATATACTTACAAAAGTCCATAGGAACATTCATTTAAAAATATCTGGTGGGCTGTGTTCAACTCGGGGAATCATTTATTTGCCAGTCCTGAGAAAGTTATTCACACCTCAGTCATTTTGCAACCAATTTGTCACATTGACTTCTTTAACAAAGGCAGAACGTCCTGTTTTCTTTTGCCAACAACCTTCATCTGGATTGGGGCCTGTATACTTGGAGTTGGACTGATTGATACAGTCAGACGCTTCCACATTCAGAGTCAACTGGAACTTACCTGGGCACTATGATAGTCATCAGAGGTCCATCTTTGTATGCCTGCTTTCGAGGGAGGTGCAGAAGGTGTTGACTCTCTGTTTCTGGAATGCTCCCCCTTGGAAAGCACACCTGGTGCCATCATTGTCCGTTTTTAGACACCAGACTAAAACATTTATGTTCACCCAGACTTTGGGCCATCAATTTGGAGCTTACCAAGACATGTCTTTGGCCCATCTGTAGGGCTCCTCTTATGGGAGGAGGGAGATTGGATTTCCCCCTTTTTATAAATATTGATGGGTGGGCATTTTTCAAGTATTTTGTTTTATTATATTTCAACATGGCTTCAATGCCTTCCATATACAGTCATACCTCGTGTTGCGTACACTGCAGGATGCGTACGTTCGGGATAAGCACCGCGGCAACCCGGAAGTCCTCCCTGGAGCGTGCGCAGTGCGCGGGTGCGCAGAAGCGTTCTGCGCAGTTCGTGCATGCGCAGAAGCGCAAAAATCCACAAACTTCCGGGTTTTTTTGGGTTTTTTCTCGTGCATTCATGTTACGCACGCCCGGGTTACGCAGTGCGACCCCGGAACGGATCGCATGCGTAACCTGGGGTTCCACTGTAATTTACATTCCATGTAATTTACATTCTATTAATCTGCAAGTTGCTTTGGGGACACTTCTTTCCAAAACTAATAAATATATTAAATAAATAACATCACTTCCCATTTTGCAGAAGTCTGCATATTATGCCTCGTGAGCAAGAGAACCAGGCCATCTTTTCTTTCTAAGTAGATGTTTGCAGTAAATTATGCTGTTGTAGATAACGTTGCCATTTCCAGAAGGTTTAAATAATCACCCTTTTAGCTTTCTCCTGAAGGCAACCTGGATTTTAAGCGTGAGAACATGTCCCAGTGTTGATTTAGGTCCTCTTCCCTCCTTTTAATTACAGAAGCCACCGCACCAATTATGCCGCTGGGTTGTGTTAGGTGGGGGAGCAGGTGCAAAATTATTTTCATTTTGTTGTTGGGCAGTGACTCCCAAAGTGAATCCATAAAGACGTTTGAGTCATTGGGAAGAAAAGACCAATTACTTGGATGCAAGATTCTTTGATTCTGCTCTCTGTTGCACAAGAGTGACGGAGGCGCACTTGTGTGTGATGTGTACATCTCAATTATAAAAAATAATAATAAATGAGAGAGCTTCAGGCAAGTTGAGACATATACCTGCCTGAGCAGAGCTCCATGCACAAACGAGTTGGAGCCAACCAAACACTTAACCATGCCAAGGCCACAGAACTGAAGGTGGATGCCTGCAGGATTTCTTCATTACAAGCTTGGTGGCACAGGGAAGAGCTCTCCTGACATTCCTCCCTCACATGTAGTTAATGTTACCTACACCTACCAATATGGTGTGGCCAAAGGTACTCGAGAACAGCTTGAAACATGTTTGCCGGTACACACCAGTGTTTCCTGCAGGGCAAACACAGTGTGGGCAACAGACAAACATACGCACACATCTTTGGCTCCTTAGTTACATGTGTCTGGGAACCAGAATTGTGCCAAGGCCCCCAGCCGCATATGCAGAGGTGTGGGCAACATTCTTGTGCTTGCTTCAGAGAAACACCCAGAACCTGTTGTGCAGAGTTTGCATTCAAGCACAGTTTTATTTTTGAAAGGGCATCACACAGCAGGGGTATTTTATTTTACTTTGTAGAGGTACAGCATGGTGGTTTTCAGTGTGTGCGACTGGTCTTCACATGAAGACCTGGCAGACACTTGCAGGATAGTGGTGTCTCTCAGTTGACCCAACCTTCCTCCTCGATTTGTGTACCTTGATTTAGGTATGTGTTGCTGTTTTTAGCATGCAGGTGAGCTGCTGGGCCATCCCCAGGTACACTGGTGCCAACATTGTATTTCTTTAGACGTCAGACAAAAAAACTTTCCTCTGTAACCACATCTTTGGCCTTTAAGTATCTGTGCCCTTTTAGAAGTGGGTGGAATGCTTTTAATGCATTTCTCTTTCCTCTTGATTTTAACGTATCTAGGCAGGGAGTGGGGGTTGTCTTTTTGGTTGGTTGGTTGGTTGGTTGTAAGTCGCTTCAGGTTACCCTGCGAAAGATAAAGCGACTAACAAATTCTAATCATCATCATCGCCTGCCTCTTCCTGAGCAGTGCAAAAGGGTATCTATGGGCCGCCTTCATTTGTACTTCTGTTGATAGTAAATAAGGCAGACTCCATAGTTATTGCCCTGCTTGTAGGTTGGTACAGATTTGGTGATGGTAGCAAATCAGTTGGGGGGCTGTTTTTCTTAGGCATCTTGCTTCCTTTGGGGTCCACCTCCCTTGAACCATAGGAATGTTGGAAGCTGCTATCTACCCTTGGTTCATCCATGCAGTTCACTGACTGCCAGCGGCTACTCAAGGTTTCAGATGGTTGGGGACATTCCCAGCTGCACCTGGAGATGATCAGAGATTGAACCAAATGCTCCACCATTGAGTTACCACCCTTTCCCAATGACTCATGGTCTTATACCACTTGCCACCCTCTTACTGTCAACTTACTTCACCCCAAGCCCATGTGGAGAGAGAATGTCATATCCCAAACACTTGACTTGTGTGAACAAGCATCCATGTTGTAGATAGCTGCTATTTTGGAGCTACACTTTGACTTTTGGAAGCATACTTCTAGAACTGATGGTGTTCAGTTACAGGTGCTAGGTACTTTTTCAGAATGGCTTTCTGCCTTTGACTTAAAGTTCAGTTCCTTAAGCATGAAGCAGTCCCCTGTCTAGTTGGATGTGAGATAGTGCCATGCAAGTCTCAGAGGTCATATCAATCAGAAAGCAGGACAAGAGCTTTATTGTGTCTTAAACAAGAACAGAACAGGAACAGGAAGCTCCAGCCCTTCACCTAGATCAGTGATGGCTAACCTTGACACCCCAGATGTTTTGGAACTACAACTCCCATCATCCCTAGCTAACAGGATCAGTGGTCAGGGATGATGGGAGTTGTAGTCCCAAAACATCTGGAGTGTCAAGGTTAGCCATCACTGACCTAGATACAACTAAATCCATTGCCGCCTCGTGGCTAAACTGTATAATGACACTTTCTACACGTCTCTCCCTTTAGATTTATAGAAAAGCAAGTTGAAACATCTGGTGGTTCACCCATTCAGTCACTCATATCTAAAAAAACTCAAAGGTTTCTTAATAACTCAACAGGAGTGAGTGACCTTCTGAGTAGTAACATTGCTGTCAGTCCTTCAGGATGGCTCTGGCAGAATCTCAGTAAATAATCATGGAGTTTGGGAAACTACTCGTGCATTTGGTGATTGTACCTTTTCAGGAATAAGATGATGGTTTTGGGTTTATCTGTGTGTTTCCTCATTTCTTCCATGTACTTGGAGTTTGCTATGCTCTGAATATTGTAGTGCTGACACTAAATTACAGCAGTTGTAGATATGTTTGTTACCTCTCCTGCCTAATCTGAAACAGCATTTTCCCCCTAGGTCAGGGGTGTCAAACTCCGGCCCTCCAGATGTTTTGGAACTACAATTCCCATCAGCCCTAGCTAACAGGACCAGTGGTCAGGGATGATGGGAATTGTAGTCTCAAAACATCTGGAGGGCTGGAGTTTGACACCCCTGCCCTAGGTCAAGCCACTTTGGAATGAGATCCTTCTGTGGAGTTGGAAGCCGTGTTCATATTTATTCTCTCATTAGCTACTGGATATAGCCCAGCAGAATTGCTATCAGTAGGGTTGACCTGTAGCTTACATGAGAAATGCATGGGTCATTCTGTCTCTCTGAAGTCTGTCTAGCTATCTATAGCTCACCTTTTGTTTGAGTTCAATAGTACAGGCCAGTGGTAATGTGGTGAAAATTGTAGGATATCTGGAACACCTGGAATTCTGATCCTATAATAGCGTTGCATGGTCCGCCACAAGTTCATCCGGAGCACCAAAGCAAATAAAAATATTTTTCAGTTGAGCAACAACACTACAGCAGGTAATTCCAAGAAAAGGGCGTATATCAATATGCATTGTATAGTAATCAATAACAGCTGAATGGTATTGGCATCCCGGATGTGCAATGGCCAGCTGTTGGCTTTTTACAAGGCCTGTTGGGTAACAGTGTGGTGATTAAAGCTTCTTTTTGTCTGTGTTGATCTATTTCTTCGGCAGTAGTCTCAAGATAAGATTTTGTTCTCTATGTGATTTCCAGTATCAGGCCCCCATACTTTCTGCTTGGCTCAGATAAGGACTAGGATTTCCTTCATAGGTTGTGACACATCAATATGATTTCCTTCTGTTACTAAGTAGATAGATAGATAGATAGATAGATAGATAGATAGATAGATAGATAGATAGAACCTTTAATTCATTCAGTAGTCCATGGTTAGCAAAGTACTTTCTAGTCATCTCTGAAGCATTGCTGAAGTATCCTGATTTGATACGGAGTAAGATTTCTTGAAGTTCTGGGCCTCCGTGAATAGCCTGTTTTCAGTTGCTGATGAAGAAGCATGCACAGCATGGACAAAAGCCTTAATGTCCTCCTTTGACTTGTGTCTATTTGCATTGTGCAACTATGTGATGAGGTGTCCGTTAATGACCAGCTTCTTTCTTATTAGAAGGCACACTGGTACTGTAATTGTGCTTGGTCTAGATCTTTCTCTTAATCAAGGTCAACAAGGATTCATGGACTGTGAAGAGTCTTCAAGAAGATAAATTGCATTGGTATCTGTAGAAGGCTTCACTTGCCCCACACCCTAGGAAGATACCCCTTTTCATGTTACGTTTTGTGCTTTTCTGCTTTAATAACAGTTCTGGCTCAGAATGCGGCTGTTATCATTCTGAACCTTGCACAAGAAGTAGCATTTCACTTTGTAGCTGCTTGCTTCAGCAGTAACCATTGTGGGAATTGTTTGCATCCTAAAGCTAAGACTGAGGTATTAAACCTCATTTCCTTTTTCTTTGTAAAGGCAGCCTCTTGCTTTGGTAGACACACTAGATTTCAATAACAGGTTTAGTGATTGAGCCTTTGCGGAGAAAGACACCGTGCCATTTTCCCTTAGTCTTATTAGAAATCAATTGGTTCAAAACTTGGACTTCTGGCTTCTTCTTCTTCTTCTTTGGCGATCACTCGTAGCCAAATAAGATTGTCTTCCATAAACACGGTTTTAACAGTAAGTCCGTAAGTGACTGTGGAGGCCAATTCTGGATCCATATGTCTTCCACAGTGGGGACATTGGTTTCTGGGTGGGAGTTGATCATGGTGTGGATTTACCGAACGTGCCTTCCTCTTAACACGTTTCTCCCTTGCGTCCTGAGTTCAAGTGTCTTCAAAGCCCATGGCATCTTTGGTAAAGGCTGTTCTCTGATTGGAGCGCTCGCAGGCAAGTGTTTCCCAGTTGTTTGTGTTTATACTACATTTTTTTAGATTTGCCTTGAGACAGTCTTTAAACCTCTTTTGTTGACCACCAGCATTACACTTTCCATTTTAAAGTTCAGAATAGAGTAGCTGCTTTGGAAGACGATAATCAGGCATCCACACAACATGACCAGTCCAATGAAATTGATGTTGAAGAATCATTGCTTCAAGACTGGTGATCTTTGCTTCTTCCAGAACACTTCTGGCATAGTCATGTCATAGAATGCTAGAAGACACATCAGTCAGGATGCTAGAGAAGAACTTTATCACCTCTCTTAAACAAGAAGTGGAAGCAACAGGAAACTTCTGGCGCTACTCAGGAAACTGGCCGCTGCCACCTAGTGACAAAACCAGGGGTGTGAAACAAAATGGATTCTGTGGGCCATTTTAACAGGTGTACAGGACCTCATATGATCTTAGGTGGTTGCATAGGCTTATCTTCAGTCTTAGCACTAAGCACCACAGTGCTAAGGTAAGTCTTAGTGCTGTGGTGCTTAGTGCTTTGACCGGAGAGAAGATATTCCTTATCTCTTACCTTAGTGCTTTGATCAGAGATAACAGGTCTCCACACCTTATATATTATGTCAGGGGACTAATATGTTGGTGTGGTTTGGCCAAAATGGCCTCACGGGCCAAACTTAGTGACTTATCAGACCTAATTAGGAGTATGGGTTTGAGGTTCCCTGCTGCTGCACTAAACTATATAATGTCACTATCCACAAAGGCAGACATGCACAGCTAATTGTGTATTTGGTGTTGATAACTATCGAAATAGGTCCTTGAGCAGTCATTTCTCTGAGTCTTTCTGAATAATCAAAGCACGCCCCAAACCCATTTTTCCCCCCTTTGCACAAGACTCCCACAAGTCACCTTTTCAGTCACGATAGTAGCTGCATTTTCCCATGTAAAAGCTGTTTACTTGCAGAGCACTCAGAAAGTGCAGTGTCCATGGAACAAAATCATACTCTTGAGAATTGTGGGCAGTGTGAGAAACAAATGCATATTTATTGTGCAGTGAACTCATTTTTTGAAAGATTGTAAGCAGGCCTCATTTGGACAGAGTTTTGAGAACCCCTTGCTTACTAAGGTATGTGGCTTGCTAGTGTGGCTAAGTACACGAGACCACTATTTATCTCCCGTTTGCCCTAATCTATATAGCTTTTCAATCTATGCACATGTAAGTTATATATTAAATCAGTGCGAGCTCTGGGTAATCTTTTAGGGTGCTTTCTGTGGTTGTAGAGAGCTGGGTTTGAGGTATCATATTTAAGCAAGAACACTGAGATTTTGAAAAACATAGTGATTTTCCAATTTATCCCCGCAATCAGATAAGCTCAGTAATAAAACTAAGGTAAATGCATGTCTTTGAATTCCAGCATCAGTTGATTGAAATGAGACTTTCATAGCTGTGGTGTTAAGGAATGTTGCAAACATTCAAACTTTTCAGAAGTTAGCATTCTAGGCTAGGGTCAGAAGGGGTTTGGAGCTGTTGATGAGAAAGGAGGTCAGCAGGAAAGGCAGCAGTATTGTTAGTCAGCTGCTAGCCTGCGTTGGTGTGTATTTATAAATACAATTATTGCATGGGTGTGTGTAAGACATTGAGGGCAGAATGGATATAGGAAAGGCCTTGCCCACAAGCACACATTTACAAAGTTACATGGGTTTCTACTTATTCCAAATAATGACCACAGAACAGAAATAATAACAGAAGATGAGTAAATTTACAAAACTGCCACAGTTCTTTGCACAGAATTTAGATTTATTTACTTATTTAGATGCAGTCAATATATATATATATATATATATATATATATATATATATATATATAATCCAGTAGCACCTTAGAGACCAACTAAGTTTGTTCTTGGTATAAGCTTTCGTGTGCATGCACACTTCTTCAGATGCAGATCTTTAGATGCAGATCTTAAAAAATTCTCAAAGGGGGGAAAACATGGTTTACGCCTTTTCGGTAATGCCTCACACTTGCGCTTGTGGATCGCTTGGCACAGCAGCCTTTGAGGCCTGGGAATCAAATCTGACTTTCAAAAGCTGCTTCCTTTTTAGCGTTTGTGGGGTGACACTCTCCCCACCCCCGTTTATTTTCATCAGTCATGATGCTTTGGGCCTGCAAAGGATGAGATTGAAATCAAATAAATTGCTTCCAAAGATAGGAAATTATTTCACATCCCAAGAGTCTTGCTGTGCCTCAGATGCAGCATGTCATGGCTTGCGTCTGTGCAAGCCAATTACATCCCAAACAATCTGCCTGCCTGCCTGCCTACCTGTGGCATCATAATGACTGGTAGAACTCGCTCTGCCCTTGCAGGTTTAAGGCTTTGCCTTCCCTGGGAATGGGTCATGTGGGGAGCTCTGTTCTGTAGAATGGAATGAAAGTTCCAAGTCCAAGCTGAATATGATAATAACAATTTGCCCTCGGCTACTTTGGAAACGCGGGTGGCGCTGTGGTCTAAACCACAGAGCCTAGGGCTTGCCGATCAGAAGGTCGGCGGTTCGAATCCCTGTGACGGGGTGAGCTCCCGTTGCTCGGTCCCAGCTAGGCCCACCTAGCAGTTCGAAAGCATGTCAAAGTGCAAGTAGATAAATAGGTACCGCTCTGGCGGGAAAGTAAACAGAGTTTCCATGCGCTGCTCTGGTTTGCCAGAAGCGGCTTAGTCATGCTGGCCACATGACCCGGAAGCTGTACGCCGGCTCCCTCGGCCAATAAAGCAAGATGAGTGCTGCAACCCCAGAGTCGTTCGCGACTGGACCTAATCAGGGGTCCCTTTACCTTTTTACTTTGGAAAAAGACTGCGCTCAGATTTGGTGTGCCATGACAGTTAGTGTTTTTTGTCTCTGGGGCCAGGCAGCGCAAGACAAATGTCAGCCTAAGGCAGGGGTGAAACTGGGCTTTATTTCACCTGGATCAAAGACCCGGATTGGCACACACCCCACACTCATTTCCTTGCACACACACACACACACACACACACACACACACACACACAGGCTGGGAGCTTCAATGGCGCCCCTCTGGAGGCAAAAATCAACAAACAACCAGCACACACACACACACACACACTCACTCAAATTGTTACAGCACTGCCCAAGGTAGCCATAAGGAAAACCATCCACTTTGTTTGGAATATTAGGCTATTATCTTGTGAATTTGTTGGAGAGGATAAGACAGCACCTCAACGCAGCAGTCGTGATGCACACAGAAAGGGTGTCCTCCCATGCTGGGTGCCCTCTCTGGTGAGCGTGGCAGTGCTCTGCATGCTCAGAGGGGGAAATCCCCCAAGAATGCAGTGGGAACGCTCTTGCATACATAGAGCTTTCAGTAGTGCCCAGTGACCATAAAGCGTTTTGTCTGATACCACAGCGGAAATGTATGAAAGAAATATCCACACTCCATTACAGCGTTGGAAACTGTACTGCTTGTGTTCCAATACCCCCTTTTTCAAGAAAAACGATGAGAAGTGTACTTGGAGCAAGACCGTCTCCTTGCCAAAGCCTTTCTCCCATTCCCACATCACAGGGGAAGGGAGTGGTGTGTGTGGTACCTTGTTAACTTTGGGTTGATGTGGTTGCTTGGGAGACTCATCCCAAGAAGGCTTCAAGGCTTTTCTCACATCCACCTCCTTCCTTCTGGGGTGGTGATTTTTGTTGTTAATTTACTTTTTATCTCTTAATGAAGGGTATCGTTGTGTCAGAATAAACACTGCCTGGTAAAGCAACCCATGAGGAGCTAATCTGTGATCACAGTGCTTTGAGCAGATTCTGTGTGGGCCTGGTTGGTTTTGGTTTTTTTTTGGGGGGGGGGGGTTGCTGTTGTTGTTTTTAAAGGAATTGTCACTAACTACACATTGAGATTCCCATGCTCACTCCTACCAGTTCAGAAAGAATGTGGCATGGTGACATGTTGGAAAAGCAACAGCGTTTTTAATTGGGGGGGGGGGGAGTCTCCACCATCACCATGCGCTACGGAACCTGGCGCACAACTACGCTTTCTTGGGGTTTTACTTTAAAAATGAAAAAGGCCATAGTCCTCATGACTGCAAATTACACATGTGGATGTTATCTGCTGAAGGCTCTGGAAGCAAGGGTAGTTTGTGGAAGAGTTTTATGAGTTTGAAGTAGAACGTGTAGCATTTTAGCCCTTGTGCAGATGACCTCCCTCTGGTCTTTAGCCAGCCAAACGTCTTCCATTTCCAGTTATTACCATAATTCTAGCAAACAAAAAGAAAAGGAACGTAAAATAAGCAACGACAATTAAAATAGTGCATATGAGCACTCTG
The DNA here is from genome assembly GCA_034641385.1 of Darevskia mixta. Classification (NCBI taxonomy): domain Eukaryota; kingdom Metazoa; phylum Chordata; class Lepidosauria; order Squamata; family Lacertidae; genus Darevskia; species Darevskia mixta. The sequence goes on from JAWWNH010000192.1 coordinate 348,791, forward strand.
CATAATTTTTTGTTCTTTGTATTTGTGTCGGACAATGTGTATTGTACACCAATGTTTGGAGATGTGGTGCAGCTTGGGGTTTCTGACTGGAAGCCGTTTTTATCTGCAAACCATCTTTGTCGTCGGTGTGTGCGTGCTTTCTACCTACATAAAAAATGAGCAGCAGAATAATCTCCACAGAAAAATGGAGTATGCTTGCCATGTGTGGGAGCAGCAATCCACAGACTTGGACATTATTGGGTTTGCTGTAATATTTATTATGTTTATTTCAGAAACTCTGTGACAGATAGAATGCATCATTATCATGAATTAAGATAGTTTTTTAAAGGGGGGGATAATTATGTATAAATTGTGTGAGTATAAGCCCTAAGACTGAGGCCTGGTTCAGAAGTAGCAGGAAACTATGGTTTTCAGCTGCAAGAATGAGCCTCAGCCTCGTATATTTCCCTCTCCTCCTCTTTTTCATGACCCTCACAGGGTTGTAGTGAGGATGAAATGGGGAGGAGGAGAACCATGTACGCTACCTTGAGATCCATGCAAGATAAAGGTGGCATATGAATATAATGAATAAATATTTAAATATATAAATAAAGGATTTATAGACCAATAGTAAGGATTTATAGACCAAATCGGCAAACAGTGCAGCTCTCTAAGTGGAGGTGTCCAATGTTGTAAGGATCTCTTAGGGTATAGCCTAAGAGAGAACTTTTTAAAAATGCAACATAGATGGTACTTAACACCTTGGAAACTTTCCAAGATGTATAAAGGTATCCTAGGCGATTGCTGGAGATGTGGAGAAAAAGCAGGCACTTTTTACCATATGTGGTGGCAATGCAAGAAAATTGAGGTGTTTTGGGAGGGCATCCATTTAGAATTGCAAAAACTGTTAAAAATCTCTTTCAATAAAAAACCAGAAGCTTATCTTCTGGGAATTATGGACTTGAACTTTCCTTTAAAAAGGGGGGGGGGTCTTTTCATATGCTACAGTGGCAGTAAGAGTCCTAATTGCTGCAAATTGGAAATTTGATAAACTTCCATCTATTCAGGAATGGATTCAAAGATTGATTGAATATGCGGAACTAGACAGTTTGTCTGAAAAAATAAAAACAAACCAAAACCGGTACTGTATTTGTATCCAAATGGGAAGTCTTCAAAATATATTTCAGAAATAATTACAATAGCTTAAACTCTGTCGCAGCATTTGATTAACTTCAGTAGTAGCTTTAAGAATGATGTGAGACCTAAGATAAATTAAGATGCAGTTAAATTATGATAATAGTTTGTATCGGCAACAAGTTTGTGTACTTGAATTAAGGAGTAGACGGGAAGTCATTTGTGACTTTTGAGTCAGTTTGTATTAAGTCTATTTGTTTTTGTATGGTATATGTTTGTGTATTATAAAACAAAAAACAAAAAATGCTGTTAGGATCTCTCTTCTGTCACCAACTTTGCTGCAGCATTCTGCACTGGCTGCAGCTCCCAGATGAAGTGCACAGAACACAGCTCATTGCAGTAATCCAGTCTTGAAGTCACCCGTGCCTGATCTACTGTGTCAGGCTCTCTGGTCTGGATCTGTTGCTGCTGTCATACCAGGTGCAGCTGCTAAAAGGCTCTTCTAGCCCCAGAGGCCATCTGGACCTCCGGTGGCAGAACTGGGTCCAGAAGCACCGCCAGACTGTGAACTGAACGTGCTCCTTCGGGGTGGGGAGTGCAGACCTGTCCAGAGCTGGCAACTAATTTCTCAGACACAGGACCCATTCACCCACATTGCCCCTGTCTTGTAAGGATTCTAGATCAGCTTATTTTCCTTTCTTCCATCTCACCACTGCATCCATGCACCAGTCCAGGCCCTGCACAGCCTCTCCTGATTCAGTGTTATGGAGGAACAGAGCCGAGTGTCGTCAGCACACGAATTGTGCCTTGCCATAAATCTTCTAATGACTGTTCCCGCTGGCTTCATGCAGATATTAAACAGCACTGGGTATAAAATAGCAGCCCACAGCACCCCATGGCATAACTGCCAGGGGGCAGAAAAGGACTCTCCCAATTCTGCATTTTTGGACTCTGTCCTGCAGGTAGAACCAAATCTGGTGTAACGCAGTGCCCTAATTACCATTCCATGGACCTGGGCCAAGAGGATGCCATGGTCAATGGCATCGAAAAGCTGCGGATGGATCAAGAAGCAGGAGCAAGGTCATCTGTCAGGGAGCCCCAGGGCAGCTCAGTCCCGTGGCACTCAAGGCAAGATCAAAGGAACCTTATTTATCATCATTAGACTTGGCTCTGTCTCCTCCTGCATGTTGCCACACTCACATCCTCTGCCTTCCATAGGATGATGAGAGTCACCATCTCCCTCTGAGGTTGCCCCATCGCAATCAAATGGCGTAAGCCAAAACCATTTCTCTGCCTGCTGTGCCAGAGCTTCATTAGCTGAAGGGAGTGGTGGCCAGGCTGCATTGGGTGCCCTTCGTAGCGCAGATCTTGGATGTGATACCTGAAACAAACAGGTCAGGCCTGTTGTTGTACACATGTTTGAAGCCTGCACTTCAAACAAAGCCAGTCAATCACTTCCCTGTTAGCAAAATTGGGATTTGAACCTTGCGGACATGCAAATCAAAAGTTGGGCATGGGAGAGTGCAGAAGTAGGTCCCTGCACATGGGAAGAAGTGAGCAGGTGTGCAGGAAAATGTCATAGAACCCCTTGACTTCCACCACACCCCAGAAAAGTGACTAAGACCGAAAGCTGTGCATGCATGTTGCCTTCATGCTGCCAAAGAACTCTTCCAGCAAAGAGCAGGGAGGTTCAAGCTCCAGTTGGCTGAGTTGGGAGCTTAACAGACTACAGGGAAGCAAACCGGGTGCTACTTGCTTACCTTTAGCCTGGGACCTGCACTATGGGGAGGGAGGGATTGAGCTGGAAGCAGGTGCAACCTCAGGTGCACACCCATCCAGCCCACGTGCCTCCATTAATAAGCTCCTTTAAATTGCAAGGGGGGAAAGATTCCTTGCCATCTTTCAGATCTGGGGTGGGGAGGAATGGGCCTCAAAGAACATGCACCTTCCTGAAATTATTTCACCTCGTTTGTGTTCTAAAAGGCAAATTGGGTTCACTTCCAAGCGTGCAAATTATCTGCTCTGCAGATAATTTAGGGCATGGTGTGCACTCATGTGCTCCTCCAAGCACACAGTCAATTGGAAACAATGCAAGGCTGACACTTACCAACACTGCACATCGGAGTGCAGGTGCTATCCATCTCCACTACATTGTTTTCAACCAAATTTGCACATGGCTGAGTGTTACAAGCAGTTTGGTGCAAATGTTATTTGTTTACAGTATATGCATTTGCACTTTACAAACAGCAGGTAGCAATCCCTAACCCCTAAGAAACTTTCAATCTAAAATAGACAGAGTGATACAATGGGGAGAAAGGGCGTTCAACAAAGTCCTTCTCAAAGTTCTAGATTCAGGTAGGTAGCCGTGTTGGTCTGACGCAGTAGAAATATATAAAAAAATAATAAAAATGTCCAGTCGCACCTTGGAGACCAGCTAAATTTGTTCTTGGTATGAGCTTTCGTATGCATGGTATCTGAAGAAGTGTGCATGCACACAAAAGCTCATACCAGGAACAAACTTAGTTGGTCTCTAAGGTGCTACTGGACAATTTTTTTATATACTTCTCAAGGTAAAGGTAAAGGGACGCCTGACTATTAGGTCCAGTCGCGGATGACTCTGGGGTTATGGCGCTCATCTCACTTTATTGGCTGAGGGAGCCGGCGTACAGCTTCCGGGTCATGTGGCCAGCATGACTAAGCCGCTTCTGGTGAACCAGAGCAGTGCACAGAAACACCGTTTACCTTCCCGCCAGAGCGGTACCTATTTTATCTACTTGCACTTTGACGTGCTTTCGAACTGCTAGGTTGGCAGGAGCAGGGACTGAGCAACGGGAGCTCACCCTGTAGCGGGGATTCGAACCGCCGACCTTCTGATCGGCAAGCCCTAGGCTCTGTGGTTTGGACCACAGCACCACCTGCGTCCCTCACTTCTCAGAGTAGACACACTAAAATGAATAAACCTAAGTCAGTGGGTCTTCTCTGAGTAGGACTAGTGTTGACTACCACCTTGTGTGATCATGTCAGTTATATGGCTTAGTTACAATAAGTCATAGGGACTAGGGGGACAATCTACAATCATCCTGGGAAATGTGAGTTTTGAGGAGAGACTTGAAGGAATTGAGGCAGGTGGTTGACCAGAGGCATTTTGAGAGGCAACTGCAGGCAGAAGGAGCAGTATGGGAAGATTGATGTAGCTGTTTCAGGCAGCAGGAGACCTTTGGATGGCTGAGGGAGGCTGGTGTAGATACATAGCATGTGCACTCAGTTGCGCACATCAAGTACATTGGTATATGGAGCAGAACTCTTTCACACAGTTGTAATATTGGTTGATCATCACTTAGCATTATCAGTTTTGTAAGTTGCGTTCATGATGACACCTGACTATGTAATTTACATTTCTGTAACATTTTCCCTGTAACCAAGATGTAATTAAGCCTAAGCTGGGCTTCTACCTTTCCCCCATACATATTTAGATCTTTCTGGCTGTACCCCAACAGCTCAGGCAGATTACACTGAAATCTTACCTTCATGTATCCTATCAGGCAGCTTCGTAGATTGCATTAGGTTGAATTGCCCAATCCCCATCCACTCAGTTGGTTTCATAAGTGAGTTCTGCATGTCGGTCTTCCACATCAGATGCAGCACCCTGTTTCGCTGTTCTCCAGACTGTTGCTTGCAAGTTATATTATCAAGGCCGAAAAAGTCCTGCACAGCCAACTAGCGTGCACACCAATGACTGTTCAAAATGTATTTCCGTACTCTATTCAAACTTACCAGGTGCTGAGGACCAATTTTGGACCTTGAGCATGAAGTTCACTATAGACACTGGTTGCTCACTGTAGACACCAGGAATCCCAGAAGGATAGGATGCCTGTTGAATGCAATTTGCTCTGTGTCATTTGTTGTTGTTTAGTTGTTTAGTCATGTTGGACTCTTCATGACCCTATGGACCAGAGCACGCCAGGCACTCCTGTCTTCCACTGCCTCCTGCAGTTTGGTCAAACTCATGTTGGTAGCTTCGAGAACACTGTCCAACCATCTCGTCCTCTGTCGTCCCCTTCTCCTTGTGCCCTCAATCTTTCCCAACATCAGGGTCTTTTCCAGGGAGTCTTCTGATTGCTAATTTATCTGTCTATATAATTTATATCCCCCTTTCCCTCTCGAGTTAGGCACATCATAGCAACTAACGCTGAAGCTTTCACACACTCTTAATAAGAATACAGCTTGGAATCTCCACTTCCCCCCACCCAAAGGGAGTCATGCTGTCTTGTCTACTAAAGATGATGGTCTCTGTTGGAGCTTTCTTGGAGAAGGCATTGCACATTGAGAAAAGTCCTCCTCTTTCTCTTTGCTTGTTCTAGAATTGTTCATACCTGTGAATGACTCTCTTCCTCCTCAGCCTAGAATGTGAAGAGCGCATGTGTATGTTGCTGCTGCTGTTTCGGCAGGGCAACGGGGAGCACAAAATGCCTTCTACTTCCAAAACTTGACAGCAGCATAACTATAACTTTTTGTGGTGGGAAGATATGTGTGCAAATGCCAGAGCTGGGCAACCATCTTTATATCTTTAGATGACAGGCAAAAACATTTCTCTATAACCAGGCCTTTGGCTGATCCAACATTCCATGGCCTTTAAATGGGTAGGGGGCAATTGGTTTGTTCTTGTCTTATTATACATTTTGTGTTCTCATTTTGAATTTTTATGCTGTGAACCACCCTGTGATAAAGGGCGGTATACAAATTTAATAATAAAAAAAATTTCCTGGATGCAGGTCTAAGGCGGAAGCTTTTAGCCCCACTGTAGTTTAAGTTGCACAGGAGAATAGCTGCAGTGTAGTGTTGCCAGCAAGAGTTAGTTGTGTCATTAAAGGATCCCTTATCCCCTTTTAATGAAAATATTCCATGTGCGTTGGTAGGCATTGTTCTGTTTACTTCCTCGCAAAACAAAAAGTGGGATTTTGAGTCATATTGAAAATCCAAAGTTGAGTTAGTTCAGCATATCCTCTGCTATTTTTATGCACAGCTACTACTACTAGTAGTATTTATTGATATTGGGATGTATCAAATGCTACCGGTATTAGACCCATTGACATTGATAGGCATGACTAACTTAGGCCCATTAATCTAATTTAGCTGGAAATAATCTATTATTTATTTGTCCTTTGGGCAACCCATGTTGTCTGGAAATGCTGGTTTGTATGTGAAATGGCAACTCCAATCTGCTTCCTGTCTTCCTTCAGTTCATGCTAGGGATTTTTTTCTTTCCGTCCGTAGGCAAAATCAGCATCGTTGCCCTGCTAGCCAAGCTTTTGGAATCAAGACAGGATTGGGTGCTTGACATAAGCTCATTCTGATCAGCTAAACGAGTTGACCGTTCTATTATAATCTTTTGATATGGCCTTTGTTTTGATTGATATGGCCTTTGTCTTGATTTTTATAGGCTGCTGGTTCTGTAAGCTCCACCCTAGACAAATCTTGTGGGTTCTCTCCTCTCCCCCATCAGTTGTGGTTTTCTCTTCCATTTGGTAACTTGTCTGCCTGTTGCCGTGTAGGAAACAGTTGTCTATAAATAAATATTGATTGCATCAATCCTCTACCAGTGCAGTCCTTTACTTCTGGCATGTATTTACCATGACAACACCCTGTGATGGACTTCATCAAAGGCAGCAATTAATATCTGGGTGCTGATTATATATTGCATATATACATTATCGATCCTAGAGATGACTGCTTTCATAGTCATCTAATGAAAGCCATAATGCAGATTTTTCAAATTTTATTTATCATGTGACTTTTGGGACATTTTGATATAGAGCACCAAGAGTGAGTTCTCCAGCCTCTTCCCGTTTTAGGAGCAGCTTTTCCATTCAAAAATACGCTCAAAGCAGTGTGAAAAATAGCAATAAAATGCAGTTTTATTTTCAGTATTGATTATTTATGTTCCCTCTCCCTCCCCTCCATATTGGTGGAGGTTTATCGAGGCTGCTGGCTTTTCTGATGGATTTTGCTCCTCTTGCTCACCCCAAACCCATGAAATGCAGCAGGGTTCAAGTCTGTAAGTTAACAGTTGTCGTTGCCATCCGGGAAATTTGGTTTTGGCACTATATGGCCTCATGAATGGCAGGGGAAACTATTCTAGGGCTATCTTGCTTTGATAAAAATCTGTGGCGGGTTTTCCTCTGTTTTTTCTGGGCAACGTCGTAGTGCACTGTTACACCCATTCTTTTTTTCCCCTTTTGTCCGACAGCGTCATCAGCAAAGTGGTTTCAGCACCGGAGGCTAAACCATCCGTCATGGCTCGGCCCAAGACGCCACCGCCTGCACCATCCCCGGCACCAGCTCCTGTCCACGTGGCGCCTCCTCCTCCGGTGGTTCTTCCTATACCTCCTGCTATCATTTCCCCTGCTGCGATTCCACCACCGTCTCCTGCAATGCCTGCTGTGGGAGGCTCCAAGGGTCCCGTTAGGAGTGTGGTGACGGAGACTGTCAGTAATTACGTGGTATGTACATGGATGCCTTTCAGTACAAAATGCGTGTTGATTTCCCTCTTGCAGAATTTTCTCCCCAGGGAGGCTCACCAGGCGCCTTCATTAAACACCTTTAGGAGCCCAGCGAAAATGTTCCTCTTCAACCAGGCCTTTGGTTGATTGACATCCGGTGCCTTTTTAACACACACACACACACACACACACACACACACACACACACACACACACTTTTTATTAAATTTTCTGTTTTACAATTTAGAGTATTCATTTAAATAACCTTAAAATATCAATGACTTCCCTTCTTCTCTTTCCATGGTTCATTTTGCATAACATAAATCCCTGCATATTTTACATAAACTAAACCATTCAGTATTCCATTATTACATACATCAAAACTTATTTACACTGTTGAATTTATCTTAATGCCACCAACATTTTCGAGTGTACACAATTACACCCCCCCCCCGGGGTATATTCAATAAATATTTTCCAATCTTCTTTAAACGTATGTTCTTCTTGTTCTCTTATTCGATACTTTAGGTCCACAAGCTGCGCATAGTCCATCAGTTTAAGTTGCCATTCTTCTTTAGTTGGGACCTCGCTCGTTTTCCATTTTTGGGCTAACAAAACACGGGAGGGATTTTTGGGTTGTCTTTGTTGTTGTTTTTAATGTATTTTGTGCTGTTTATATTATAATTTTATGCTGTGGGCTGTCCTGAGATCTATGGGTATAGGGTGCTATATGAAATTATTATTATTATTATTATTATTATTATTATTATTATTATTATTATTATTCCAGTTGGGGGACTCTTTGATAGCATGTCCATAAGTCCACCTGTTTCCAACAAATCATTTCAATATCACATAAATAGTTGTGGAAATGAGACTTGAGAGCTATTAATTTTTATGGCAAACTGAACTCAAATAGCCCTTGCTAAGTTTAACTTATTTGTTATGAGACCTACGTGTTCAGGCTTTGATGACCTCCTTCAAAACGATTTATGCCAAGTTTATTAAACATCCTTGTTTTCATGTTTGTAACCTTGTGAATAAAACTTAAAGTGCTATTTTGCTTTGAGGCACTTCCTGGGCTTTAGAAGGGATACACTCTTTATCCCACTTTATTTGGCTTTTGAGTGTTAAGCAATAGCCCATATCGCCTTCTGAATAAAAGAATTTTATGTGCATTGAAAAGATGGTAGTAATCTTTGCTTAAGGACAACAGCAACAAAGAGTCAACAAGAATGTTTATTGTGAATGTTTATTATGAAACAGGAAACTTTACTGAGGCCTATTGGTAAATGTCCAAAACAAGCTACGTGACATATGCATTGCTGATGTTTACTGATAAATCCGAAGGCTGACCAAGCACCTTTGGCCAATAACCAGATTTCAGCTTTATTCAGGTAGAAGTCCAGCATTTGCCATAATAAATTCACCATATTACCCAAACCAGATTTATTTATTTTTCCATCTTGTTTTCAGCATTTATACCTGCCCTTCGGTCAGTGACAGTTATGGCAGAAATTAAATCTTCTTATATACCAGAGGCACTTTGTTGGCCTTGAAATAAGCAGTGAATATCCAGGTTTTGGGCACTTGGCACCGGCCTCCTTAAAAACCTTAAGAATTCATAGCAGATATGATCCTTCACAGATTTGGACATTTATCAGGTGTCTATATGCATGCTCATGTATAAACCTACATGTGTCTGTCATTTAAAACTGAATTGTAGAGCAGATATAAACAAGGAAAAGTACACAACTGTATGACAGAGGATGGAGATTTATATGCCCAAAATATTAATGCACCTGTTTGATTGTGAAATTCTTTTCATAGTTACGAACTTTTAAGTAATGCAAGGCTTGTGGGATCTCATTTTTTATTACTTTGCCCTTTTAAGTACCTGTAAGAGAATTCAGATCTCTGCATTTCCAGTTTTTAGCACCATACTCTCCCTCTCTTTTTGCAGCAATCGTGCTTCCGCAACTCCATTTCTCATAATAAGCACATAAAGGGTGAAAAGCAGATCTGTAGCTCTAAACAGAGTAGGCTTGTGCTGGGAGTCCTGATTGCCTGTGTTTGCGTAATATTCACATTTCACATGTAAACATAATTGCTGTGATGTGTTTAAGAACAAATGTTTAGCCCTGCGGGTTATACACTCAGGATCAGTGCCAGGGCAAGTTAGTTGCACCCATTGAAGATATGTTAGTTATGAATAACTTTTCACATTGGTTTCAGTAGGACCTGAGTGCAGCTAACCTACTCTGGTTCCAACCTAGAAACACATAAACACATCACTTAAACACACAACACACACTGTAGAAATACTAAAGACTAAGCAATCTATAAAACGAAACCTGAATGCGTGACTTAGGATTTCATGAGGTTTTAGCAAACAACCACAGCTCTTTTTGCTGGGTGCCATATAAATCTGGCTCGAAAAATATCAGACCTCAAAATGAGGTCTAGGCAAAAAGATTCAGAGAGAAAGGAAATAGAAAATAGGAGTGTGAAAGAGAAAGGAAGTTCCCTCCCCATGTCTCAGGTGAACAACTGAACCACAGGAGGAGTTACTGATCTTGTAGCCAAACAGGAAGTCTGAGGTAGGGATTTACCTCCAGTTCGTGTCTTAATCACAAAGCCACCATCTCCGTCAATGGGAACTATGGTAGAGGGACTCAAGGCCCACTTTCTAAGCCTTCTCAGTCTGTGAAGCAGGAATGAAAACCTTGCAAATCAGTTGCTTGTAATTGATCCTTGTTTGCCTTTGGCCAGAAAGGCCCATTTTACCCAGCGTTTCCGTAACGCAACTGGCCAAGCAGGTTAGACACTTCCCCGGCACTCCTGTGGACTACAGTCATTCATGCTTTTCAGCATGTGAGGCTTTCCTCCTTCGCTAGCAAACTGCAGTGTAATTTCTGTACGTGATCCAGTAAACCTACAGTAATATGCTTCACTGGAGGACCTTTTGCCTTTGAGAAAACTCATCGTAGGTACCCATTCCATACAATCAAAGTTCCTTAAGATGGATATTGGTTGAGGAGGGACCATAGGCTGAAGATAGAGGCTGCACAATCCCAGGTAAAAGGCTCTGAGTAAGAAGGAGGAGGAAGGCCTTATGACATGCCCGTTGGAGGAAACAATATTGGGCTAGATCACGGATGGGGGATCTATGGACCTACAACTCTCATCATCCTCTGATCATTAGGCATGCTAGCTAGGGCTGATGGGACTTTGAGGCACTCCATCGCTGCACTAGAGTGACCAGTGGCCTACTTAAGTATAAGGCGACTTGATTTCATGTGAAGATTCATTCATTCATTCATTTTATTTTATGTCTCGCCTCCTTTCCATCATGGAGCCCAAGGTGTCATGCATTGGGGTCTCCCATCTGGGCACTGACCAGACCTAGAATAAGAATAAGAATAATTTATTACTTGTACCTCGCCCCTCCAACTGGGTTGCCCCAGCCACTCTGGGTGGCTTCCAGGAGACTATTAACAACACATCAGACAATAAAAGCTTCCTGGTACAGACCCAGGCTGACATAGTGGTCGCTTCCTGTGCTTACATTTACATCCTGCCTTTCCTCTAAGGAACTTGAGACAGCCCATGTGATTCTGCCCCCTTTTTACTTCCACAGCAACTCTGCGGTTCGGGTTAGGGTGAGAGGTGAGCAACTAGCCCAAGGTCACCCATCAGTCTTTGTGGAGGAGTGTGGATTTAAATTTGTGTCTCCCCAGCCCCTAGTCCAGTACTCAGAGACCCAAGCCGTGGGGTTTTCTTTTTCCAGTGAGAGCACTCAACACATTTTGCATTTGCATCTATAGAAGCATTTTAATGCCCCCCCCCCCAAGTTATAAAATAAAGCAGCCAAGAGGAAGGGTTGGCTGTGTAGCAAAAAGGACACAAATCTCTGTGTGTGTTCGTAATTATCTGTATCCTTTCTAGCATGTGAAGCTTTTCACATAAATTATGAAGTCATCTAAGTCTAAAAAGGGGCGAATTTCATGGTTTCTATCAGATATTTATCCAGTTCATACTTGCTTTGTAAACTATTTTGTAAACTCATCCTATAATTTCATATATCAGATTTATCTTTATAGAATTTTATTTATTTTGTAAAAACAAACTTTTAAAAATCGATGACGTGAAAAGCTCGTCATACATTTACACGTGCTATAGAAATTACCGGAAGCAGCTTGCTATGGAGACAGCTGCAATGTACGGCATGGCTGGAAACTTTGTTGTTATTTTGTCATATTCTGAATATGCTTCCATATTGAATGGAATAGGCAGATTCCACCAGCCTGTTTCTGAATGCTATAAACCTTCTACATCTCTCTCTCTCTTTTTCCATTTACCCTTCAGTAAACGGAGCCACGGCACAAATGTCAAAGGAATGGAAAGTTACTCAGTAACAATTTTTATACCCTTGATCTTATCAGTTAGTTGAGCTGGAAGAGTTTGGCTAATAAGTAATAACACAGCAATACCTGCACCCCAGACTGTATATATTAGGGACACGTCATCAAGATTGTCTTCTGCAGTGGGAGGGTGGGGCTGATGATTTGGCCCTGTGCAGCATGGAAGTAAAAGCATCTTATTTCCCACACCGGCACCAATCCCTGTTTGTGCAGCGCTTGAACCACTGGAATAAACGAATGGAGATTTTTTTCATTCACTGCGGCAAGCAAATATCAAAGCTATACCCCAAAACAGTTAGTGGTGCCTCTACCCCACGCACCAGTCAGAAATAATTTTGCACACATATCAACACGCAGGCAGAGATGCGAGATGCGGGTATAAATGAGTTGTGATCTTTTATGGGTAAAGAAGAGCCACTCCCTGACTTACAGAAGATCCACCACCAATACCTTCTTTCTCTTTCTTGTGTGTGAAAAGGCAACGTCCCCCTGCACAACATTCATGACATCTCATGGGCATCTTAGCAGTCTCTGCTGGCCTGGATTATGAGATAAAATGCCACATCACAAGTTTCTACCATTAGTTTTGGGAAGTGAACGTCCCGTTTTTAGACTTCTAATAATCAGGATATCTTGGGCTGTGTGTGCACTGGATTCCTACCTTCCTGGAAGTGACTTGGAAATACTGCAACTATTTTGGAGTATTTTCTAGTATTCAGGAGGTCTGCACGGGTACCAGATTTCAGCTTCCTGAGTCATGTGGAAGTGCAAAGCCGTTATGTATATATATATATGTTGTTGTTGTTTAGTCGTGTCCAACTCTTCGTGATCCTATGGAACAGAGCACAAGAGGCACTCCTGTCTTCCACTGCCTCCCGCAGTTTGGTCAGACTCATGTTAGTAGCTTCGAGAACACTGTCCAACCATCTCGTCCTCTGTCATCCCCTTTTCCTTGTGACCTCAATCTGGAGCAGGAACCGGCAAGCCACTCCAGTATCCCTGCCAAGCAAACTCCATGGACAAAAACAACAGGCATATGTATATATAGAAACAGTTTATAGTGGAGGGGTGTGTGTGTGTGTGTGTGTGTGTGTGTGTGTGTGTATACACACCTTCATATATTGAGTCTATGTAAATAGAGCGTGGTGGCACATAATCTTTTCTCTGTTGAATAGCTTTGGGAAGTAATTGACTGCATGAAGTGCCTTTAAAAACACAAAAACACCCCTAAGCCATCAACTTTTCCCTGCCTTTTTATCCCAGATCCGAGACGAATGGGGGAACAAGATCTGGATCTGCCCTGGCTGCGAGAAGCCAGATGACGGCAGTGCGATGATAGGCTGCGACGACTGTGACGATTGGTACCACTGGTGAGTGCTTGCCAATTAAAGTAAAGCTGGAGAATAACTTTTATCTCTCCTTGGCTACCTCTCTCTTTTACAATCTTCCATGCCTTATATGAAGCAGGCAGTATTTTCACCTGCTTTTGAATCCAGCCATTCCTGAGGCAGCAGAGGCCAACGGTGTAATGGTTCTAATGTCTCAACCAGCTGCTGGTTGACTTTTAAAGAGACCACGAGAGTTGTATGCTGGCTGCTTGCCCTCTGTGCAGTATTCAACTTCCTTCACATGGAACTGAAGTTGGGATATGAAGCTATCTGAACTTATTCTACGCTTAGCCAAATCTTAACGGTATTTTTTCCAACCACAAAATTAGACCCGTTCCACAAGTTGGGTGACTAGATCAGTTAACTGATATTCTTAACCATCTTGTACATTTAGAGTTATAACTCAGAGGTTGGCAACCTCCGGGCCCATGGGCCGGATTTGGCCCACGAAGACCATTTTACCGGCCCACAATCCACCCGCAAACCGAGCCGTCGGCGATTTTTGGCGTCTGGGCCTGCGCAGAAGCAATTTTTGGCGCCGCGGACATGCGCAGATGCGATTTCCGGTATTGCGCTGCACATGTCCGGCCCACGGGCGATCTCCGTGGGATTGATCTGGCCCATGACTGGTAAACCTTGCCAACCCCTGTTATAACTGATCCGTCCAAAGGGTACAAAAGAAACCTAAAATATTTTTTTCCTAATCTATCTTAAAATAAGAGGATCAACTGCTCTAAAGTGGGTGGGCATTTTATAGGATTTCACTAAAGGGGCAATAGAGTCCCCAGTTCAAGTGAATTCTGGGGAGTGGGTTGAGGGGAGAGAGGGAAGTGCAATACAGCACACCCAATATAATGGGCTAAAGAAAATTATATTATTTAATTGCAGGCACACATTTTGAATATAGCATAGTTGTTATAAAGGACAGCTACAAAACTACTCATAAACTACAATTCAAACAAGGTGCCATAAACTTAACACATTAATACAGTGACACCATGCCATTTAAATACCTTATATATATATATATAAGGGAGTAACTTGGGCTGACCTTAATTTTACCCATTCAGTATCTTACTTTATTCATAGCCAAGGAGGGTTTAAAAGGAAAGGGAATAATAGTTCATGAATTATTAGGTGTGCGTGAGAAATTAAGGTGGTTATTATGGAACCCAGATATCATCCCTTTATCCTAAGCAAACTAATGCATAATGCGGTGTCCAGATGTTTCAAATAACAGGAGTTGTTGCCAAATTTATGTCATTGGGTTTTTGATTATCTGTGATTTAATTTGTCTGTCTGACCCCAGTTTTAGATTAGTGAGAGGGTCCCTCCCCGCAATATAACTGGGTCAGATCTGCAAAACAAGCTTCTGTCGACTCCTTCATTGCAAGGGGTTGGACTAGAGGACCCTCAGGGTCCCTTCCAACTCTAGGATTTATTGCAAAAGAGTAGAGCTTGCAGCCCTAGTTATAAACGACAGCAGGTGCTTCACTTATTGGGGACCCTCGTTCATTTTCTTATATTTCCCTCTTGTGTTCTTCAACACACAGGCTTTGCGTTGGAATCACGGCTGCTCCCCCGGAAGAATCGCAGTGGTTCTGCTCCAGGTGTGCCAGCAAAAAGAAAGATAAAAAACACAAGAAGGGGAAACACAGAGCACACTGAGACCGGTCGGACTGTCGCTGCAGCACTTCAGCCCTGACTCCTTTCGTCACCATCAGGTTTCGAAGACGTGCGACTCTTGAGGAGACCGGGGACAAACGCACACTGTCCGCCCTGAGCTGGCTGCTGCTCCTTCCCTCCCTGCTTCTCCTCCGTCAAACGGTGTTGGCCTAGATCAAGAATCCTCTGCCACGAACTCACCGGCTGAAGAGCCAAGAGAGTCTATGGCCAAAGAGAGCTGTGTTGATCGGCCACGGCTTTGGTGACACTTGTAAATATTGCTGCCCTCCTTCCAGCAGCTCCCCCCCACCTCTTCAGAGTTCTGTCCTTTCAGAAACAGGAAAGACTTCCCAAATGCAGGCGGCTGTCCCTTGGGAGCCACTCAAGTGATTTTCCCGCAGCTCCCTCTTCTGCATAGCCAGATAATCATTAAAGACACAGGGTGGGGTTTAGCTTGCTGGTAAATATTTTTCTGACAAGAATATATGAAACCTCTTTTCTTCTCGCTCCTCCTCCCCCTCCCCCTGTCCCTCCTTGATTTTTAAGACCTAACAATAAACATGCTTGAGCTTTTTGTGAAATAACTTCTATTTTTTTAAAAGACGGGAAAGTTTCTACGGTGGCCAACTTGCTTCTTTTTTGTGTGTGCGTTTTTGCACTCCTTGAGCCTCTAATAAGGTGATATAGACTCTTGCCCCCCTCCTCTCTCCCATCGGAGTTTATTCTGTCCTCTTTGTCGCTTGCACATTTCACGGGCGTGTCCAAGTTATTTGCATAAACAGATTTTTCCTCAGGCAGGTACTCTTGAGGTTCTGTTATTTGCAAAGGTTGCAGCAGGGCGGTTTTCATTATTTTTAAGGTACAGCGTAGCATTTTCTAGAATTCCCCAATAATATATTGATGGGGCGTGGGGTGGAGCTTAGAAAATGCTTACCCAGATGCACCTAGTTTTCAGTGCTGCTTCTCAAGCTATGCTTTAAAGATGCAACCTGCTGGGTTATTCCCAGATGTGAGAATGACCATTGGGTTTAAACAGCAGAATGCATGCACAGTGTTGACAATTCTGAATGGTGCCTGCATACTTTCAGTGACCTTGCAACCAACAGCACCTTAGAGACCAACTACAGGTGAAACTCAAAAAATTAGAATATCGTGGAAAGGTTCATTTCTTTCAGTAATTCAACTTAAAAGGTGAAACGAATATATGAGATAGACTCATGACATGCCAAGCGAGATATGTCAACCTTTATTTGTTATAATTGTGATGATTATGGCGTACAGCTGATGAGAACCCCAAAGTAACAATTTCAACTTTGGGGTGCTCATCAGTTGCACGCCATAATCATCACAACTATAACAAGTAAAGGCTTGGCATATCTTGCTTTGCATGTCATGATTCTATCTCATATATTAAACTCCACTAGCTAATGAAAACAATTGCTTACATAAATGGACTTTTCCACAATATTCTAATTTTTTGAGTTTCACCTGTAAGTTTGTTCTTGGTTTGAGCTTTCGTGTGCATGCACACTTCTTCAAAGGTATGCATGCACACGAAAGCTCATACCAAGAACAAACTTAGTTGGTCTCTAAGGTGCTACTGGAAGGATTTTTTTTTATTTTGTTGGTCAGACTGCGGCAGACCAACACGGCTACCTACCTGTAACTTGCAGCCAATGCTTGCAAAAGGACGGAGCCTAACACTTCCTTGCATATTCTGGGAAACACGGTCATTTGAACATGGTCATTTAAGCACCCATGCAACATTTGCAATGGGTAAATGCCATGCATATAGCTTCACCGCAGTTCAAAAGAGTGAGGTGCGAAAGAACAGAATGGTTCATGCAGAAGATATGGTTTAGGATGAAGAAGAAACTGAGGATCTGAGGAGGTCCATCTCTTTCCCCTTCAACGCTTCCCAGATGAAGGCTGGTCTTCTTCCAGCCAACTTTACGTGCCACTGTGCAGGTCCCTGTTGTTCCAGGATAAATCAGGGGTCGCCACCACAGGCATGGCTTGAAATGTGTCTCTGGGTGAAGACTCCCCACTGCTGCTCTCAACCTCCTGCACCACCTATATCTGCAATCTTTATACGTTTGCCCTCGGTGGGTGGGGAGAGAGATCAAAGTGGTACAGTTGCTACCAGCCATCTGCCCACAGCCCTGCAATGTCAGGAGGTTGTTCCAGCAACCTCTCAGCTTTCTCTCCAACCTGGAAAGCTGAATGCCACGTGCTGTGGGATATCCACTGTGCGTGAGGCCTTCAGCGTGCTGCTTCTCTCTGGATGGCATCTGCTGCCCGAGCTCTGACGCATTAGCACATGCCTCTTTAAAAAGAGACAGCGCACATCTCTCTTAAAAAAGTTGACACCTGCAGTTTTCAAATATGGTCTGCCAGTTTCCTGTATATAATGAAGCCCCAATGCCAGAAAGTTCACCAGCTGTACAAAAAGGAGAGTTTACCAAATTTAATAGTACCAAAAGAATTTTGAGCTGGGATCACCTCCCTATTTCCAAATTGTTGTGTAAGTCATCAGGCTTGACCACATTCATATTTGCTTGAGTCAGCACTGCAGCCACCACTTTTCCTCCTTTGGAGCTGTAGTTGTTTTGTGAGCCTTTTTACACTGATCCTTTTTATTAAAAAAAGGCAAATGCAAAGTGTTCATGAGGTGTATGTTATCTATGTCCATTGTCGGAGATCAAGAAAACTAAGGTTGCCATAAAACTTGTAAATGTTGCTGGACATCTCACCACTGCATTTCTCGAAGAGGTAAATAAACTATTGTAAAAAATGTGAATCCTACCTCCTGCATTGCATTTAAGGAAACCTAAAAGGGAGTGTTTATAACTTAATTGTGTTGTTTTTCTATAAGAATCTGGCTTCTCTCTGGGTCGGGAATCTTGGTGCATTCAAGATCACTTGGCAATGGTACAGCTCCACCATGAAAAGTAAATAAATAAATCCCACTTTGGTTGGCAGATTCCATTACCATCACATCTTGTTGCTTAAAGGGTTGTGGCTGCCACAAAAAATGCGTAGAGTCGAGGACTGGTTAGCCCCAATTGTTAGAAACCAGGTGCAGATTTTGGGTCTGTACGTCCCCTTTTTCTGATGGAGGGATTCCTTTCTTTGGAAAAAGTTCCTTCCATCGGAGGAAGGGAACCTTTGCATACAGCCCAAAGAGAAATTTCAACAAATGTATGCCCCCAAAATGGCACAGAGGGTTTAAACTCAGATGGGAAAAAGAAAAATGGTAAAGGACCCCTGGACGGTTAAGTCCAGTCAAAGGCAACTATGGGGTTTCGGCGCTCATCTCACTTTCAGGCCAAGGGAGCCAGCGTTTGTCCACATACAGTTTTCTGGGCATGACTAAACCGCTTCTGGCGGCATGGAAATGCCGTTTACCTTCCCGCCGCATGGAAATGCCGTTTACCTTCCCGCCGCAGCAGTACCTATTTATCTACTTGCCCTGGCGTGCTTTCGAACTGCTAGGTTGGCAGAAGAAACTCAGATGAGTGCAAGGGCCCCCAATGCTAGACACACGGGGGCAACACCTGTAAATTCAGGGGGGGAATGCCATTCAGATGCAAAACTTCACCTCCGTTGGACACAAGCAAACATTGCCGGGGGGTGGGGGGGACAGATTGTTGTGGCAACGTTTGCAAATATATTCATTTGCAGGAAAGTTACACTGAGCGGTATTATTTGTATGCCACTATATTATCAGTGGTTTACAACAATGAAACAAAACGATACAATAAAAGCCGTAAAAAGTGAAATGCAGATTAACCATTGTTTGGAGCATGTCTTCTTAATTGCCTGTACAGGCCTGGCAGAATAGAAAAAAATTCAGCAGGTGTTTAAAAGTTAGTACAGAAGGCACCTGCTGAATCTGTGTTGGCAGAGTAGTCCATAGGACTGGGCTGATGATACTAAAGACTCGGATTCTTCTTGTTGTCAAATGAGCCTTTCCAATTTGGGGAACGACCAGTGATGCTCCTGCACGTAATCTCAGTGATCAAGCTGGGATATAAGGGTTCAGGTGATCCCTAAAATACCCTGGACCTAAGTTCTTCAGGGCTTTGTAAATTAAATCAAGAACCTTGAACCCGTCTCAGTAGGAAGTGGACAGCTGTTTTAACAATGGCGTCACACATTTTCTTTTAAAAAAAAATTTTTGTTTTACATATTTAAAATTATAATCACACCACAACATATCCACAGTTGAAAGATTCCTCCTAATCTCTGGACTTCCCACCTTCCTCTCCATGGGCTCTGTTGTTAAACCTTTTTGTACTGCATCTTTTTTCAATAATTCATGTTTTTTCTAACTCCACTTCGTCCATATTTCCAATTACATTACAAGTGTTATTGCAGTCCTGCTAATGTTTTCAACTGCTTACAGGTATTAATTTGCTCCATTCCTTATTAATGTTTTGGTCTTTCTGGTTCCTGAGCTTTCCAGTCAGTTTTGCCATTTCAGCATAGTCCATCAACTTGATTTGCCATTCTTCTCTGGCAGGGACTTTATCTTCCTTCCATCTCTGGGCTAACAACATCTGTGCAGCTGTTGTTACAAATAATAATAATAATAATAATAATAATAATAATAATAATAATAATTTATTATTTATACCCCGCCCATCTGGCTGGGTTTCCCCAGCCATTCTGGGCGGCTTCCAACAAAATATTAAAATACAGTAGTCCATCAAACATTAAAAGCTTCCCTAAACAGGGCTGCCTTCAGATGTCTTATAAAAGTCTGGTAGATGTTGTTCTCTTTGACATCTGGTGGGAGGGCGTTCCACAGGGCGGGTGCCACTACCGAGAAGGCTCTCTGCCTGGATCCCTGTAGCTTTGCTTCTCGCAATGAGGGAACCGCCAGAAGGCCCTTGGCACTGGACCTCAGTGTCCAGAGGAGGGCAACCAAAATGGTCAAAGGCCTGGAAACGATGCCTTATGAGGAACGGCTTAGGGAGCTGGGTATGTTTAGCCTGGAGAAGAGAAGGTTAGGGGGTGATATGATAGCCATGTTCAAATATGTAAAAGGATGTCATATAGAGGAAGGAGAAAAGTTGTTTTCTGCTGCTCCTGAGAAGAGGACACGGAGCAATGGATTCAAACTACAAGAAAGAAGATTCCACCTAAACATTAGGTAGAACTTCCTGACAGTAAGAGCTGTTCGACAGTGGAATTTGCTGCCAAGGAGTGTGGTGGAGTCTCCTTCTTTGGAGGTCTTTAAGCAGAGGCTTGACAGCCACCTGTCAGGAATGCTTTGATGGTGTTTCCTGCTTGGCAGGGGGTTGGACTGGATGGCCCTTGTGGTCTCTTCCAACTCTATGATTCTATGATCTGAACCCACCATAAGATCATGGGGAGAAGGCCACAAACCTCTCCATCACAACTTTTTCATGGAGAGGCATTTGTGCAGAGCTGAGCGTGAGGCGCTTAACCCGAAGGTGTAACACAGACATTCTTTTGCAGAGATAATCTTCCTTTGGAACAGTCTGTAGAGCTGAGAATATAATTTCTGTGGGTGACAAAGTGTTTTCTTTCTCTTCTCCCGCCCACCCCCCCAAAAAAACCCTGCTCTGGAAGGTGTCTGCCACTAAGTACAGTGGGGATCTTTATCCTCCCCTGCCTGATTTGTGATTCCAAATGTCCTGGGGAGAAAAGAGAATCGGAGAGTATCAGAACCTCCCCAGTTTGCCCGAGCTTTCGAGAGATAAAATATAGTGCATTACCCTTCTGTATCACCTAAACCTCTTTTGTTCCCTTTTGAATAGGACGATTAAACAAAGGCCGACTAACCAAATTAAAGTATAAAATGAACGCTGAGATATGGAGACCTTGCCAGCAAGAATGTTAATGAATGAAGTTCACTGAAGCCATGCTGGCTAAGTTTTCAATACTAATAGTTTTATGTGCAATCTTTAGATCACCGTGGGGTATTTTCCCTCCCTCCCCCTCTCTCTGTTCAGAAGTTTTTAAAAGTCTAAAAGTGGATGCATTTCCATGCCTGCAGAACGAAGCAGATAATGTTCTGAATAACGTCTCTCTCTCTCTCTCTCTCTCTCTCTCTCTCTCTCTCTCTCTCTTAACAAATGGTGCCAGTCACTCTCTCTCCCTTTAGGAAACGATCTTGATTTAATGCAATTGAGGGGGTAGGGAGCCTTGGGTCTGTTTGCATTCTCCAAGGCATGAAGCAACTGTTGAGCCATGTGCTCGGCAAATCAGATGTCTTAAAGTGCAGCCTGGCAGATTGCTAGCCAGATGGGTGCGAGGTGGAGCCTTGAAAAGACCATCACAATTCTTCACTCGGCTCTCGGCATCCAATATTTTCTTGATTAGTAGTATCTGTAACCTGTTCCTCTGCCCGCAAGCTCTTGTGGCAGCACACAACAATTCATTAAAATGCAGCCACCACCTTGGATGGCTTTAAAAAGGTAAAGGTAAAGGGACCCCTGACCATTAGGTCCAGTCGCGGATGACTCTGGGGTTGCGGCACTCATCTCGCTTTACTGGCTGAGGGAGTCATGTGGCCAGCATGACTAAGCCGCTTCTGGCGAACCAAAGCAGCGCACGGAAACGCCATTTACCTTCCCGCTGGAGCGGTACCTATTTATCTACTTGCACTTTGATGTGCTTTCAAACTGCTAGGTGGGCAGGAGCAGGGACCGAGCAACGGGAGCTCACCCCGTGGCTTTAGAATTAGACAAATTTGTGGAGGAGGACAAATTTGTGAACTAATGGCTATTAGTCACGATGTGCATGTTCTACCAGAGGTAGCTGCCGGGGGGGGGGGAGTGCTGTTGCACCCAGGTCCGGCTTTCAGGCTTCCCATAAGCATCTGGTTGGCCACTGTGGGGAAAGGATGCTGAACTAGATGCGTCATCATTGGTCTAATCCAACCATGGGGAGTCGGGGAGCAAAAGAGAAGGCAAGTTGCACGACATCCGTGGCCATGGGAGTGAGAAGGGCAGGCACTGATAAGGAGAAGTGGTGGTTTAAAACAACAGCAGATATTTGAATAAAGCAGGGGGGGGTGGAGAACTGAAAGGGAAACGGCGTCCTGACTGCATGCAGATCCAGGATTGTCTTGCGGCTCTACAGATCCTCCAATCAGGGCTGCACTCGGACTTCATGCGAATGCAGAATTATTGGCGTGGTGCTACAGATCCTTCAATGGGGGCTGTGTGATGACAGCCTTACATTTGTATATATATAGGAAGATATACATCTACATCATACACACACAATCTGTATGTTCACACAGAGAGGAGAGAGAGAGAGAAGCACCAACTGGAAGAGTGATAATATACGTTGTGTTCTTAGCACATATCAGAACATCTCATACCCTACATGCTCACAAATTAAATCAGAGGTTTCTGTTCTCCTGCCTGTTCACATCAGGTGTGCTAGTGACGTCTTCATGATACCCAGGGCTGCTTCTTTTTTGCAGCCGGAGCTCACAGGAGCTCAGCTCTAGCACTTCTCAGGTGGGCGCCATTGCCATTCTATGAGAACAAGTGAGAAGTTCATGGTGAGCTCTGGCACCTTTTTCTCTAGAGAAATAGCACTGATTATTCCACTTCACTTCTTTTAAAATATCGTAGCACCATAGGGAGCTTTCTCATGCTGAGTTAGCCCAGTGGCCTATCCAGCTTAGCATTGTCTCCACTGATGGGCAGCAGCTCTCCAGCATTTCAGACAAGGGATATTCCTGGGGCTCCTGGAGGGGTCAGGGATCAAACATGGGACCTTCGGCATGGAAAGCAGATGCTCTGCCACTGAGCTACAGTCCAATCCTAAGCATTTGCTTTTATTTATATCCTACATTTCTTCCATCATGGAGCCCAAGGTGAGAGGCACATGTGGCTTCCAGGCAAGTTCAC
Organism: Darevskia mixta; assembly: GCA_034641385.1. Classification (NCBI taxonomy): domain Eukaryota; kingdom Metazoa; phylum Chordata; class Lepidosauria; order Squamata; family Lacertidae; genus Darevskia; species Darevskia mixta. The sequence continues at coordinate 371,779 of JAWWNH010000192.1, forward strand.
ATACACAAAATTCCCCCTGATTTCCCTTCAACTTTTCTGAAGCTAGCCCAGGAAACTGCCATATATGCTCCTCCCTTCACTCTGCTGGAATCTGAAGAGTGCTAGGCCCCTGTGTAGTAGTGCATAGAATCTAGCTTTTTCCTCCTTTCTCTGTATATTGGGCTCAGAGATTACACTGTGTCTCTATGCATGTGTGTGCTAACAGGGAATCTAGATCCAAGTGCAAGTTCCCACTCCTCACTGTGTAGTGGAAACTACAGAGGGACATACGTAATGCAGGTGAGAAATAATCAACAGTATGGTTCAGCCAAGCAATACTTGAATTAATAATAAGTGAGTTAGTGCCTCTGGGCATTTGCTAAGTAATTTCAGCAGGTTGTTCTTATATAAGCAGGGACACCATCAGTGTACATAAGAGAATTGGCTGTCCTCATTCTTATTGCTGTTTTTTATTGTTCAAAGAAGTTTGACTAGCCCAAGGTCACCCAGCAGCTGCATGTGGAGGAGCAGGGACGCCAACCTGGTTCCCCAGATTACAAGTCTACTGCTCTTAACCACTATACCACACTGGCTCTCACTGGGAAGCGATCCACAAATTAAATCAATAAATCAGTTTCACAGGTCTGATTACCTGTGATTACCTGATTACCTCCTGAAAACACCTGCTGGACTTCAGCCGAGAAGAGACTGTGCCTTGCAGAACATGATGTGATCCTTGTATGCCTTTTAGTCTTGTTGCACAAACTGATGGAGCAGAGCCAGTCTACTAGGTGTAGAAAGAGACACATCATGGCAAACTCATGCCAATCCTTATGTAGGCAAAATGGCTTATGGGTCCAAGATGGATCTCCAGGGGCAAGAGGGAGGGGTCAACATGCTTTGAGGCACCCCAAGGTTTCCTGAAGTACAAAATACCTTGCGGAAGTGGGGTGGGGCTGAAATAAGAACTGAGCATGCTCAGTAAGCACAGAAGTGTGTGCATGTATGGAAAGGAGTCAGTGGCATAGGAAGCCTCTTGGCTGCCCGGGGCGGCGTTGCCGATTTATTATTTATTATTTCATAAAATTTATATACTGGTTAGTTGGTTGGTTTTTACAAAGTGGTTTACAAAAAGAATAATAGCCAACAAGATTATTAATAAAAAATAATTTCAAATTTAAAAACAATCCCAGCAGGAAGGGAGTTCCACATGCAAGGAGCCACCACCAAAAAAGCCCTGTCCTAGGTCCTCACACCAGGGGCCACATCCCATGTAGGGTTTCTTCTGCTGATCTTAAAAGGCTGATAAGAGTTGAATTGGGCCTGGGAAGCAACTGGCAACCAGTGCAGCTGTTTTAAAATGGGAACAGCTTTATCCTGGCCTTTTCAGGACCCCAAACCCAAAATATTCCTGTGATTATAATTCAGTGATGGCTAACCTTGACACTCCAGATGTTTTGGGACTACAACTCCCATCATCCCTGACCACTGATCCTGTTAGCTAGGGATGATGGGAGTTGTAGTTCCAAAACATCTGGGGTGTCAAGGTTAGCCATCACTGTTATAATTTGTTTTAACTGTTTTAAATTGTTGTAACCCGCCCTGTGTAAACAACAGCAACAATTATGCTCAGAATAGGCTGCCCCTTCCAAGATTTTTACAGCACCGTTTTGCATCCGTTGCAATTTCCAGACCATCTTCAACAGCAGTCCCACGTAGAGCGTAAGCCATGCTCTTTTCCTGGATCCTGCAGCCTTCCCTGAGCACACAAGATTACGCTAAAAATATAGATGCCTTCTTGTAGCCTTCATCAAGCTGGTGCACTGAACGGGGTAACTGTGCCCCTGAAGGACCAGGTGTGCAGCCTGGGAACATGGCCCTCATATTTCTGGCTACTCCCCGCACCTCAGCAACCGTCTCACTCTACCTCATCGTAGGACCGGCCCTGCATGCATGGCAGATGCACCGCCACAGAACCATAGCCCTTCCTGAAGTCGAGACATCCCTCACTTCCTCTTTCATTGAAGTGGCACCTCTATATTCCTGACTCCATCAGAATCTCAGAAAGCGAGTTCTCCACTACAGAGAGAGCTCGTGTTGCGGTGGGGGCAGGGAAAGCCACCTCCCCTTGTAGCTGGGGTTGGCTTAATGGCCACAGCTACTATTGACCCAGGGTGTTGCTGGGGAAAAACACACGTATCTATTTGTGATGGACAGCCCAGCGTCCTTTAAAACTGGTCAGCACGTGGTGCGACCTTCCTCTTTGCTGCGAGCTTCGAATCTCCCGCCCCCCCCCCTGGTATAGGCTTGTGCATTGACCTTGCTGTTGCCTGTCATGGGGTCGTCTGCTTTTGAGGCAGGGGCCTAGTAGGAATTTTTCCATCTGGCTGATTGGCTGTGCCATTTGGTTTTCGCCTACTACGTAGCAACTAGTCACAACTTGTAAGGTTGGCGGTTAGGCATTGGTTGTGTTGGTTAATGGGTGGGCGGTAGCCCCCCAAAAGTGATAATGGTGCGTGGGAATTCCGTTAAAGGAATCCAGCAGCTCAATATGCTTGTCCGAACCCGGTAGGGTTGCAGGGCCGTGCATGAGCCCCTGGGACCTCTGGGGAAGGGAGAGGTCTCTGCGTCCCAGCCTCCATTCAACTCTCCCCAGACTGGTTTCCCCCCGCTGACAAGTGGTCAGCTCTGTCCCGTCGGACAGCTAGACTTTTTCGCTGACAAGTGGTCAGCTCTGTCCCATCGGACAGCGTGAACCAATGCCTACGCAACCACTCACGTGTTTTGTATTTCAATAAAGTTGTGGCCAAAAATATGCCAAAAACCCAAACAAAAATTACGTCTCATGTGTGAATTTATTGGTGGGGGTGGTTTGGTGACCTCTACATGCAAACCCAGAAGTAGTAGGAGAAAACAAGGAGGAAGAGGAGGTGGAGGAGGAGCATTTTCTCTAGGCACTTGCATCATGATCTCTTCCTTGCATGGGAGATGCTTATCAGCCAATATGTTAATGGTAGCAATTTGTGGTCTTCGGGGAACGAAGAGCCCTCTCTGGCAACTGCCAGCTCCATGGAAGACTCTTTAATTAGTAGTTGCATTTGCTTCTAACCTAGATTAAAGAGAGTTGTCCGGATTAGGGAGGGAGCAAGGAAATGGGTTGTAGGCCATCCTTGCTGAACCAAAGCCAGGATTAAGTCGGTGAAAAAGCTGGGTCAACAAATGGAAGACGTCTCCCTGACTCCACCACTGCTATTATTGGCCATTCTTCTATCCCATCCAGATGATTTACGAGCTGGCCTCTGGCTCCTCATCACCATCCTTGTTATCTGCTGCAGGTTATAAAATGTCTGAGCAGTGATTGCTCATAGATTCAGGCAGTCATGCTGCCCGCTCTGCTCCAAATCCCTCCTACTCTCTGGGTAGCTTTAGTATGTGGTCCCCATTACAGTTCGTTCCCAGTTGAAACATAGCTTGTGTCAGTCTAACTGGCTCCAGGGCCGTCTTTACCTGGGGGTGCAAGGGGTGCGGGGCACCTGGGCGCCGAATTCTGGGGGGTGCCGGGTGCCTGCCGCTGAAGCCGCCTAAGCTCTTAACTATCTACCTGTTATGAAATAATAAATAATTTTGATCAGGCTTGAAAAACAAAATACATATATACCTAGGTATTACCGAAATGTATCGACTTTGTGCGCCTATTTACCAAAGACGCGCCACATTCACAACGGTGGCGCTTGTCAGACTCAACGATTTGGGGGCGCTGGGCAGATTTTTGCACCCCGGTGGCGCATATGCTAAAGACTCCCCTGACTGGCTCACATTGACCCTGCCTTACCTTTGACTCTTGTATGAATGTGGGGTGAGCAGGAAGGGAGGGGGCTCTTGTGCTTGAATCCTGCTTGCAGATTTCTCACAGGCATCTGGTTAGACCCAGTGAGGACAGGATGTTGGACTAGATGGGCCATTGGCCTGATCCAGAAGGATCTAACACTCTTATGTATGTACCTTGATGGCATTCTCTGAATTGGTGATAATAAGACATCACCTTGCCGACAAAGGTCCGTATAGTTAAAGCTATGGTTTTCCCAGTAGTAATGTACAGAAGTGAGAGCTGGACCATAAAGAAGGCTGATCGCCGAAGAATTGATGCTTTTGAATTCTGGTGCTGGAGGAGACTCTTGAGAGTCCCATGGACTGCAAGAAGATCAAACCTATCCATTCTTAAAGAAATCAGCCCTGAGTGCTCACTAGAAGGACAGATCCTGAAGTTGAGGCTCCAGTACTTTGGCCACCTCATGAGAAGAAAAGACTCCCTAGAAAAGACGCCGATGTTGGGAAAGGTTGAGGGCACAAGGAGAAGGGGACGGCAGAGGATGAGATAATAATAATAATATAATAATAATTTATTATTTGTACCCCGCCCATCTGACCGGGTCCCCCCAGCCACTCTGGGCGGCCTCCAACAAACACTAAAATACATTGAAATATTACAGATTAAAAACTTCCCTAAACAGGGCTGCCTTCAGGTGTTTTCTAAAGGTCATGTAGTTGTTGATCGCTTTGACCTCTGAAGGGAGGACGTTCCACAGGGCGGGCGCCACTACCGAGAAGGCCCTCTGCCTGGTTCCCTGTAGCTTTGCTTCTCGCAGTGAGGGAACCACCAGAAGGCCCTCGGCGCTGGATCTCAGTGTCTGGGCTGAACGGTGGGGGTGGAGACGCTCCTTCAGGTATACAGGACCGAGGCCGTTTAGGGCTTTAATGGTTGGACAGTGTTCTCGAAGCTACTAACATGAGTTTGGCCAAACTGCGAGAGGCAGTGAAGGATAGGCGTGCCTGGTGTGCTCTGGTCCATGGGGTCACGAAGAGTCGGACACGACTGAACGACTGAACAACAACAATCCACATAACCATGGCCCTGACCAATGGATAATTGCATTGATCACATGGTGACTCACAGCAAAATAATCAAGACCGATAGTTCAACAGGGAAGGACACCTCCCACATTAGCAGCTTCATGGAAGTGCAGAATTTTAGAGTTGGAAGCAGGCGCACCCCAACGCAACGTGTCCTGGTGGGAAGGTGCCCCAGGCCGACCAGTGCGGCCTGGTGCGCAAATGTCGCATTGGGAGGTGTCCTGGCTGGCCTCTCCTAATGCGACATTCATCACATGTGTGCACATAACATCCCACACAGCCACCCACCCACCTTAATGCTAGGTGCAGCTCGGCATCTGTGGTTTGAAGGTACCATGAGGGTCATCTAGTCCAACTCCCTGCAATGCAGGAACCTCAGCTAGATCGTCCATGACAGACGGCCCTCCAACCTCTGCTTACAACCCTTCAAGGAAGGAGAGTCCACCACCTCTCGTGGGAGTCTGTTCCACTGCTGAACAGCTCTTACCACCAGAAAGTTCTTCCTAATGCTTAGTCGGAGTTTCCTTTCTTATAATTTGACCCCACTGGGTCCTAGCAAGAGAAAATAAGCTTGCTCCATCCTCCTATAGCTATTTGAAGATGGCTATCATCTCCAGTGGCGTAGCATGGGTTGCGGGCACCCGGGGCTGGCAAGCTGCCAAGAGTGGCAGAGCGCCCTCCCCACCGGACTGCTCTGCCACCTTTCCAGGGCGGGGATCCCCAGAGAAGCTGACACCTGTGTGTGGGTGCCTGGTTGCGCCCCCTCATAATTTTGTGCCCGCTGCCCCCCCCATGCTACGCCACTGATCATGTCTCCTCTTTGCCAGGCTAAACATACCCAATTCCCTCAACTGGTTCTCATAAGGCTTGATTTCCAGACCCATCCAATTCGTGGACGGTGACCTTGTGAAGCAAGGAGCCTCCTGTCTACATGGAGAGCAGCTGCAACAGTGATGTGAGTGGCGTTTGCACATAGATGCCTGCAGACGTCTCTTGCATGTTAAGGGAGATTGCTACTTCCTATCACATGAAGTTCTTCTGATGGAATTCCAGGGACCTCTTTCACTTTGCCCCTTCTTCTTCTCTTCAGCCTCCTAATGCTTCGGGCTGCTGAGCCTGGGGCACATCAAACTTTTGGCGTATCTTCACACTGGAAACTTGGTTCCCTAGCCATTTCTCTTCCTCAGGAGGAATCTGGGAACTGTACTTTTGGGAAGAGACTTGAAGTCTCCAACCAATACTTCTCAACTCCTTCATGAAAGTACATCTTGGTATCTAGTGGAGAAATACAGGAAGTAAGAAGCAAGAACACAGGAAACTGCCTTCTGCCAAGTCAGGTCATTGGTCCATCTAGCCAGGGTGGGATCGCTCCCAGTCCTACCTGGAGATGCCAGGAACTGAACCTGCTCTACCACTGAGTTATGGACATACCGGTAGCTGTCAACCTTTCCATTTTCTCGCGAGGAATCCTATTCGGAATAAGGGAATTTCCCACCAAAAAAAGGGGAAAGTTGACAGCTATGGTTATGGAACATCCCCATAGCATCAGCTTGTCAAGTTTGTGGGATCTCCAGCCTCATATAACCAACATGCTTTAATTAATGCATGAAGGGGTTAAGACCATAGAGTAAGATGTCTTGCCAGGTTTAGCGAGGTCACTCTCTTGCCCCTTAGCAGGAAAGGTTGTGAAATCTTTTTTTCTCTCAACTTCCACTGTGTGAAACCTACCACTAAAGAGCTCTGGTCACTCCAAGCCCAGACTGTGTGGCTTAAGCAAGCCAACTTGGTGTTTTTGTGGAAATAATTTAGAAACATTTACTGTTTTGAAACCTAAGTTGTACTGCCTGTCTTTTCTGCCAAGGAGTTTTGAAACCTAAGTTGTACTGACCGAAATTTGCTGCCCAGGAGTGTGGTGGAGTCTCCTTCTTTGGAGGTCTTTAAGCAGAGGCTTGACAGCCACCTGTCAGGAATGCTTTGATGGTGTTTCCTGCTTGGCAGGGGGTTGGACTGGATGGCCCTTGTGGTCTCTTCCAACTCTATGATTCTATGATTCTTCTGCAATATGGAAAAGCAATTGAATCTGACCTTTGAAGAGTTTGTAAGTAAACCATTTTTAACTTACCAGATGTGGTCTCTTTCTGCGCTAAGAGTGGCTGGGGAAACTCAGCCAGATGGACGGGGTATAAATAATAATAATAATTGTTATTATTATTATTACTAAGGGAAGTGGGGAACTTTGGGACTTTCTCACTATTATTATTATTATTATTATTATTATTATTATTATTATTATTATACTTTATATACCGCCCTATACCTGGAGTATAAAAGAGTACTAACAAGTACTTGCCCCAGACCTGGATCTTAGGCATCCAGGGGAACTTTTCCTTTTATTATACCCAGTATTTTATCTTTTAACCAAACCAAATAACAAAAAAACAACAGCCAAGTTAACTTTCTGGGGTGATTTCAAATGGTTAACTAAGATTCCAGAATTTAGATGAAGTTTTGGGCAAAGATATGTGAGATGTCAGGCAGAGAGGACTTAAAAGGAGCCTCACTCAGGCCTGGGATTCTCTACGGACAAACCTGTTGATCTAGCTCCATGGGCGCAGATCCAAACCCTAGATGCGTTGTGCAAAGAGTGCCTAGGCTGAGTGTGAGTGTAGGCTTTCCACCCCCTGACTATTTTAATTCTTTGGGCAATGACAAATCTGTTTATCTCTGCTCAAAGTGCCCTTCATCAACACCCAGACAAGAGCTGTAACTCAACTTCAGATCAGATCATCTTTCTCACACTTTTACTACTTCAAGATATACCAGTGTGATGCAAGAGGACAACTAAGTCATCTTCCGGAGATGTATAACAAATATGGGCATCATACCTGAGCTGGGTCTATGTAGCCTACTGCCATCTCCTTGCCCCGCCAGCTCACTAAGGTTGGAAGGGCTAACCGGGTTCAATTCTTGCCCTCTTCAGGGACAGACCCCATACCTGAAACATTGGAGAGCAGTCCGTGTTGATAATGATGAGCTAAATATACCAAGACAGCTTTCTGTGTTTCTAAGGTCTCACACAGACACCACTATGCTATAGCCAAGGCTAGAGTAAGGTGGTTGGGTGGCCCCTTCCCCTGCAAAGGAACGCAAGGAATAAAGTACCACAAAACAAGTCTTGTTAAAGCCGCCAACGTGAGTCTGACCAAACTGCGGGAGGCAGTGGAAGACAGGAGGGCCTGGCGTGCTCTGGTCCAGGGGGTCACGAATAATAATAATAATAATAATAATAATAATAATAATAATAATCCTATATAATAAAGAGCCTGTGTCCGTCCGTACTTTCCGTGTGTCAGTGGAAATCGCAAGTGCGCATGCGCTCCACTGACACAGGGATTGGATGGTGCAGACCAATAGGCAATGGCGGTTACGCCTCCACCTCCACACACGCACACCCGCCAGCCTCAGAGAGACAGAGAGAAGGCAGGCGGCGGAGGAGGAGGCCGTGCGCGCTTGAGGGGGAGTCGGAGCGTGGCAGTTGGCGCTTCTCTCCGCCGCCTCAGCTCCTCCTCCGCCACTCGCAGCTGCAGAACAGGGGCAGCATCAGGGTTGCCGAGACGGGGAAGGGGAGGGAGGGAAGCCCGGCCGCCCCGCTCGGCTCCACCACCTCGCGCTGCGGGCGTCAAAATAAAAAAGGGGGGAGGGAGGGGGAGGGAGAGCAAGCGAGGCCCGCGCGCCCTTACGCAGGTGCTTTCAGACGGCCGGAGGTGAAGCGGCGGAGGGGAAGGGGGGTTGATCTTAGAGGAGGCGGCGACGGCGGCGTCACGGGGCCACTCACGTGCTGGCTGGGCCCAGGCGCTCGAACAGCTCTCCTCCTCCTCCCCCCGCCCTCCTGCGTCCCTCCCTCCACGCCAGCCAGCCTAGCCTAGCTGGGCACTTTGTTTGTGTCCCACAATGCAACGCCGTGGCGGCGGCTGTTGTGAAGCGGGAGGGAGGGAGGGTTGGCGGAGATCAGTGGGCGGGGCCACGAGCGGTCGTCGGAGAGGGCGGGGCCAAAACTGGAGATTGGGGAGGGGGAAGGGGAAGCGGCGGAGGGAAAAGCGTTTGGCGTCGGGTCGTTCACGCCGCTGCCGCCCGCACACCTCCAGCGGAGCCTCCGTTCCTGGAGGCTCCCGCCGCCGCCTTTCTTCTAGAGCCCGTAATCTTTACGGGCTTAATTTACTAGTAATAATAATAATAATAATAATTTTTTATTTGTACCCCACCCATCTGGCCGGGCCTCCCCAGCCACTCTGGGCGGCCTCCAACAGATATTAAAATACATTAAAATATCACAGGTTAAAAACTTCCCTAAAGAGTCAGACGAAGAGTCAGACACGACTAAACGACTAAACAACAACAACAAATTTAACCTGACATAAGTTTTCGTGAACAAAAACAAACAAACAAAAGGACTCTGAGCATGTGCAGATTCACAACTCTCAAATAAACTTTTACTTATTGCCTACCTTGATTAAGAAGGGGTTCATCTGAGATCAGGTACTCCAGATAAATTAAGATAAGGTAAGATAAGATTTCTTTATTGTCATTGTACAACTACAAGTACAACGTTGTATAAGTGCAATGAAATTGGATGCCATCCCATAAAAACAAAAACAAAAAAAGCACAAAGAAACACATTTTCAGCCACACTTGCACATACATACACACCCATCACAACTCTCCAAGGTCATATTATCTGGTTACAGCATTTAAGATGGTTATAGCTCTTGGGTAGAAACTATTCTTTAATCTATTTGTTCTTGATCTGATTGTTCTATTATTTTCTACAAACATCGTTGCACAATAAATAAGGGTGGATGTTACAGAATCCCCACCAACTGGCAAATGCAAAATGCGAAAGCTTTGCACAGAGAGGCAGTCCGAAGTTTGTGACTTAACTTTTTCATAAATGCCATGTGCTATACTTAGTGATATTATATGACCCTCTGCCCTACCATTCCTTGCAAGAAAGCCAAGGCTGCAATCCTGAACTCACTCACCTTAGGGTTGCCATATTTCAAAATGTGAAAATCCGGAAACAAAAGTTGCTGAGTGTTGTTGTTTTTTTAGTTTTGAGCTCTTTTTTGGGGCAAAATTTGCTATTTTTAGCTATTTTTAAGGGAAAGTAGCAAAAGCAACACAGATTTTCACAGACATTTTGCCAATTTCCACCCAGACACTGCTTCCGTCTTCAGAGGCAGCCCTATGTAATGGTAATAATAATAATAATAATAATAATAATAATAATAATAATAATAATAATAATAGACTATAAGGGCTCAGGCGGTCTTTAAACTCTGTGTGCTACCCAAGCAGAGCAGGAGAAAACAGCCACATGGATTTTCCCCACCCACCTTAACATTGGTTTTCCGGATGGTAGTCGAGTGGAAAATACTCATGCAATCCACCCACGACCCAAGCGGTTGCAGTATCCGCAGCCACACATCACAAGCACGTGGGACTGCAGTGCAGGGATTGTCCCTTCACGGCTGGGGGTAAGTGAAGGGTGCCTAAGCGAATCGCCATCTGTGCATATTGTGGCAGTGAGTTCCCCAGGTCACCACTGTGACCCATTAGATTCTGTTGCCTGCCTTGAGGGTCCCATGTAAAGCAACGGGATTGTTATTGATTTGTGTGTTTAGAAGGGCTTTCACTCTCGCCAGAAGCTCGGCCCTGCCCTCACCGGTTCTGGAAGGCTCCTATGGAAGAGTTCCGTATGCACAGAGACTTTGCACCTGCCCATTAGGGGATATAGGAAGCCCCGAACATATATTTTTTAGACGCTGAGATTCGTAGAGAAACCATCGATCCTTTGCTGAAGAGGCTTGTCGATCTCACAGACAAGTCCAAATTAAACTCGCTCCTCACAGGCAAAGATCATAAAACGACCTGGCTGGTAGCCAGATTCTGTGCCCAGATTTGTAAGCTCAGATCATACCCTAGATTAAAATAGCTTTCTTGGGAAAAGCTGAAGCCCTTTTTGGAGCACCTTAGAATCAGTTTTTTATGGAAGTCCAGATCTCAGTCATACGGATGAGAAGATATATCAACCTTTTATGCTCTTCCACACCCGCCCAATGCTCCTATCCCTTCTTTTAGATTCTTTTAGCGTCTTTTAAATTCTCATAGACTTTTATATTCACCTTCTGCTTTAATACCTTTTAGCTATCCAAAACGCTTATCAGTTTTTAAATGACTGTATCCTATCCTTTTATGCTGGTCTATGACCGTAATAAAGATTTGATTTGTGTGTTTGAAATATTTGGCTGCTGTCCATTACTCAGCTACCTGGTCGGAAGCCCCCCACTGAACATAGCAGGACTTGCTTCTGTGTGCATTTTTATTAATATATCCAGAGCGTTTCAATCTTCCCGAAGGTTTTGCTCTGAACTGATCACGTGCAGAAAACTTTTCTCCCCTTTTGTTCTTCCCGTCACTTGGTTTGTTTCAGCTTTTCTCTCCCCTCCCCCTCTTCCTCTGGGTTACCCCTACCCACATGAAATTAGACTGAGGGCCACATGCAGTCCTCAGGCTGCAGGTTGCTCACCCCAATCTAAACAATAAAAGTACTGATGGACAGAAGCATTCCGTAACTAAGGGGCCAACACTGAAGAGGCCCTCTTCCCTAGTCAGCTGAAGGAGGACTTCTGAAGCAGAGGCTCAAAAATAATAGAATCGTTGTGTTGTAGAGTTGGAAGGGACCGTGATAATAATAATAATAATAATAATAATAATAATAATAATAGTAATAATAATAGTAATAATAATAATAATAATTTATTTATACCCCACCCATCTGGCTGGGCTTCCCCAGCCACTCTGGGCGGCTTCCAACAAAATATTAAAATACAATAACATTAAAAGCTTCCCTAAACAGGGCTGCCTTCAGATGTCTTCTAAAAGTCTGGTAGTTGTTGTTCTCTTTGACATCTGGTGGGAGGGCATTCCACAGGGCGGGTGCCACTACTGAGAAGGCCCTCTGCCTGGTTCCCTGTAACTTGGCTTCTCGCAGTGAGGGAACCGCCAGAAGGCCCTCGGCGCTGGACCTCAGTGTCCGGATAGATCGATGGGGGTGGAGACACTCCTTCAGATCTGTGAGGATCATCTAGTCCCACCCCCTGCAATGCAGGAATCTTCTGCCCAACGTGGGACTCAAACCCAAGACCCTGAGATTAAGAGTCTCATGCTCTATGTACTGAGCTGCCCCAGTTGTACCACTCTTGAATACAGAAGAAAGCAGTGCCATTCCTAAACACAGGGATGGGCTACCAGTTGGCCTCCAACTCCCATCATCCCCCAGCTCACATGGCCAATGATCAGGGATGATGGGGGTTGTAGTCCAACAGTATCTGAGAAGAAGGCACAGGTTGCCCACCCCTGCCTTGATATGGAGTTAGATGTTTCTTCAGCTCCCATAAAAGGATCCAGGATCTGGAGAAAGAGGGGAACAAGGAATGAGGAAGTGTTGTGTTTTGGAGCTTGAATTATGCCTGGCTACATTTCCACAATTCCCTCAACAACTTGGGACCAGTTTACCTATGAGATTGTCTTACCCCACATGTGCCCTCTCAACCCCTTCAATTGGTGGAATTGGCACTGCTGCAGGTGCCTCATAATAACCCATTCCACATTTGTAAGAACTCGATCTTTTAGTGGGGCAGCACCTAGACTTTGGAACTCCCTGCCTATTGAGATCAAGCAGGCCCTTCCACCGCCCTCATTTCGGTGTCTTTAAAAACACTATTGTTCAGACAAGCCTACCCATAAGGTGTGTGGCGCTGTGGGTTAAACCACAGAGCCTAGGGCTTGCCGATCAGAAGGTCGGCGGTTCGAATCCCCGCGACAGGGTGAGCTCCCGTTGCTCGGTCCCTGCTCCTGCCAACCTAGCAGTTCGAAAGCACAAAGTGCAAGTAGATAAATAGGTACTGCTGCAGCAGGAAGGTAAACGGCGTTTCCGTGCGCTGCTCTGGTTCACCAGAAGCGGCTTAGTCATGCTGGCCACATGACCTGGAAGCTGTACGCTGGCTCCCTCGGCCAATAAAGCGAGATGAGCGCCGCAACCCCAGAGTCGTTCGCGACTGCACCTAATGGTCAGGGGTCCCTTTACCTTTACCTTTACCCATAAGGTGTTTTCTGCATGTGCTGTAGAGGGAAGCGAGGGGCAGGTGGGACTCATTCACCTGGGAAAGTAGCCCTTTTAGAAGAAGGAAAACTCTGATCTGAAACCTCTGCTGCCTTGTGAGATACCTTGGGGAGAATAAAAGGCGAAGGAGCAAATCCTATACAAATCTAGATTCTAGAGTCCCTAAGATGGTTGAATGGCTCCTTGTCCGTTTCCTTCCAGCAACTCCTGCAGCCAAGCTGGTGCCAAACGTATTGCTCTGCTTTCCTTTGGACCACATCAGCGAGGCCGAGATGGAGGTCTTGCCATCTAGGCAACCCAGGACCTCCAGACACACAGCCCAGGCTTGTGCCCCAAGGAGGCAGCTAACACAGCAGTTTGGCTTCACCCCCAGAGGTGCACTCCATTGCCTCTTGAGACAAACGGATGCCCACAACAGCCTAGATGTTTAGAAAGCTGTGGTAGTTTTAGTTTGATTTAGTTTTTTTAACATGTGTATATGTTTTAAAGTATGGTTGTGACTTTAAAGTATGGTTGTGACTTTAAAGTATGGTTGTGGAGAGCCAGTGTGGTGTAGTGGTTAAGAGCGGCAGACTCGTAATCTGGGGAACCGGGTTCGCGTCTCCCCTCCTCCACATGCAGCTGCTGGGTGACCTTGGGCTAGTCACACTTCTCTGAAGTCTCTCAGCCCCACTCACCTCACAGAGTGTTTGTTGTGGGGGAGGAAGGGAAAGGAGAGTGTGAGCCGCTTTGAGACTCCTTCGGGTAGTGATAAAGCAGGATATCAAATCCAAACTCTTCTCTTCTTTTCCTTGTTACTGGTTTATCTTTTGAGGGTTTTTTTTCCCAATCAAGCAGTGTATAAATTATATGAAAGAAATAAAGAAATAAACAATTCCAAGCACTGTGCCATGTTTCATTCTGAGCCTGTCTCTGTAACTCAAGAGATAAACTTTAAGAGATAAACATGCATAAAGGGTAGTGCCTACACCTTAAGACTGTTTTTCCTGATTTCCAAGTCTCATTAATCAGTAGAGGAAATCATTTTCCCACAATCTATGTCCTGGTTTGTTTTATAATATATGATGATAGACCATTAGAAGCTGTGAGCATTCCGGACTGTAACGTCCTCTCACTTTTTCCAACCGTAAATCATCAACACATCCGACAGGCTCTCCTGATAGCAGCTTGATCCCCACATCACCTCCTCTAGCTCTGATATTCTGTTCATGCTGCTGTATCTTGCATGGAAGGATGTGGGATGTCTAGCAATGACCCCAAGTCTGGAGGGATTTTTGCAAGTTGATGTAATATGTGCGTTCCACTTTTCCAAAAACAGTTCTGAGCTCAAAGGGTGTGTGTGTGTGTCATGAGAATAATAACAAGGGGAAAACAAAAAACGTTACAATCACTAGGATGAAAAACGCAATAATGTATAGATAAGGCAAAAGAGCAGATTCGGCAAACAATGAATGCAATTTGAGGCAAACTTGTAGCGATTTGAAGTTTTTAATGTTTAATGTTTTATTGCTATACAGTAGGTAGGTGTAGCTGTGTTAGTCTGCCGTAGTTGAAACAAAATAAAAAACTTCCTTCCAGTAGCACCTTAGAGACCAACTAAGTTTGTTCTTGGTATGAGCTTTCGTGTGCATGCACACTTCTTCAGATACCGTGCATGCACACGAAAGCTCATACCAATAACAAACTTAGTTGGTCTCTAAGGTGCTACTGGAAGGAATGTTGTTGTTTTTAAACCAAGAAAATGCTTTATTATTACAATTTAATTCTGCATAATTTAAAAATAACTCTGTTAGTCGCCATACAAATTTATTTTTTAACTATAAAATCAGTTGCCAGTGTATGTTTTAGTACCACACAGTCTCGGAAGGAATGTTTTATTGTGTTTTTTTATATGCTGGAAGCTTCCCAGATTGGCTTGGGCAACCCAGTCAGATGTGTGGGGTATAAATAATAATAATAATAATAATAATAATAATAATAATAATAATAATAATAATAATAATAATTTATTTGTACCCCGCCCATCTGGTTGGGTCCCCCCAGCCACTCTGGGCGGCCTCCAACAGATATTAAAATACATTAAAATATCACCGGTTAAAAACTTCCCTAAACAGGGCTGCCTTCAGGTATTTTCTGAATGTCAGATAGTTGTTTATCTCTTTGACCTCTGCTGGGAGGGTGTTCCACAGGGCGGGCGCCACTACCAAGAAGGCCCTCTGCCTGGTTCCCTGTAGCTTTGCTTCTCACAGTGAGGGAACCGCCAGAAGGCCCTCGGCGCTGGACCTCAGTGTCCGGGCTGAACGATGGGGGTGGAGACGCTCCTTCAGGTATACAGGACCTTTATAAAAAATAAAATTATTGTTGTTGTTGTTGTTGTTATGGAATAGGACATCCCTATTTCATCAGAGAAATTGTGGAGGCCTATGTCATTACTGGACTATATCTTGGGTAGTTCTGGTTTTGACATTTCATACCGTAAATGGTCCTGGGTACTTGAAAGGTTGCATCGTAAGAGTTCAGAGCTAAGTTTGACTGCAAGAGTTGCATGATCATTGTCCTTTGAAACTGCTTTCTTAGCAGTGAGGTTTTCCAATTTTAGTCATCCTCTCCCCAACTAAGCTGGCTTCCTGGTTTCTCTTTTAATTATTGCTGACTTTAAAGTTGATATGGGTGAGTTTCTAAAAATGAGCTGCGATCTTAATCAATGTTAGCTGCTTCAAAAGCCAAGGGGTGTTATCCAATTAAGTTATAGTCAGGGCAGGCCTATGGAAAAATAATAGCTTTAAGTTCCTCCAGTCCATTGATTTTGGTGGGTCTACTCTGAGTATATGATTAACACTGAACCTCTCTGTTTATTTATTTACATTTTTATAAACCCACACTTTGGCAGGAAATATAACAAGGCGGGATTTAGTGTAAAAGCAGAGGGTTAAACACATCCATGGCATATTAATGAAAAACTGGTTGGTGGGGGGAAATGTTATGTTTCAAAAGCCTACTTAACAATACAAGTTCTTGGGCGGAGATCCCAAAAGAGATGCTTAAGTTGTTTATGTATCCTGGAGGCGGTTGGAGGATGGATGGTGGCTAACAGATTGAGGTTGAATCCTGACAAGACAGAAGTACTGTTTTGGGGGGACAGGGTGCGAGCGGGTGTGGGGGACTCCCTGGTCCTGAATGGGGTAATTGTGCCCCTGAAGGACCAGGTGCGCAGCCTGGGAGTCATTTTGGACTCACAGCTGTCCATGGAGGCGCAGGTTAATTCTGTGTCCAGGGCGGCTGTCTACCAGCTCCATCTGGTACGCAGGCTGAGACCCTACCTGCCCGCAGACTGTCTCGCCAGAGTGGTGCATGCTCTAGTTACCTCTCGCATGGATGACTGCAATGTGTTCTACGTGGGGCTACCTTTGAAGGTGACCCGGAAACTACAATTAATCCAGAATGCAGCAGCTAGACTGGTGACTAGGAGTGGCTGCCGGGACCACATAACACCGGTCCTGAGAGAACTACATTGGCTCCCAGTATGTTTCCGAGCACGTTTCCGAACACAATTCGGTCCTGTATACCTGAAGGAGTGTCTCCACCCCCACCATTCAGCCCGGACACTGAGATCCAGCGCCAAGGGCCTTCTGGCGGTTCCCTCACTGCGAGAAGCAAAGCTACAGGGAACCAGGCAGAGGGCCTTCTCGGTAGTGGCGCCCGCCCTGTGGAACGCCCTCCCAGCAGAGGTTAAAGGGATCAACAACTATCCTACATTCAGAAAATACCTGAAGGCAGCCCTGTTTAGGGAAGTTTTTAACCTGTGATTTTGATGTATTTTAATATCTGTTGGAGGCCGCCCAGAGTGGCTGGGGAGACCCAGCCAGATGGACGGGGTACAAATAAAAAAATATTATTATTATTATTATTATTATTATTATTATTATTATTATTATTATTATCCTACTACAATCAGAATCCTGTATGTGCAAAAGTGGAAAGAAGCAGAAGTCCCAACGAAAGAAGAATGGATTCTAAAGTTAATGGACTATGCAGAGATGGCAAAGTTGATAGTAAAAAGAAGAGATCAAAAAGATGAGAACTTTGTCGAAGAGGGAAAGTTGTTTTCAGACTACTTGAGAATAAACTATAGGCAAATGAAATCGCCAGCAGGATTTGATTATAATAGGCAAGGGAAGGGGAATAAATGAATTGTAATAGAAGTTGTAATAGAAAATAGAAAACAAACGGTGGTTATGGTAGCAGATAAAGGAATACAACAGGTACATCACAGACATAAGGAAGGGAAGTCAAAATGTAAGAAATTATTATACTGAAAGTGAAATCAATGTCAAATTTTGTGTAAAAATAACTAATAATAATTATTTTTTTACAAAAAATACAAGTTCTTTTTTTTAAAGACACAGGGATGTCTCCTGTTGAACTTCTATTGGCAAAGAGTTCCACAGGAGAAGCCCTGCCACACTAAAGACCTGCTCCCCAGAAATGATTTTAGGGTAGCACAGCCCGTAGATGCTGCAGAATGGAGTGTGAGAGGTGGGGTGCGGTTAACGTCACACGGGGCGCTACTGAAATTTGAGAGCCCATAGTCCGCCACTGCCTGGTCCCCATGAAAGTCTCCTACCGATCCTCAGGGGCATGGGGGAAACTCCAAAGGACCCTTAACAGAAGAGCTCAGATATCACTGAGATAATCTGGAGAGGCCCTGTAACTAGTCCTTAGTGCCACCAATCTCATTCTGTGGAACACTCTTCCAACAAAGATGCGGAAATAGCCTTGTACCTCGGAGCCGGCACATCGTGTGGGGTTTACCAGGCCCCCCTTATTTTATTCAGGTTGGTGTCCTGTCCCTGTTACCATAAATGAACTCTTAGCATCAGATTTTGCTCAGTGATAAGGATTTGGCATACATTGACTATAGGGAGATGGTGATGGTGTTTTATTAATTACTGTTTTTCTCTCATTTTCTCCCCCCCCCCTTTGATTTCACTAGTCCCATAAACAGGAGACTGTCCAATACACACACACACACACACACACACACACACACACACACACACACACACACTTTTCAGATACATACATTTCACTGATTTTACAATCATTTTGACATTTTAAAACTTGACTTCCTTCCCCCCCTTTTCTGCGGTTCCTTAAACTTATTTTTAATATCTTCTGCATATCCAAAGTCACTTAACTTACTCATTTATTTACTTCTTTAAAAGTATACTCTTATGTAACTGCAGGTTATTACAATAACCCTGCCAGTGTTTTTATCTGTTTACAATTTATCTGTAAATATTCAATAAACCATTTCAATTCTTTTATAAAAAGTTCATTATCTTGATTTCTTATTTTTTTCCGCTAAGTTTCACCATTTCTGCATGTTCCATAAGTTTTTGTATCCATTCTTCCTTTGCCGGGACTTCTGCTTCTTTCCGTTTTGGGGCAAGTAACATTCTTTCCGCTGTAGTCGCAGGGGGACTTGTCCGCTTTGAGATTCTCAATAACATACTCCCATCAAAGTAACTGTGCTGGCACAATGCACACAGGTGTGTGATGAACTGGGAACATGTGCCCCACCTCTGGCATCGAGGGACCAAGAATCCATCTTGGTCCAAGGCATCTTCCTACGATTTAATCATGCTCCTATGGTTTAATTGATCACCTCTTTCACGGCATGTGTGTTCAACAGCTTCCCAAAGCACGAGACGGACCACAACATTGTTTGTCCCGCCTGGACTACTGCAATGTGCTCTACGTGGGGCTACCTTTGAAGGTGACCCGGAAACTGCAATTAATCCAGAATGCGGCAGCTAGACTGCTGAATGGGAGTGGCCGCCGGGACCACATAACACCGGTCCTGAGAGATCTACACTGGCTCCCAGTACATTTCCGAGCACAATTCAAAGTGTTGGTGCCGACCTTTAAAGCCCTAAACGGCCTCGGTCCTGTATACCTGAAGGAGCGTCTCCACCCCCACTGTTCAGCCCGGACACTGAGATCCAGCGCCGAGGGCCTTCTGGCGGTTCCCTCATTGCGAGAAGCAAAGCTACAGGGAACCAGGCAGAGGGCCTTCTCGGTAGTGGCGCCCGCCCTGTGGAACACCCTCCCATCAGAAGTCAAAGGTACTAACAACTATCTGACATTTAGAAAATGCCTGAAGACAGCCCTGTTCAGGGAAGTTTTTAATCTGTGACATGTGTATGTATTTTAATGTTTGTTGGAAGCTGCCTAGAGTGGCTGGGGAGACCCGGCCAGATGGGTGAGGTATAAATAATAAATTTATTATTATTATTATTATTATTATTATTTGCAAAAAATCAAAAATAAAGAAATCTGGGGAGCTTTTGGGAAGAGAAGGGGAATATATGGCAGATATATCAACAAATCCTCTGCACTAATTGATGGGCCTCTATATACATCATCCTGGATAAAGGGCCTTCGCGCTGTAAATGCTGATGTTTCGAGCCGCCCAATAGCATTTTGTTAACAAGTAGATAACGGAGGAGCAAGACGTGTTTGTTTAGCTGCTTATAGATAAACCCCGCCGTGTCTTTGTTAAGTTCCCCTCCCCCACCCCCATGACTGATGGCAAACGCCGAATGCAATAAATAATCCTCTAGAGCCCTGATTGGCCATCTGACTGTAGAGCATCGGATGCAACAGGGAATCTGCCGGAGAAACAGCCATGGATGATCACAGCGCGTTTCCTTTCCTTGCGATCATTAAGGTAACAGTAATAGGCCCAAAATAAATGCCGCGCAGAAAAAGCATTCGGCGCGACACCAGGAAAAGGTGACCGAGTGGAAATATGATTACAGCAGTTCTATTCCCACCCACATTTCTCTGATGAAAATATGGACATCCTAAGGAAAAGCGGGACATTCTGGGATCAAATCAGAAACTGGGGAGGCTTCTGTAAATCCACGGCTGTCCCTGCAAAATAAGACTTGTTTTGAAAACGAGAATTTTTTTGGGGGGGGGGGGGTGTCAGACTTTGTCCTTGCTCAGTGCGCCATATTGCCAAAGTCCGCCACTGTCAGCCAATCATTCACAAGGGAGAAAATGGGTCTGATTTATACAAGACACTGGGTGGAGGAGGAGGAGTTTGGATTTGATATCCCGCTTTATCACTACCCGAAGGAGTCTCAAAGCGGCTCACACTCTCCTTTCCCTTCCTCCCCCACAACAAACACTCTGTTAGGTGAGTGGGACTGAGAGACTTCACAGAAGTGTGGCTAGCCCAAGTTCACCCAGCAGCTGCATGTGGAGGAGAGGAGACGCGAACCCAGTTCGCCAGATTACGAGTCCACTGCTCTTAACCACCACACCACACTGGCTCTCCACTGGGTGCTTAAAGACTACCAGAATTTCAGGCTTATTTTTCTCAGGGTGTCCAATGGAAGGAGCAAAACCCTAGGCCAGGGGTCAGCAACCTTTTTCAGCCATGGGCCAGTCCACCGTCCCTCAGACCATGTGGTGGGCCGGAGTATATTTTGGAAAAAATATTAAAGAATTCCTATGCCCCACAAATAACCCAGAGATGCATTTTAAATAAAATCACACATTCTACTCATGTAAAAACACACTGATTCCCGGACCGTCCACGGGCCGCATTTAGAAGGCGATTGGGCTGCATCCGGCCCACGGGCCTTAGGTTGCCTACCCCTGCCCTAGGCAGAGGAGCCAGAACAAAGGGAGTGGGCTATTTTCAGCTTAGCCTGAGAGGAATTGCTATTAGTTCCACCCTATGGTCACCTGGAACCCAGGTGGTGCTGTGGGTTAAACCACAGAGCCTAGGGCTTGCTGATCAGAAGGTCGGCGGTTCGAATCCCTGTGATGGGGTGAGCTCCCGTTGCTCGGTCCCAGCTCCTGCCCACCTAGCAGTTTGAAAGCACATCAAAGTGCAAGTAGATAAATAGGTACCACTCTGGAGGGAAGGTAAATGGTGTTTCCGTGCGCTGCTCTGGTTCACCAGAAGCGGCTTTGTCATGCTGGCCACATGACCCAGAAGCTGTACGCCGGCTCCCTTGGCCAATAAAGCGAGATGAGCGCCGCAACCCCAGAGTCGGACACGACTGGACCTAATGGTCAGGGGTTCCTTTACTGTTACCTTATGGTCATCAGACTCCAGCCCTGGGGCAACAGGAGCAGCCAGACCCTCTGCTCTGATCCAGCTGGGCTCCGCCCTTGACCTGGCAAGTCCCACCTACTAACTCCCAAGCCCCACCCCCCGTCTCCAGTTCTGAGCCTCAGGGAAGACTGGTGACCCCCCACCATCGTGGAATTCTTAAAGCATTGGTTGGGACAGGGATGAAGACTCTGTTGTTGCACTCCAACTCCCATCAGTCCCAGTCAACATGACCCATGGTCATGGGGGTGGGAGTGAGAGTCTAACCAGTCAGAGGGCCTTCTCGGTAATGGTGCCCGCCCTGTGGAACGCCCTCCCGTCAGATGTCAAGGAAATAAACAACTACAGTCATACCTTGGAAGTCAAATGGAATCCGTTCGACTTCCAAAACTTTCGGAAACCAAAGCGCAGCTTCCGATTGGCTGCAGGAAGCTCCTGCAGCCAATCGGAAGCCGCGGAAGCCTCGTTGGATGTTCAGCTTCCAAAAATAGTTCGGGAACCAAAACATTTGAGAACTAAGCTGTTCGAAGACCAAGGTATGACTGTATCTGACTCTTAGAAGACATCTGAAGGCAGCCCTGTTTAGGGAAGTCTTTAATGTTTGGTGTTTTATAGTGTTTTTAATATTCTGTTGGGAGCTGCCCAGAGTGGCTGGGGAAACCCAGCCAGATGGGGCGGGGTTTAAAAAACAAATTACTACTACTACTACTACTACTACTACTACTACTACTACTACATCTACAGAGCAGCAGGTTCCTATATTCCAACCCACCCCATTAGGTGGTGACTCCTGTGCCTTATAATAATAATAATTTATTATTTATACCCCGCCCATCTGGCTGGGTTCCCCCAGCCACTCTGGGCGGCTTCCAACAGAATATTAAAATACAATAGTCTATTAAACATTAAAAGCTTCCCCAAACAGGGCTGCCTTCAGGTGTCTTCTAAAAGTCTGGTAGTTGTTTTTCTCTTTGACATCTCCTGGGAGGGCGTTCCACAGGGTGGGTGCCACCACCGAGAAGGCCCTCTGCCTGGTTCCCTGCAACTTGGCTTCTCGCAGCGAAGGAACTGCCAGAAGGCCCTCGATGGGGGTGAAGACTCTCCTTCAGGTATACTGGACTGAGCCCTTAAATGGGTTCCAGCGTTTCTGGCATCTGGTTGTTGGCATCCGTCTATCTCGAGAGACAATGGAGTGAGCCTCCAGGGGTGAAGTCAAACTGTTGCATTAGCAGCATGGAAGTCACCTCTTCCATGCCTGGGCAGTGTGTATGGAGGACCTGGACTGCCCAGATGACAAGACACCCCTCTTGGCCTCACTGACACAGTCCAAAGGAAAGCATTGCAACACATTTGCGCCAGCTTGTCTCCAGGAGTTGCCGGATAACACCCATTATAATCAGATATTAAGGCGGATATCTGGTTTTTTTGGATGGGAAAGCTAATATATTACCGGTAATACCTCCCTGCAAACAACATGGTTCATGCCATTCAAAAGCCTGACTCCCTTTCATCCCCTACATCGATTTCTTGAACATTTTAATTTCCTTGTTTTTATTTATTTTGGGGTTGTTGGTTTTTTGTTTTTTTTTAAACTTCTTCACCGAACCGAAGCGACAAAAGGCAAGCCAAAATCACTGATGTGAAGCCTGCCTGTGTAAACATGCTCTGCCCGTGCTCCAAGTTCTCAATATGGCCTTATTTTTATTATTATTTTTGTGTGTGTATGCAATTCAGGAACAATATTATCTGCCTGAGTTATTGCGGCCTGCATTGCTGGGTGGGGACCCCCTCCCTTCTCATATATATATATATACATTTATATATGCAAGTGCCAACTAGCATCTCAGTTAAGAAAAGAGAGTTGCAAGCAGAGGGGGTGGGCAGAGGAGGGACGGACAGAAGGAAACAAAGAATAAAAGTTTAATAAACGTGTGCTGTGTTGGGGATGACTTTGCTGCGACCTTTGTTGCAAATGGTCTATGCACGCGGAATAATGGTCTCCTTGCAGAGAGGGAAATGGCTTAGCGCTATCATGGTTGCCTCGGTAACCATCGGAGTTTCCATCTAGCAGAGAGAAATGAGTTATGAAAAGGCTTGAGTGAGGAAGGGATTAACACATGATCCCAGGGACAGCATGTCAATCAAAATCAGCGGAGAAATTACACTGCTGTATTTGAGAAATTTCTCCGGAAAGGCTCCCTTAGTGGGGATACAGAATATATGTATATATTATACACACACATCGGCCGAAGGCGTATTTGTAGGCGGCTGCATCTATCTGTGCCCTCTATGGTGTGATATATGGGATCCGTCCTCCTGTCTGTTGCTCTTGATATATGTAGAAATATTATTACTGCATCATGATATGCCAGCATTTTTTTTCTTCTGTTGCTTTTTGTTCCTGGTATTTGGCTTTCAATGTTCAACAAGCTGCTGGCATTATATATATATTTGTAAGATGCTTAGAGTTTTATATATATTGGTAAAAAGCGGTGAATAAATGCAATAAATAGAAATACATTTCTTGTTTGTGGATGTTGAGATTTATTTATTTTTTTGAGAAAGTGATGAATGAATGCAAGAAATAGAAATACGTTTTGTGCGTCTCAGATGGGGGGGGGTAGAAAATGATTTTTAAAAAGGAAATAGAAGATGATAACCAGCCATTATGGTAGAAAGGCATTTATTTCAAGGAACCGGCATAAGGAAAGGGATATTTGTGGTGTGTGCATACAGAGACATGTATATCTGTCAGGGAGGGCTGCTGTGTTGTCCCATGCCAAATTAGCAGCTTAAAATGCACTGAGGTTGTATCTCACACACACACTGCATTACAAGATGCCTTTGCACATCGGGGGGTGGGGGGGAGATGACTTCACTTGACGCCCATGACTTTTCATTTCCCCAACTCCTACTGTGGCAAACTGCCTCACTAAAGATGGGTGTGAGGCAACATGACCAGGTCTGGGTGATTTAAACTTAGACACTCCCTATCAGAAGCAGCTATGGATTTGGGGATTCTCTCTGTGTGTGGGTAAAGGGTAAAGGGACCCCTGACCGTTAGGTCCAGTCGCGGACGACTCTGGGGTTGCGGCGCTCATCTCGCTTTACTGGCCGAGGGAGACGGCATACAGCTTCCAGGTCATGTGGCCCACATGACTAAGCAGCTTCTGGCGAACCAGAGCAGCGCACGGAAATGCCGTTTATCTTCCCGCTGGAGCGGTACCTATTTATCTACTTGCACTTTGACGTGCTTTCGAACTGCTAGGTTGGCAGGAGCAGGGACCGAGCAACGGGAGCTCATCCCGTCACGGGGATTCGAACCACCGACCTTCTGATCGGCAAGCCCTAGGCTCTGTGGTTTAGACCACAGCGCCACCCACGTCCCTTGTCTGTGCGTGGTAGCGGTTACTAAAATTCAGCAACAAGGTCAAGGACACTTACGGCTCAGTTGGTAGAGTACGAGACTCTTAATCTCAGGGTTCTGGGTTTGAGTCCTACATTGGGCGAAAGATTCCTCTATTGCAGCGGGTTGGACTAGATCGTCCTAGTGGTCCCTTCCAACTCTAAAATTCTATGACATTAATAATAATAATAATAATAATAATAATAATAATAATAATAGAACGTATATATGCCACCCTATACCCGGGGGTCTCAAGGCAGTTCACAGAATATTGTTTATTGTTGGGAGGCAGGATCCTGCAACCATGTATTTCTTGAAGTGGGAATAAAGATGAGGAATGACAAAACAAAACTGGAATTTTACTAACAAACCCTCTCTGAGGGACGAAGCTTAGCTGTTTCGATAGTAAAGGCACAGCGCTTCGTTCCAGTCAAACTTCTTAAGAACTTCACTTATAACTTTCCTCTGTTTCTAACCAATCCAGTTGCACCCGGAATGGCTATCTGTTTGAAGCTGCCTATAACATGCCTCTAGCCCCTTCCTAAAATATCTCCCCTTCCTATGCAAATTAAACCAGTTTGTCTTGTCTAACAAACCCCTAACCATCCTATCTGAAGATGCCATTGGGACATTATGCTTGCAAGGCAGCCACTCTGTACTCAGTTGCTACATCTCCAGGTAGGGCTGGGAAAGAATCCCGCCTGCAGTCCTAGGGAGCAGCTGCCGTCCAGTGTAGACGGTATTGAGCTAGATCAGGCTTCCTCAAACTCGACCCTCCAGATGTTTTGAGACTACAATTCCCATCATCCCTGACCACTGGTCCTGTTAGCTAGGGATCATGGGAGTTGTAGTCCCAAAACATCTGGAGGGCCGAGTTTGGGGATGCCTGTTCCAACCACTACACCATACTGACTCCCAATAGTAATTACAGAAACTAATAGAAATTCTGGAGATGCTTCCAGAGGACAGGCCACTCTCAACCCTAGAGCCATCTAAGCCACTAGCCATAATGACATCTCAGCTCAGCCAGTAGAGCAGGCATAGGCAAACTCGGCCCTCCAGATGTTTTGATACTACAATTCCCATCATCCCTGACCACTGGTCCTGCTAGCTAGGGATCATGGGAGTTGTAGGCCAAAAACATCTGGAGGGCCGAGTTTGAGGAAGCCTGAGCTAGATGGACCAATAGACGCATAGAGTTGGAAGGGACCGTGAGGGCCATCTTCTCCAACCCCATGCAGGATGCAGGAATCTCAGCTAAGTATCCATGACAGATGGTCATCCAACCTCTGCTTTAAAACCTCCAAGAAAGGAGAGTCCACAACCTCCCGAGGGAGACCGTTCCACTGTCAAACAGCTCTTCTTGGTGTTACCAATGCATTCCTGCAGGCCACCAGGTAATCAGCTGAAAGGCCATCAACATGGGATAAGACACCCCCTACCACTCTCTGGAAGCCATTTGGATCCATTAAGTGGCAGGGGTGGATCATTTGAATGGGTCCTACCTCTCTGAGGAGGGGAAGGCTCATGGAGAAGTCTAGTTGCACCAGGAAGTGAACTGACCATGCCACTTTTTGGGTGTAGTGGAACTTAGCGTCAGATCTTCCATAGAGGTGAACACCAGATCTAAAGCATGTCTATGGCTATGAAGAAGAAGATGAAGAGTTGGGATTTGATATCCCACTTTATCACTACCCGAAGGAGTCTCAAAGCGGCTACCATTCTCCTTTCCCTTCCTCCCCCACAACAAACACTCTGTGAGGTGAGTGGGGCTGAGAGACTTCAGAGAAGTGTGACTAGCCCAAGGTCACCCAGCAGCTGCATGTAGAGGAGCGGAGACACAAATCCGGTTCACCAGATTATGAGTCTACCGCTCTTAACCACTACACCACACTGGCTATGAGTTGGGCCAAACTTATTCAGGGACAGCCCCATGGAGGCCATGCTTTCCACAAAGTTCCGAGTGGCCCCTTGTAAGGTCGTGTTGGCATAGATGTTAAAAAAAAGGTAAAAGGTAAAGGTAAAGGTAAAGGACCCCTGGATGGTTATGACCAGTCAAAGGTGACTATGGGGTTGTGGCGCTCATCTCGCTTCAGGCCAAGGGAGCCAGCGTTTCTCCACAGACAGCTTTCCGGGTCATGTGGCCAGCATGACTAAACCGCATCTGGCGCAATGGGACACCGTGACGGAAACCAGAGCGCATGGAAATGCTGTTTACCTTCCCGCCGCAGCAGTACCTATTTATTTACTTGCACTGGAGTGCTTTCAAACTGTTAGGTTGGCAGGAGCTGGGACAGAACAACAGGAGCTGACTCTGTTGTGGGGATTCGAACCGCCGACCTTCTGATTGGCAAGCCCAAGAGGCTCAGTGGTTTAGACCACAGCGCCGTACCAGCAGACTAGGATTCTCCAAGAGGATTCTAATACTACTCCCCCCCCCCATGCAATAGTGTACCGGTATCAGAGGTGTGCAATGTAATCCTATACATCCCTATACACTGAGAGCCAGTGTGGTGTAGTGGTTAAGAGTGGTAGACTTGTAATCTGGGGAACTGGGTTCGCGTCTCCGCTCCTCCATATACAGCTGCTGGGTGACCGTGGGCTAGTTTTTACATGAGTAGAATGTGTCCTTTTATTTAAAATGCACCTCTGGGTTATTTGTGGGGCATAGGAATTCATTCTCCCCCCCCAAAAAATATAGTCCGCCTCCCCCCCCCCCAAGGTCTGAGGGACAGTGGACCGACCCCCTGCTGAAAAAGTTTGCTGATCCCTGGGGAAAATTGTACATTCTTTCCATTCTGGGACAAAAACTGACTTTCGACTCAAATAATAAATAAAATAAGAAATAAAAATATCTGTCTCTTGGCTGCAGGAAGTAATGAATGCAATATAACTTGCTGAATTGGGTACTCTTAACTTAATCTGGGAGGGGAGGGATGAGATTTGGAGTGGGATGTTACCTACTTTGGATTTGATCTACCTGATCAATTTTCAGCTATGCATTTTAGTGTGGTTCATTGATGTGTTATGCTGTGTTTGTTTGTTTGTTTGTTTGTTTATTATCGGCCCTTCACACTAAGGGCTCAGAGCAGCTTACAGCCATTCGAACACAACACTGAAGCAACTTGAAATCACAGAAATTAGGCGAGTCCTGAAAAATATACCGGTACATCTCAGGTGCCAAAGGCCAGGGTGAAGTGACAGATATTCAGCATTCGCTCAAAGTTGTATGATGTATCATGAAGGTGCCAGGCACACATCTTTTGAAGACTGCAAGGGTAGCTGCCCACTTCTTCTGAAAGTTAGTTCTCAGAATTTTGCCACTGTGTGGCAATTTCCCCGCCCTTGGTTTAACTAGCTCTACGTTCTCTTATCAAGACTGACCAAGTGGCCTTCCTGCCATTGCTTATCCCCTGCACCTCAACAGCAACTGAAATTCAAAGGTATAGGTAAAAAGGCAAAGGACCCCTGGACGGTTAAGTCCAGTCAAAGGCGACTATGGGGTTGCGGCACTCATCTTGCTTTCAGGCTGAGGGAGCCGGCGTTTGTCCACAGACAGCTTTCCGGGTCATGTGGCCAGCAGGACTAAACCGCTTCTGGTGCAACGGGACGCCGTGACGGAAACCAGAGCACACAGAAACGCTGTTTACCTTCCTGCCGCAGCGGGTACCTGTTTATCTACTTGCACTGGTGTGCTTTCGAACTGCTAGGTTGGCAGGAGGTGGGACAGAGCAACGGGAGCTCACCCCATCGCGGGGACTCGAACTGCTGACCTTCTGATCGGCAAGCCCAAGAGGCACAGTGGTTTAGACCACAGCGCCACCTGCATATATTCCCCTTTAGCATGTAGGTTCCATGGCTCACAAGACTGGGACCCTGTTAGTGGGTGGTTCCCTGGACCAGATGGATGGGAAGTGGCTTGCTCTTGATGGGGTTGCACACCCTCTAAAGCATCGTTCTTCAACCTGGGGTCCCTAGATGTTGGTGGACTACAACTCCCATCATCCCTGACCATTGGCTAAGCTGACTGGGGATTATGGGTACTGGAGTCCAACAACATCTGGGGACCCAAGGTTGAAGAGCACTGCTCTAAAGGAGCATTTACACAGCTTGGGGTTAGGTTACTTCCAGAGCCTTTGCTGTCACTTGAGGCCCAGGTGGCCTCAGTGGCCCGGAGTGCCTTCCATCAGCTTGGGCTGGTGGCCCAGCTACGCCCCTATCTGGACAGAGATAGCCTAACGTCTGTTGTCTATGTTCTGGTAATCTATAGGTTAGATTACTGCAACATGTTACACATGGAGCTTTCTCTGAAGATGGTTCCCAAACTTCAGCTGGTGCAGAAATCAGCAGCCAGGTTGCTCACTGGGACAAGACGGTTTGAGCATATTACACTGATCTTGGCCGATTGCACTGGCTGCCAATTAGTTTCCGGGCCTAATTCAAAGTGCTGGTTTTGATCTATAAAGTCCTAAATGGCTCAGGACTGCAATACCTCAAGGACTACCTCTCCCCATATAAACTGCTCCGGATCCTGCGATAATCATCTGAGGCCCTTCCACAAGAAGTCTTGAGGGTGACAACACAAGAACGGGCCTTTTCTGTAGTGGCCCCCCCACCTGTGCAATGCTCTCCCCAGGGAGGCTCATCTGGCGCCTTCATTATATATATTTAGGCACTAGGCAAAACCGGTGTTCATCTCCCAGGCCTTGTGACTGATTAAACCAGGCATCCCCAAACTCAGCCCTCCAGATGTTTTGGGACTATAACTCCCATGATCCCTAGCTAACAGGACCAGTGGTCAGGGATGATGGGAATTGTAGTCCCAAAACATCTGGAGGGCCGAGTTTGGGGATGCCTGGATTAAACTATCTATGGGCTTTTAAACTGGGGTATATGTGCAGTCTTTTATTGGTTATGTTATATATTTTTGTGCTTTTATATTGTAAACCGCCCCATAATCCCCCAATAAAGGACAGAATAGTAATTTGATTATTCAATAAATTTATAACTATAACTATAATTATAACTATAACTGGTGACTTGGTCTGTCTTCTAAGAATTGGTGGAATCACATTTTAAATTAAGGGCCTTACGTGCTGGTTTGCATTATTTATTATTATTATTATTATTTAGTCCCTTTTCTTACAAAATGACCCAAAGCAGCTTACAAACCTGATATAAACACTAAAACCAATTACCACAAACCAACCAATGAAAAACTACCACCCCCCACACACATCTCTACAAATAAAAAAACAGGTCTTATAAGACTCGCCCCACTAAAAGAGGCAACAGGTATCACCTGATGGCTGCAACTTCCAAGTGATGGTTTGCATGTGTGAAACGGAGGCATCTCAGCTTTGAAGTACAAGTACATGATCATACAGTTTCCATTATTGCTGACAGAGAGGGCCGCTCATTCATAGACATCAGCAGAGGGAAAAGAAGGGGCAAGGGCCCCCATAAGGACCTTGCCCACCCGCCTCATTGCTGGACCTCTTGGTTTACTTATGTGCTCAGAATCCCCTTCTCCTTTAATAAAAGGAATGATTAATATACACATTTTCTCACCCAGGTTCTTAAGTGGAAAGTTAAAAGAAGGCTAAAACTCATTTACATATTTTAAGAAAATAGTTCTAACCCCACCCCTTTTAGGGCAGGAAATATATATATATATTTCCTGTTAAACAACAGCCCCTTACAGCGATACACCATCAAAGAAAAAAGAGTTGCTATAAAAAAACCTGAGAAGCGGTTAAGGTAAAAGGGGTTCACTCTGCGCTCAAGCGACCAGCTCAGACCAAGCCTTGTTGGTCTGAGGAAAAGGATGCAGCTCCGCGGCGGAGCATCTGTCCTGCATGCAGAAGGGCTGGGAGAGACTCCCCACCCCGCCTGAAATCCTGGAGAACCAGATGGACTGTCTTCCGTACAAGGCAGCTTCCTGTGTCCCGTGTTGAGGATGGGGGCTGTCTGTAACGCGAGATGGGTCGTTCTGCGGCCTTTCTCAGAAAGAAATGGGGGTGGGGGGCAATCTGGCACGCGAGACAAGGCTCGCCCCTTGGCAAACGGCGCAGGTTGCTGGAAAGGCAGCCCATGCGTAAAACGCCCACCCCAATCTTTTCCTCCCCTGTGGGCTGAAACCACTAGGCAACACTGCCTCTCCCCTTCCCACCCTTCCTGTTCCAAGCCTCTCTTCTTTCCTTGTGTCTTCCCAGAAGCCTCTGCTCCGACCTCCGCGGCGGCTCCGGCTGCCCAGCCCGCCTTGACCTCGGCCCCCCCCCCCCTGCGCCACCACCATCGGCCTCCTTGACGGCGCTTCGCGGGGAAGCGC
The DNA here is from genome assembly GCA_034641385.1 of Darevskia mixta. NCBI lineage: Eukaryota > Metazoa > Chordata > Lepidosauria > Squamata > Lacertidae > Darevskia > Darevskia mixta. The sequence continues at coordinate 402,722 of JAWWNH010000192.1, forward strand.
GCCTTGGCGCTGCTGCAGACCCCGGGCCAGCGCAGCCCTGAAACCCAAGCCCTCTGTGCGAAGGGCGGAGGGGAGCAGATCGCGAGAACCTGATAGCTGGAAACTCTAGTCCTCTCCAAAAGCTCCCTGGACGTCTCGGGGACGGATCAGGAGTCCGCCGAGCGCCAGCGAGTCGCCAGGCAGGGTGTAAACGTTAAATGTTCGCTATTTGTTCCAGGAGATTGGCATGAAAGTCGAGTCCCCTCGGCCTTTTCCCCGCCTCCTCCTCCTCTTTCCTTCTTCTCTCTCCCCACCTCGGATCTCACAAACACTCATTCATTAAGGACTTTAATAACCCTGCCGGCTAATAACAGCCCCGATTCTTTGCGCGCGCCTCCGCCTCCCCGCCCAGCACCAAATGTCCAGACACAGAGGAGGCAGAGCGAGGAAGAATGGAAAAGGATCTCCCTCGCGCGCTCTCGCCTTTCCCATTTACTCCAACTTTAATCTCTCTCGCCCGCTTTTGCCTATGCGTGTGGGTGGTGCGTCCATTTGCAGAGGCGTTAGTCAGTTGGCAGTTGTTGTTTTTAAAAAAGAGCCCACAAGACAGAGAGGCTGTTTTTCGTGGCACCTTAAAGGCTGGAGTCCACTTTGTCTGTCGCTTGGCGGTCCTCAGAGAGAGGTAGATTACACACACATGGGTGCAAAAAGTGCGTGGTGTAAAAGTTGGAGTTTAATGGCACTGGAATGAGGACCCCCCTCCGACTGTTGAGGGGATCCTTTGCGGGTCTGTTCTGCATTATGTCCTTGGCGCAGTAATAGCGGGTTAGTGGTGGATCGATGACGAGCAGTCCACACAAGTGTTCCCTCTTTATTAGCTGCGATGCAATGCATAGATTTGCGCGAGGGCGTTGTGATGTGTGCAATTGTGCTTTCCATCCTTTCCCTTTCCTTTCATTTTCACAGCTGCCACACACAGGGTCGGCCTTTGCATTGCGCTATATCTCAGCAGCCCAAAGTTCTCCTTCCTGGTCAGTCCCTGCTAGTTCTGTACACACACGTGGTTAGGGTTTCTTGCCCTAGTGTTATAGCTGTCAACTTTCGGATTTGAAAATAAGGGATTTTTCCGAACTTTGGATTTGAAAACAAGGGATGCCGCGAGGGCGGTGCAATGGCACCAAGTAGCCTCGCCACCCTGCACTCCAGAGGCTGCGCGCGAACGGTGTGAGCAAAAGAGCGAGCGCATAGATGGCAGGCAGGCTGGCTGTCTGGTTGGGCGTGAGGGTCTGGATGCACAAGGCATGCAAGCTCCGCCCCCAGTTGGTCTCAGACTCCTTATTGGCAGCCAAGCAACGCAGCTGAGGAGCCTCCCTGGCTGGCAGGGAGGGAAAGGAGCTGCTTCCTTTGAAATCCGGGAAATTTAAGGGATATCAACAATCCGGGATAGCAGCGGGAAACGGCATTGGAATAAGGGAGTTTCCCGCAAAAAAAAGGGAGGGTTGACAGCTATGCCTAGTGTGCTTCGCTGTACAGCAGGGTTGAGGAACCTGAATCCCTCCAGATGTTGCTGAACTCCTGATTCCCAATTTCTGGAGCACCCAGTTACCCACCCCCACCTCCACTTTACACACATCCTTGTGTTGAACCACAGCTGGCATGTCACGAAATCATAGAACTGCAGAGTTGGAAGGGACCACGGGGGTCATCTAGACCAACCCCCTGCAATGCAGGAATCTTTTGCCCATGTGGCAAAACTTGAACCCACAACTTTGAGTTTCATGCTGCACCATTCTATGCTCATCTTCCCAGCCTGGAGAGATCCCTTTGGAGCACAATCACACTCACATTTTCTTATTCTTACCATGAATAATTTTGTGTGGTCTCTAAACATGGCTGCCCCCCTGTTTGCCTCTAACTCGAGGTCAGCATTCACCAACATGGTGCCCTCTAGCTATTTCAAACTACGTCTCCCACAGCTCCCTGGGGCTCATGGGAACTATAAAGTTCAAAATACATAACCCTGAACAAGTTGAAATGCATGGGTCCAAACACAAATCCTTGGGGCACCCCACTTCTTACATCCTTCGGAGGTGAGAACTGTCCATTTATTCTTTTTCTCTGCTTCCTGTTACCAGTTCATGAGGACTTGAGCTTCTGCCAAATTACTACTAAGTTTATTCAAAAGCCTTTACTTAGGGACTTTGACAACAGCTTTCTGAAAGTCCAAGCGAGCAGTATATATCTCAGATATATCCCTATCAGAATGTCTATTGACACTCTCCCGCAAAAAAAAAAACAAAACAAAACAAAACTCTAAAAGGTTAGTCAAATTGGAATTATCTTTGCAGAAGCAATGCTGGTGAAGGCCCCAGTCTGACCAAAACTGGGCCCTTTTAACCACCTGATCCCTTTTAACAGAAGCAGGCCCCATCCTTTCAAACGACCTTACTCCCAAGTAAAAGCATATGAGATTTCAACCACAGATAGCAATGTGAAAGATTACTGAAAGGAAAAAATGTGTGTGTTTTCTTGATTTCAATGGAGTGTTTATTCTCAAACAGGCAACTTAATTGATTTCAGTGAAATCTATTTCCATTAAAAATAGAATAAAAAAGGTTAGTGAGGACTGCAGCCTTAAATCGCCCCAGTGAAATCAATGGGGCAATCAAAGTCCATCGTTCAGTCTGGATATTTTGTCCAGTGTCTTTAAGATGAATGTTGGGTACATAAATATATATGTATCACTGATCATAAGATATGAACTAGGTTCTAAGTGAGTTTTCAAATGACTAATTTCCATTCAACAATGCAATAAACAGATATATTTTCTGCAATCAGTGTCAAAGGTTTCCTTGCCCAGATTGGATCGCCACCCAATAATAGGCTGAGTTACTAAAATAGGGAATTTTTACTTTCATTCAGTATTGGGCTCCACCCAGCGAAAGTGAAACTGTCTCCAGTCCTGAAGAGTCCAGGGGCTTAAATCTCTGCGGTTAAACGCAACAGAATTTAAGGGTTCGGTACCCACTTACTCGTGAGTAAACCCTATTGAGCGCAAAGAGCTTACTTCTGAGTAAAACATATGAAACGTCATCGCAAGGCTGCAATTCAACACCTGCTTACCTGGGAGTGAGCCCCACTGAATTCAATGGGATTTATTTCTGAGAAGACATGGGTAGGATTGCATCGTTAAAGTGTCCCTCTGTGACTGGATCGAGTCCAAGCGTATTTATTAGGATCGAGAGGCGGTTCATCTTAAATATGCGTGGGAACTCGTCGTCAGACTTTTAGAATTACTTTTTAAAAGAAGTATCCGGGGCAAAGTTTTCCTTTAGAGTGTTTTGGAAGAGAATAAAATCCGAAGGGGAAAAGTTGTAAACTGCTTTGATTTTTTTTTTAAATGTTAAAGCGGTATATATTTAATAAATAAATAAGAGCGACGGTTCTCCACACCACGGTCTCCTTAGTCTGGTTCCGCTCCTTCTGCCTCTTAATGTGACTACTCGAGAGTAAACGGTGTGTGACGCATGCAAAAAAAAAAAAAAGTTCTCTCTAAGCCAGGCAGGCACGGGAGAACCTTTCGCCCTCCAGATGTTGACGAACTACAGTTCCCATCCTCCCAGGCCATTGGCTAGGCTGGCTGGTGCTGGCGGGAGTTGTAGTTCAGCAACACCTGGAGGGCCCAAAGGTTCTTCATGCCTGCTCTAAAGCAATTGCACTTTCTTCCACACCAGCCCCAACTCAGTTAATGAATGCAAATTCATTCCTCTTGAGGCTGCTTTCAGGACTGTTAATTCCAGTCACCTTAGAAGGTTGGTAGCTTGGTCCTACTAGAGCCAAACCGGTTGAGTTTAAGCCAATACTCAATATGGTTGCGATCTCTACACCAGTCAAATTCACAGCACAGTTGGTGATTATTGCCGCTGTTAGAGCTCTCAGTGAGTTTAGCGCTGTCCAGACTTCTATAAATGGGGTTAAAAAACAGGTCTCAGTCACCAAATGGTTTACAATCACATTTTTGTTGTTTCTTTTCCCTTAGGAAAAAAAAAGGCGACTTCGGTTTCATCCCAAGCATTTCATGTTAACTGGTTTATAGTCCTTGCTTTTTTTAATGTAATCCATTGACCCAAGGCAGGAGATTTAGGATCGGGATTATTTAGGAGTATATAGGAATCCACTTAATTCTGTATATTACTCCTCTGAGTGATGGTTTTTGTTTTTACGGGGTAGATTTCCAACCTTCCCCCCCCCCCCGCTTCAATTTTCGTCTAGGGCTAAGCGGATTCGATTCCAACTTAGCTATGACAGAAATTGGATGGGGCCCGGAACTCCAGATTCGTTAATGCGGAGTAAAAGAACGTTGGTCCGGATAGGTTCCGAATTAGGGGGCAGGAGCGGATGGTGTCAGGAAGTGCAGATCGGTTCATCGGAAGTTCCGTTTTGAGCCATTCGACCCAGCGGTTTCAATAGAATTAAACAGGTTTAATTTAAATGCAAGTCCTTCGGGGTGACAGGGTTTAATATGAGGAATCACTGAAGTGCCCACATGAAAGGTAGTAAATTCTCCTGCCGAGCTCCAATGCACTGACTTAACTTTCGATAAATGAGTTTTGGGCTGGCACGCTAGTGGGGATTGCCCTGGTTTCGTGGGCGTCTGGATAGTAGAATACCTAGTTGAATTTAATCTGCCTTTCACGCGCGACATTTTCCCTACAACAGCGTACAATGGCACTGGAGGAGTCCTGAGTGTGCCAGGGAGGTTCAACCTCCGGGTAAAACGAGGTCTGGCGCGCGTGCACGTCCTTGGAGGGGAAACGTCACGTGAGAAGGCAGCTCTGAAGAGAATGGAATGCTCATGGCTGGGAACCCGTGTCCCTCTAGATGCTGTTGGACTGCCACCTCCATCAACCCCAGTCAGCACGACCAATGGGCAGGGGTGATGGGAGTTGTAGTTCAGCAACGTCTGAAAGGGCACAGGTTCGAGAGCCGAAAACGTGCATCCTCCGGACTACTGGAACAGCCTCTTGAACATGTCCCTTGATGGCCATCCCAAGCGGGAAAGGCCCAGCGGCGGGGTTTGATGGTCGCGGGACCATTCACACGTGCAAATCAAGACCCGAGAATTTACGCCGTCACGTGTGAACCAACCCCTAGCCCTAGTATTTTCTTTCCAGTCCCGGGAGCGTTTAGGGTCTCCGCCTTACCTGGAAATGTCCCACTAAGACAAAACTTCGCGGCTCTGTGAATGCACATCAAAGGAAACTTGCCGACATAGTGAGGTTTTGTTTTTCTCGTTCAATGATCGGATGGCGCCTGATAGCGGGTGACGATCAACCTTAGCCATGCTCAGAGCGTTAAATTGTCCACTGATTTCAATGGGCCCATTCTGAGTGTGTCCAATGTTGGGTCTCGCCCAAAGTCTTCCTCCCATTTTGTCTGTGGGGAAGGACTCTCCTATTCTCCCGTGTGTTCATTCACGCTCTCCCCCCCCCTCTCCCTTGTTGAAATTTTCTGGTAAGAGGGTGGTGATGTTTTCTTCCTTTTTTCTTTTTTTTAATGAACGGCAGATGTGAGATATTCAATATCCTATCGGGGACAGTCATAATATTGGAACAGCAAAAAAAAAAGCTTGCCAGCCTCTGAAGACCCAAACTGCAGGCAAAACCAAGGGCGGGGGGAAGAGGGAGAGGAGGGGAGGGGAGAAAGACCGGGAGATGCTCATCAGCTAATTACAACTGCAAATATTATGCAAATGGCGCTTGGCAGCGCAACCGAGGAGGCGAGTTTAAGAGCGGAGATAATGCGAGAAAATGAAACATGCATCCAAGCGCGGGAAAACGTCCAGGAGGATAGGTCCTCTGTGAGTCACGGTGGGGGGATATTGCCTTTATGGGTTTTGATTAAAGATTATCTAAATTCTATCTAGCTATATTGCACCTGGCATGTACCACAGAGGATGCAATGCGCACAGGTATCTTGAGAATGCCATATACCCATATTTGCAGTACTGTGCATGGCACAGTAATTAAATAATATATGCAAAGGGCAACCGAAACCATAAAGGATCTGGAACATCTCCCCTGTGAGAAATGGTCCCCAGGCTTTTGATTTTAGGGGAGAAGGGGAAGACGTGCTTGAGGTGCAAACAATTAGGCATGGGTGGGAGTTGCCAACTCCCTGGGGCCCTGGGCGCCTGAGCACCCACAAAATTCCCCACGAAGGGGCTGGGCACCCACAAATTCCAGTGCCACGGCCATGCACGCAGCATGGCACCCACAGTTGCGGGGCCAAGCTGGCACTCCTGAGTGGGAGAAAATGGATAGAGATAAGTTGTTGTTGTTGTTGTTGTTGTTGTTGTTGTTGTTGTTGTTGTTGTTGTTGTTGTTTTCTCTCTCTGATACTAGAGCTTCCCCTAGTTAAACTACGGGGATTTGCTCCCAGAAGAGGTAATGAGGGCCACCAGCGAAAGATGTCTTTAAAAGACAAGTAGACAAATTCATGGAGGACATGCCAGCCTGCATAGCTCAGTTGGTTAGGGCATGGGGCTGATAACGGCAAGGTTGCCAGTTCGATCCTCATAATGGGGCAGCTGCATATTCCTGTGTTGCAGAGGGTCCCTTCCAACTCTACAATTCTGTGACAAGGCTATTGGTGGTTACAAGTCTGTGGCTGTGTCCCACCTTCGCTGTCACAGAAGCATTAGGCCTCTGAATGTCAGTTGCTGGGAAATACTAGTGGAGAGAGATTGTTGTTGCGCTCAGGTGCCACTTCTGAGCTTCCCATTGCCCTCTGGCTGGCCACAGTGAAAAGAAGATGCTGGGCTTGGTGGGCCTTTAGTCTGATCCAGTTATAGGGCTCTGCTAACGCACCATTATGGGGACACAGTATGGAGCTGGAAAGGGGGCAGAAACAAATAGCCAGCATGTTAAGGGAATGTAGTAAGGAAAAGGCTGCAGAGTATTCTGGTTCTTGTTTGTTTAGAGGTAGGAGATGGCACAGCTTTTGCAAAATTATGTATAGCGAAGGGAAAGGAATTTGGCTTCTCCCAATGAAGTTGGGTGGTTAGAAGGGGCAGACAGGAGGAAGTACCGTAATAGTTTCACATAGTGCCAAGTTAAACTATGGAACTCCCTGCTCCAAGATGTGATGAGGGTCATCACCGTGGATGACTTTAAAAGGGGAATCTACAGAGTCAGGGGGGAGGAGGCTATTGATACCAGTCATGATAGCTATAGGTTACCTCTGACACCAAAGGGAACATACCTTTAGCAATAATTAATAATAATTTTATTATTTATACCCTGCCCATCTGTCTGGGTTGCCCCAGCCACTCTGGAAGGCTTCCAGCACATATAAAAACATAATGAACTCTAGTTTGCTAAGAAATGTGAATGTGGAGAGTGCTGCTGACCTCATGGACTTTGGCTTGATCTGGAGGAGTCACACACAGATGTATACTTCCCTGCATACTGGTACACATACACGCAAGGTATGGATATAAGGGCATCATACAGTCAGACAACACAATCCTATGTATGTTGACTCAGCTATGCTGGGTGAGAATGTCGCAAGGCTTGCAGTCAATGCTAAGCCCCACTGATTTCAATGGGAGAGGTTAAGCCAGTAGAGAGATAAACCAAATGTGCTCTATGGCACTAGGGTGCCTGGATTTAAGCTGCCCTAGGCCCTGACCGGAAGCACATTTACTTGGTAATGAATTCCACGGAAATCAATTGGATTTAATTACTGCCCAATATTTTGAAGCAGGGTGCTAGTCCACATGATTTCAACCATTCGGAATTCACTAGGTCAGGCCAATATTCTGAACACACATGTCTGTACTGTACATGAAATAATTTGCAAATACTGTAATGGCTTCCCTTGGGGTTGTGTGTGTGTGTGTGTGTGTGTGTGTAACACAATCTATGCATATGATCCTAAGTAACATCTAAGATACCTTAGCTTGAATCCATGGTTTTGACTTGAAATTCCTTGGGGAGGAATGTCACAGAACATATTTCCTAGAAAATCTTCCTGAGCAACAATCAGGGGCCAAACAACTCCTCGCTCACTTACTTGGGAGTAGCTTCCACTGAACTCCGCGGAACTTAAGCGCACCTAGGCAGATTGCTCTGTAAGCGCGGAGAACCTTTGTTTACAAGTAAACAAGTCAGCAAACAGAAACGATCACCTAGATCCCTCATGGGTGGGGGAAGAGGGGATCAGCTCAATCTTCCGCTTTGAAAAAGGAGCATGAGATCATTATCCTCCTTCCCTGTGTGTCTCTCCCCCGCCAGCCCCTCATCCTTCGAGGAAGCTCTCCCCCCCCCACCTCTTTGATGCTCGCACGCGCGCCTGCTTGGAGAGACAAAGCGCGCGTGGGTTGAAGAGAGAGCTGGGAAGCCTCCAGCAATCAAGCCCATAATGAATCCGATTGGATGCTTTTTAGAAGGGAGCTGGCGAAGGGACGCCGTGCGTTAGGGAGCCTGACACCTTTCTTCTGCCGAGACGGGGGAAGCAAAACACACAGGGCCCCACCGAGGCACCTCTTACGTGGCTGACATGAGCTTGGGCGCGTTTCAAATGCGCCCCGGCCAATTTAGAACCAGCCTTGATCCGGAGGCGTCAAGGGCAACTCAGGAGGGGGAATCGGAAAGGGCAACGAGCCCGCCGCCCCTCCCTTCCAAAAAAACAAAAACAAAAAACCCCTACCCACCAATTTTGGAATCGAGCCTGGAAATTTCCCCTCGCCCACTCCCCGCCACCGAATTGCCGAACTGCAAACGACAAAGATGCTTTTTTAAAAAGGGAATTCCTGCTGCACGGTTAACCAACGACACAGAGGAAGCAAATAAGGCATCATCTTATCGAAGATAGGGACGTCGTGACCGCGGGTGGGTGTTAGGAAAATAGAGGTTCCGCCGATTGGTGATTCCTTTTCAGAGATGTTTGGCCTCGATCCCTCCTCGGGAGTAAGTCTCACTGAAACCAATGCGGTCTCCAGCAAGTGGAACTGCAGCCCCTAACATAGCTGTCAACCTTTCCCTTTTCTCGCGAGGAATCCTATTCGGAATAAGGGGATTTCCCACCAAAAAAAGGGAAAAGTTGACAGCTATGGCCCCTAAACACGCCTGCTAGAGAGTAAGCTTCCTCGGGACTTGCTCCTGATTAAACAGGGGTAGGATCCGGCTTCACCAAAGCGGCTTTTCTTTTTTGGGGGTGAGCTAGGGGTCCTTTGAACGTGTCGCTAACTGTCGACAGATTCCAACGCTCTCCCCATCCATCCCATCCTACTTTTCCGATTTGCACGCATATAATTTCAGGGGAATACCTCTTTAAGTCTTGGCAAACGAGAAACAAACACATCTCCGCGTTCATTTGCATACAAAGCAGCCAAAAGATTTGCTTCAACGAATTTGGAGGGGGGGGGAGGAGAGAGAGAGAAAGAAGAGGGGAGGGCAGGGGTCCTGATTTATAAACAACAATGAAATTGTTCGTCCAAATGGCGAATCGATTTTTCCCCCTGTTGGTTTTCTTCACGTGTACTTGTGTTTGGGGAGGGGGGTATATGAGGGTGGGAGGGGATGAATAAGGAAAGAAATAAGTATATAGACAATCACATTTTTTTTATATAAAAAAGATGCAAATTCCATCTTATTCAGCTTGGCTATGTGCTTTCCTATATATATATATAGCCAATCGATATTTTTTTTGCTTCATATATGTATAGCGCAGGAGGTGTGTATTTGTGAGGGAGCAGTAAAAGGAGAAAAAAAAATCCTATACATTTATTTTATTTTTTAACAGATGCAAATTTCATCTTATCTTAACTTGGCTTTGTGATATGTGTGTGTATGTGTGCGCCCCTTCAAACCCCCCTACCGTAAAGTAAATAATGAAAAATTTAAACCCTTCTCCGTTCTGAGAACATAAGCGAGTCGATTTTGCTAATTTCGTGCTGAAATTGACACATTAATTAAAGAAGCAGTGAACATCTCGGTTTGGGGTATATCAGATCTATTTTATATTTTCCCCAATTAAAATTTGCTTTTTTTTTTTTTTTAAAGGAAGCAGTTTTTGCTGTCCCCCAAAAAGGGGGGAGAGTGTGAGGGTGGGAGGAGAGAAAAAGAGGGCTCCTTCTTTTTCACAACGTTCCCCATCGCTTTCTGCCATCAGATCCATTGTGATGTATTAGATGCAATAAATTATCCCAAGTAACAAAACATTGGAAGCTGAAAGGTTGATAATCTGGAAACCAGAGATAAGAATTCATTATTCTGAATCATTATGAATCCAGCGTTGCCTCTGACTCCTTTCTTAATCAGCTCCTCTGATCCTGGATATGTGAGCGGCAAAGATAAGGACGAAATCATTTATAATTCTTCACCTCGCCTAATATTTTAAAATAAAGTCAGAGGCAAGGAAACGTCATAAAACACACGCGCCCGCACACGCTCTCTCTCTCTCGCTCTCTCTCTCTCTCTCTCTCTCTCTCTCACACACACACACACACACACACACACAGAGAGAGAGAGAGAGAGAGAGAGAGAGAGAGAGAGAGACGCAGGGGGAGAGGCGAGGAGATGGCAGGCTCAGAATGAAAAATCACTTCGACGTTACTTGAGCCCAACAGTAAGATTTAATTAACACCGCCGCCCCCACCCACTTATTCGCCACCCTCCCCCGATACAAACGTGCACTTATTTACACGTGTATTGGGAACCCAAATTTTAAATAACACGAGACATTTTTTTTCAAGAGAGGGGATTTTCAAGTGTGCTTTTCTATTTGTAGGAAATCTATAGCTGCCTTCATTTATTCCAAATGCATTGATTTAAACACACAAGCACACACACACATTTTTTAAAAAATCCTCCATTTCTCCAATAGCAGACATGTTTTAATTCTAGGTCTAACGGAAATCATTTCTAAAGGCACAGACATAAAAGCAACGAATCGATGGTGGGAAGAGAAGTAGCAGGAGAAAGGTGATAAGGGGGGGGGAGGGATCGTGGCAGAATTTAAAACAATTAAGATCCTGCGATCCAGTGGGGCAGATCTGCTGCGCGAGCCCCGTTGAAATGAATGGGAGTAATTCAGTTCCAATGGAATCGAGAACTGGTCCTCGTTCCCCTTCCATCAGGACTTGTGATAGCAGAGAGTGGAGGGGGGGGGGCAGGACTGTGTTTACGCTGCTCCGGATCTTTAGCATGGCTCAAAGCCATCACACAAACTATGGCGTTAAATAAGCAGGGAGAGAAAATTAACGATAGGATTTCATCTCGGTTTGTGGTTGAGCATAACACGTGCGTGCGCCGGTTTGGGAGAAAACGTTGCACTCAGTTGGCGGCGGCCCTTTTACAAAGTGAAGGGACCCCTGAAAACTCTTATGGAACGATTGCCATAACGGGTGGTCCGGCAACGTAGGAAAGGAAGACGGCCTTGTTCAGGCGATGGTGACTGAGCTTATTGGGTGGCGAGAAGGCACACGAGAAGGCACACGATGTGCACACGACCACATTTCACGAAGCGAGTGGAGAGAAGGATACCTGGTTCTGGAACAACCGGGGACGCGGTGAAAAACTCAGTGGTGGGCCGTGTGTGTGTGTGTGTAGGCCTACCTTTAAGCAATACACTGTGGATCAGTCCCCTATTCCCCTTCCCACGAACATGCTACACCTGAGAGTTACACGGATTTCCGAGAGTCTCTCCAATCCAGGCCTAAGGCTCTCGCCCTCCCGTGCCGGCACATTTTCTCAGGAGCCCGTGGTACTGAACAGGGTGGGATTTACCTCCGAGTAAACAGGCAGGGCCTCACACAGAGTCCCAATCTCAGTGCTCTAGTTAACGGTGGCGCCAGGATCGTGGCTTTTACGCCGGAATCCCCCGCGCCCCCGCACATACACACGTGCGCGGTGCTGTGAAAAAGAGGTCACCCTCACCCCCCCCCCGAAAACACGAGTCCTATTCTATGATTTCTAAGCCAATGGTCTACCACAATCAAACATCTACGCTCCAGCCATCCATCTAACTCGCGAGAGGGACTTGAATTGGTCCTCTTTCGTTTCAAGCCACGTCAGTAACCTTTGAATCGCCTGCCAAAGCTTTCGGAGGGCTCTCTCTCTGTGCGTGAACGGAGGAAGAGAGCCACGTGGCTGCTTTCTGCTAGTACTAAGGGAGAAGCCGACCTCGGTGGGCTCGGTTCGGAGGCTGAGGAAGAACCCCCATTTATTTTTGGGTGGGTGGGAAGGACGGGGGGGGGGGAATGGATGGATGGAGACACCATCAGCCGAATGCGTGTCTCTCCCCAGGCCCTTTCCCAAGCATTATTACCCCAGCCGAAGCTGTGGAAGTACTCGAGGATGTCACAATGAGCAGAATTACGCGTGTCAGTTTCCAGAGCGGGTGGGTTTGCCGAGATAGATAGTAGACAGCGCCACTGGGGAGGGACGGAGGGAGACTTTCGCCTTATCGGCCAAGACATCAACCGATCGCTTTCCTCCTTTCTTCCTTGCTTATCTATTTCCTATATATACCATTAATTTCATTCTCCAGCCGCCACCCCCGCCATTTTCTTCATGTCACTGTGCTAACCCAATCTCAGGTTCTCTGTGTTTATGCACCCCCCCCCATTTCTCTGGCGCCCTCCCATTCCCCCAAATTCTCTTTCCCTGCAAATCCGCCTTTTGTGCTTACATTTCCAATTTCATTCAGTTTCAAGACCACCCCCCTCTGCCTTACCCAACAGATTTGTTTCTGATATTGGCATTATTATTATTTTAAAGTTTATGATGATGATCCCTGAGTGGCATTTTTTTTTTTGTTCCCGGCAGACACGCTCAGGCCGCCGCCGCCGCCGCCTTCCCTCCCGCCCCCCCCAAAACGATCTTTAATTTATTACCTTAATTGAATTTGTTTGCTAAAGATAGACGTGGACGTCAGATCGCGTTACCTTTCACCTTAGAAAGGGAGAGTCACTTAAGAAGTGGAGATAGGAAACTCCCCACGTCAACAGAAAAGAAGGGGGGCGGGGAAGAGGGGACGACGCGGGGAGAAGATATTTGCTAGCTATAAATGTGCTCATTTTACACCCCACCCCCCCGATTTAATATTTCAGCGGTGGTCTGTGCGAGAAGCAGAGAATAAAAGCTCTTTCAACCCTGCAGAAAAACCCCACCTCTTCCGTTAGGGCGAAATATAGGGCGGTATTCAAACCCATTAAAATAATAATAATAATAATAATAATAATAATAATAATAATAATAATGCTTCAGCCTTGTTAAATTAAGCCTATAAGCAAAAAGGATTCAATTTGCATCCGACTAGCATTGCCAGCTTGCACTGATGCTAAATATAATCCATAGCCCAAGATGGGAAATAAACAATGTTAAACTGAGTACTGATTCTATTGCCAGGACAAAGCCATTGCGAAGAAAGAGTTTACCTTTCCCACAAACAAACAAACAAAAACAAATAAGCCTGGCTGCCTCTTTTGCTTAGTCAGTTTCAACCTCTGGCTCTCACGGCCTTGTGGTTTGTGAGTCTTCCCTAAACCCGACCGCCGTTTACTGGTGTAAACTCAAGCAAATCTGAATGGGACTATACAGTTGGAAAATCAAACTCATGCCGATTGGAAGTCGTTATCATTTGACTTGGGGTGGGGGGGTGGGCGGTAGATGCTCTGGATTTAGTATGTGGGTCTTTTCCATATGTGTGCTTGTGTGTGTATATATTTACATCTGCGGAGATTTGGGCAGGATTGCGCAAATGAAAGGAGATGATTGATCGGTGCTACCGGTAGTGTGTGTGTGTGTGTGTGTGTGTGTGTGTGTGTGTGTGTGTGAGAGAGAGAGAGAGAGAGAGAGAGAGAGAGAGAGAGAGAGAGATTGCTGAGCGGGGAGCAAAGAAGGAAGGCGGCATACCTACAGTATCCAATGCGCTTTACACGCACGTGGCAAAGAAAGAGTGGATCTCTCCCCCCCCCGCGCGAATTCAGGGCACCTACGCGCATCTCAGCAGCCGCACTTCCCACGCCAAATCTTTTGTTCTTCTTCCTCTCATCGGCGATGGTCTTGGACAATCTCTCTCTCTCCCCCCCCCCCTTTCTTTTGTGAGGCAGGAAAACATAGGCGCAAAAAGAACTTCCAGCTCTTAAACCAGGTGGAAATGAATGGAAGGGCGTTGACCGGGCGTTCAGTTGCCCGCTTCCATGCCCGACTTGATTCAAAGGAATCCATAGAACAGATGGTGGAAGAGAAATTGATCTCTCTGCGCGAGAGAGCGCATGTCTCGCTCATCATTATATCTTTTGTGCAGATTATATGTGCGTGTGAGCGTGTGCGTGTGCACGCGCGTACATACACTAGGTATCTTACCTATATCTAGATTATCTCTATATCTAGATATAATTAGATAGATAGATAGATAGATAGATAGATAGATAGATAGATAGATAGATAGATAGAAACTTAGAAAATCTTCAAAGATATTAACAGCCTCAGCTTTCGGGGAAATAAAGCTTGTCTTTTCCTAACATGTCAGTTCTAAAAGTGAAGCTACCTGAATCTTACAAGTAAATGCATTTAACATTGTGTTGAAAGGACATGTTTGCAGACACCGGAAGGTTTCTGGGACTGAGTCCTTCTCCTCCCTCCTATTCCATCAGATTTAAATAGCTATAGCGGTTTGTATATGTGTCTGTGTGTCTGTGTAATTTATAGATCCGACAAGGTAAAAATAATAGGGGAACCCAAGGCTCTTTTTTTATGCTTTCAAACGACCGGCGAGGAGGCGAGAGGGAGGGAGGGAAACGGGAGCTTGGCAAGGTCCTAACAACGGAATCAGGACATCTCTGTTGGCGGAGCAGGGGTTAAATGTGGCCCTGCAGCTTCCAAGGAGCTAGAGGGAGGATTGTTGTGGTTGTTGCTGTTCTGAGTGTATAGTTTGGTCTCGGACAATGGCGAAGGACTTGACGTGGGTTTAGGGGCTGCTGTTGGCGAAAAATACCCCAAAGTGCGGCCAGTGATTCCCCGTCGCCGCCTCCGGAGGCATTAAGAAGGTAAGAGGCTAAAGCCAAGTTAGAGATAAGACACTGTGTGTGTGTGTGTGTGTGTGTGTGTGTGTGTGTAAAAGATGGGGGGGGTTCTCTCCCATCAGTCTCCCCGCGGGGTGCTGCTGTTCCCTTCCAGGCCCTCGATCCACAATCCACTTAAGCCAAACTGGTCCCAATCCTGAAACACCTTAATGCGCGTACGGGTGGGTGATAACGCTGAACAATGGCATTTGCTCACAAGGGAATGTATGTGTCACACGGGTCGTGTGTACCCCCACCCCACCCCAAGCCAAGTCTAATCGATTTCAGTCCAGCTTCTCTCAGGGCGCGATTGGTGGACGTGAGCGTGTTTTGTCTCATTCCCCTTCGCTGTTATGTCTGGATTCAGGCGCGGGGGCGCGCGCACGCTGGAGGAAAGGGGTCCTTGCTTGCCTCTCTCCTTCTCTCCCCTCCCCCACCCCGCAATCCCCCGCATCTGGGCGTGCATTTGGGTGGGAAGAAAGCAAGAGACGTCATAAAACAAACAAACGAACGAACGAAACAATCGCGCACGCAGAGTGATTTCATGCGCCCACCCCGCATATATCCCTCCGCCCAGAGAATCTTGCGAGCGGGAGTAGTTGCCTCCAGGGTGCTGGGAACTGGAGCTTTGCTGGGGGGTGAACTACAGTTCCCAGTATCCTTTAGGTGAAGGAACTGTGCTTTTAAAGCTACGGGGAGTCTCCGGGTGGATGTTTCCGTGTCAGCTCTCTGTTTCCTAAATGCGCACTTGGTGGTGAAGACCTGCTCTCTCCCTCCAGAAAGCGCAACGTGCGCCTTAGATCCAGGTCGACTTTGGTCAATGACAAAAGCTTCCGACGCCAAGCCCCTCCGACGGCCCACACGCTTCCCCCTGCTCCTGGCTCTTTTATTTGTTATTCCCCAAAGCCCCCACGAGCTTTCCTGGCTACTCCTGCCTGTCTTTGTCAATCCTTCAGGCGACAGCGGCAGGCGGGCCCGGGCCGGGTTGATTCCATTACATCACATGCGGCTCCACTCGATTCCCGAAGAAGCCTCCTCCCCTCCCCTCCCCCTCCCCCTCTTCCCACCCCAAACCCCACCTGCGATTCGCGGGGTGGCTGCGTAAAGACCCGCCCGTCCTCTTTTTCTCCCTCCCCTCCCCTCCTTGCATCTCTTTCACTCTTTCTCTGCCCTCTTTCCAACCCGGAAGCGCTCCGCTCTCTCTCTCTCGCACGGTGGTGAGGAAGAGGAGGAGGAGGGAGGAGGGAGGGAGGAGGAGCAGGGAAGTCAGAGAGATTTGGGCTGGGCGCTTGGAGGATGCGGATCACCCAGATCCCTCGATCTCGGCTTGGCAGCAGCTTCGGCAATGCGCGCGGCCCCGACGGCGGCACCGGCAAGAACTCCGGGTGGACTCGGCTGCCTTTCCTGAGCGCACCTCTCCAGCAGACCGAGAGAAGATAAATCGCAGTCGGCGCTCGTTCCCAGGTCAGTGGAGAGAGAGCGAGAGAGAGAGAGAGAGAGAGAGAGCCATTCCTTAGCTCCCACTCGACTTCTCCTCTTTGCGCGGTCTCTGGTTTTCCACGTGGGTCAAGGCGGGGGATCCCGTCGAGAATCTCCTTCACAAGCCTGCACGGAACGGAACGATCCGTAAATAGTGTTTCTCAGGATGCACTTGGATGATATATTCCCCCACACCCTCTCTCCCCCATCCCTCCTTCCCTCTTCGGTGACCTTGGAAGGGGACTTGGGAAGGTGGGTGAACCGGACTTTCCCCCTGTGAGATCAGATGACCTCTTGCAGGTTTCTGGATAGCCCCGGCTCGGCTTGTGGCTAAGCCTCCGGACTGGGGGGTGCTGGTCCTGGTGGAGCAGGGAGGGTGCTGGGGGGAGCAAGTCCACGCAAAATATCTGAAATCGCCCCTGGCTCTAAGAGAGAGAATGCAAACGGGGGGCAGGCCCGCGTTTCGTAGAAAGCCTGCGGAACGCTCAGGAACCCCACATTTCCTTGGGGGTGAAATGATGGCCGGCAGGTATCTGCAAAGGCAGGCGTGAGAACTGGGAGGCATAATATTGCGTGACATCCATCGCGCAGCCCAAGGGGATAATTTCGTCCTTGCATCGAAATAAAATCAAATGGATGCCGGGGATTTCTATCTATTTATTTATTTTTATTTGATTTTTTTTTTAAAAAAAATACTGTTTATTTAATTGATGCGAGAATGCTGCTACCCTCCCCTGGGCCTTAGGAAGCGGCGAGCAATTTAAAAACACCGACACATTAATTCAATCAAATAAGGATATACGCTTATTTAACGTCCATAATACCTTCTCTAGCCTATGCCTTCTCATTAGGCTTGGAACATCGAGATAAAACACCACCCTTCTAATCTATATGTATCCGTGAAGCCACTGCTTAAGAAATTCCATTGGAGTCTAGCCTAGACCACGGGGGAAAAAATGCTCCCTGTCTCTTGTCAATTTCACTTTCAAGGTCCGTCTTTGTCTGCCTCCATCTTTGCAGTCCCGCCAGTTACTTTCCATCTTTCTTTAATCCGCTGTACAATTTGCAAGCCCCATTGCTATCCCTTCCACAATTTATACCTGCGGTGCCCTGCAAAATAACGTCTGCGGGCTCGCTCCAATTCAGCTTCCTTCGCTTTGGTTATTCAACAATTTGGCATCACTAGTTCTCCTTCCTAAAACAATCAGGCAGGCACTCTCAGGATACTGAACACACCTGCATGTATCAACAATTCCGACTGCACCTTCTTCCAGTAGTAAATATGCAATTGGTTTTTGTTTTTTTAATGCGATCGGAGAAATTAAGCACTGCAACTGTATTAAAATGCTAGCTCGGGGATATAAATATGCGTAGGAATAGAAACATGGAAGCGAGCGAGGGGAACGGATCCACCAAGAAATTACGCCAGAGAAGGAAACTCTCAGTCCCAGCCGCTTTCAAAAGGCGCGTCCTCCTTTGCTTAAGTGCCGTGTGGATCCAGAAACAATCGCCCCTTGGCAGGCGCTGCCCGTATCAAAGGCACCCTTTTCTCCCGGGCCGTTTTAGCCTCTGGATTCTGTTGCGCGAGGTAATAAGGGCAGTATTGCGTTAAGAAAGGAGGGACGGAGCGAGGGACACGAGACGGAGCCACCTTGGGCGTAATGATAACCGCAATTCAATTCGTGGACCTGAAAGGGGAATCTGGAAAGGACCCCTGAAATGTATCAAGCCGGATTTGCAGAGAGGAGTCTTGTCTGGATACGACAGATCCGAGCTGGGGCGGCGGGAGTGTGGGGGTCGCTGAATTTTACTAAATTAATTTTGAACAGAGCTCGGATGGTTGGAGAATCTTTGTGTGTGTGTTTTTTCCCCTTCCCGAGAAAGGATAAACAAAGAAACCTGCATTTTGTTGGCGTAAAAACGCGCGTGGTGAAGACTTTTATCGTAAGCAAGCGGCAAGCGTATTCCTGCGCATTCTCACACCCGCAATTGACAGATCGCAGTTTGAAAATGGGATGGGTGGGTGGGTGGGAGAGAGAGAGAGAGGAGATGCCCGTGGTGGCGAAACCTTTGCCGGGTCCTGCGTGCAATGCATTTGCTAAAGAGCTCCCTTTGCAAAGCGGTAGGTGTGCGCGTGCGAGAGAGAGAACCGGAGTGCCCTTTCTATATATATTAGAAACAATATATATATTGTTTCTAATTCGAATCCTTCTAATCTTGGTTCACGGGCTTCCTTAGATCTGTGTATGAATTGAACAGTTTCGCCTGGCTCTGTCCTGCCCCCTCTCCTTTTTGAAACATCTAGCTTTCTTTTATTTTTCTGCTAAGAGAGAAGTGACCCCCATTTCGGCGCGTCCTTGACCGCGGCGCACGCGTGTTTGTTCAGCCGCGTACCCACGAGTCTCTTGACCCTCGAGGGTTTTCGGATTGACCCGGATCGTGAGTGTTGCTGACTTCGAAGGAAGTCAATTAAAAAAAAATCAACGGAATTTCCTCCCACGCAAAAGGCAGAGCGGAGAGTGGATAGGGGGAGGGAGGGGGAGCCATAAGTATTCTGATACTTCCCTTGGAAGCAAGCTGACTTCAGCAACCGGCCTTCCAGGTAGGTGGATTTATGATGCATTTGTGGACTTTTGCGGTTGCTAGATCGGAATTCACCGGCGTACAACGACAGTTCCAGAGAAAGAGGAGACGGTTCCACGTAGCTGCAGAAGTCCCCCATCTCTGTAGCTTGTTCTCTGGGGATGGACCCGCTTTCCAGGCATCCAGATCACATATTTTTGCCTTTTCTCTCTTTTTTTGGGTGTGTGTGTGTGTGCTTTTTGGCTTAATACTCAATGAGCTTCTACCTGGGCATTTGCTTAGCTTCTGAGCGCGCGTCGATCTATATTGCTTTGGGGCAGAATCTGGCGGTTATGTCTTCCTGCGCAAACCCCACAGAAATGAAGGGGAAGGATTTCCCGGAGGGTCGTGCGTTTCTTCGTTGCGAGGCACTTCATTGTGTTGTGGGGGATCTAGAGGTTCCTGCCAGCTGTCTGTGTGTGTGTGTGTGTGTGTGTGTGTGTGCGCGCGCGCGCGCGGCACAGAGATTTAAGCTCTCGAGTTTCTATGAAGTGCGTATTACTCTATGTTTCCAACTTAGCCGTTTTTGCTGGGTTGTGTGTGTGGGTGTCTCCTCGCAAGTTCTAT
The DNA here is from genome assembly GCA_034641385.1 of Darevskia mixta. Taxonomy (NCBI): domain Eukaryota; kingdom Metazoa; phylum Chordata; class Lepidosauria; order Squamata; family Lacertidae; genus Darevskia; species Darevskia mixta. Next base: position 422,442 of record JAWWNH010000192.1, read on the forward strand.
CTTCGTAGATGTCGCTTTGAACCGAGTCAGTTTCTCCTCTGGGCAGCGAGAAGCGGCGCGTCTCCATCGCCCGCGCGTGTGTCACTTTCTCCGGGATTTCTCCAACACTCCCGTGACCCGGTGAGTGTGCGAAAGCACACCTTGCTTAGGCACGCACTTTCGAGAAAAAGATGTTTCTGTGACCCCGCGTGCTAACCGTTCCGCCACACTTGACGACCCAGTTAAACAGGAGCGAGCGCTCAATGGGGCTTCCAGTCCAACCGCTGGAATATGTATCCAACGGGTTCTGGAGCAGCAGGGTCGCCTGACATTACCCTAGAGAGGCTGTGGATCCGGCGCACAGAGATTTCAATGCAAAGATGATTGTGGCCGCCAGTCTACCTCCCCCTTGACCCGTCCTGGGTCACTGGGCCAATTTTTCGCTCTTGGAGGAAGGCCACCACCGTGTGATTTTTCTTTCCTTTTCACGCTGGCTTTCCAAAGCCGTTGATCCAAAGAGCAATCCGAATGATCAGCTCCCTGTTGCTTCTAGAATCGATGGCGGTAGAAGTGAGCGGGTTCCCTCCCTCAAAAAAATAAATAAATATTGGCTTCAGATGCCAGAAAAAAATGTGTGTGTGCGTGGGGTGGAATTTGCAGTGGAGCAGTGCCGTGGCTGTCTAAGGCTGACTTCAAACAAGGGGGCTATTCCAGGACAGTGATCACGGCGGTACCCATCATGCCCCCCCCATGTAAGAGGGAAGGTCTTTCCTTTGCTCCTCCTCTCATCGCTCTGTTCAGTTTTCTAAGGAAGCCCCTGAATGAAAAGATAGCGATAAAGGGAGACCCAGAGGAAAGTAACCTTTCCAAACTATACAGTGGACCATCATCCAATAGATGTGAAATTCCTTAAGGTTTCCAAGGAATCATTCTTTAAATTACAGGGCAACCCGCAATTCGGGATTAGTCGATACAATCAGGTTCAGTACAAACTGGGCTGTTTTGGCAGCAAACAGCAAGTCTATTAAATCACGTTTTGTTTTGTTTTTAAATGCTTTGTTAGTTGTAGGTATACTACTGACAAAGGTTTGTTCCAGGCTAATGAACCCAACCAAGAGATTTCATTTAGAGTTTTAAATGGATGCGTGTACAGGCACCTACATCCCTCTATGTGCATATGTAGACACACCAAGATATTTCCGAATTACATTTAGCATGTACCGGTATATAGTGCTTTAGTGTTCAAAGTGTTTCATCTACATAACGAAAGAGCAACCTCTGGCCCTGCAGATGTTGTTGGGACGTTTCTAACCAGGCCCAGCTAGCATGGAGCAATGGTCAGGGATGATGGTAGCTGTGGTCCAGCAAACACCTGGAGGGCCAAAGGTTCTGCAACCCTGAGCTACATCCCCAGAGCAATCTGCACAGCAATCCTCTAGGTGGGCTGGTGCTATCCTGTCCACACTGAGGATAAAAGTGAAGACTGACTTGGTTTACAGGTTTGTTTATTACCTGGGAGATTCATAGCAGGAGCAATATTGGAATCTAGGATTTATTGGCACTCTCCCTCTCTCATCTATATCTCTATCTATCTATCTATCTATCTATCTA